>QEWY01001989.1:958298-1108128 GCA_006503575.1 Baylisascaris schroederi
CCCCACTCCCCACCTTACTGCTATATCCCTTCCTTTTTTTTGGCAAAACGTGCTTTTTTCACCACAAAAAAGTGCATTTATGAAGCCGGCTCGATAAAATAATAACTCAAGACAATGCTTTCAGCATTCCAAAAGTTTTTTTTTTTCTTTTGATATTCGAAATTAGTAAAACTGACGTAACAAAAATAACTCACGAATGCATCTACTTCATTCACCTAAAGCTAACTATTGTTGAATAGATTTATTCCTATTCCTTAAAAATGATTTTAAAAAATCAAAGCCACCGTATGACGAAGTAATGCTTCGAGACCTATTTAAATAGGAAATTTAATTCCACTAGAATTTCAATATCACGTGAAGCAACCGATGACAAAAGTTAAACGTTGCCAACATAGACTATGAAAAGAAACGTCGTTATATTTACATTTCATTTTGTCCACTTGTAACGCATCTCCGATCATTTAATCATATTTCAACGGGAGTTACACTCATCCTATAGTATGTTTGCCTTCAATCATTATTGCTAACAGTATTGCATATATGGAGTGACAATGAAATAAGTATCCGCAATGCAAAAATAATGAATGGAGGGACTCTGTTGAGATGGCAGAGGAATGAAGGGAGAGGAGGGAGGGAGAGGGGGAAGGGGGGAGCGGAGAAAAAGAAACGTGTACAACTCACATTGCATTATCCTCTTGGCTTAATTATAGCCGAAAGGAATGAGTAGGTGAAAGATGACTGCGATGGCTTAACAAACTTGGCTACGCTTTAAATATTGCACTCTTAGCGCTTACACTTCTCATTTGTTGAACGCGCCAAACTCTTTTCCGAATCTACAGATTGCCCATAGAGCAAATGCTTCAAAATGAGATCCATATAGTAAGTTGGGAAGAAAAAAAAAGGAATTAAAAACTTTTAAATGCTATTTGAACTTTCATTTTTGGAAAACCGGATCGATGCCTTTGCTTTGACGAATTTTGTATTATTAAGAAAGATAAATAAACATTACCCATCTCAGACACTTCTCTAGACCTGTTTAGAGTGTTGATTTTGAAAGTGCAACTCGTTTTTGTTTTCCATTACGTCAAGTTTTTGCAAGGATTTCATGAAAATTCTCGAACTTATTAACTACAGACGGTTACAGATTTTTTTGAGGAATTTTTTTTTCAGTTTCGTTGAAAAGTGAAGGCGTTAGAGATATTCCGGGAAGTTTTTTTTTTTTTTTTAGAAGGCTTTGTTATCTATAAGAAAAAAAAAAACGATTCTTAACATGAAGCATGAAATTTATATGCCATAAACATATTTTTAAATAATGTGCCGTTCCTTTGAATTCCTTGTGGAAGTGTCTTCTAGGCACTCAACTTCGAGTAAAATCGCATAATAAAAACAAATTGGTTAGGAAGAGCCACAATAAATAGGTCTGAAATTTCCTCAAAAAACCATGCAATAAGAATTTGGCCTAAAGTGGGACAATTTAATCGTGATGATAAATATGCTCAAATAAATATCGAAAGAGGAGAGAGTATGAAAGGAAGCTTGTGTAAAACGATCGCCACTCGAATCACGTAGAAAGGAATGTGCAACAGCGTGCAGAATTGCTCACTTGACGTAATGCAACGAATAGGACATTGCAAAAAAAAAAGTGCAACAAAATGAAATATTCGAAAACACGCTCATGAATAAAACGGATAAATTAAGCAATTGCAAGAATTTATTAAATCAATTCGAATGATTCATGCATTTCCGTTGTAATTTGCAACAGCTCCATCGATATGCTTATTTCTATAATAAATATGCACTAGCAATAGATGGTTGCCTGCAATGAATGCAGAAACGTTGATGGTACATCTATACACCATAGCGTGCTACTGAACAGGAATTTTTTTTTTTGTGAACGCAGCATACGCTCTCAGTTCTTCCGGTAATGCCTCAAGCAATGACGAATATTCCAAAAATGTAGAAGCCTTCGAGAGTGGCAAATAAATACGACTTTAGCAGCGCTGCGAAAACTCGATTCGCTCGAAGCGCAAAATGGCGCTGCACTTTTGCCAATAAAAGGCATCCGGCTGCGTTAGGAGCAACAAAAGCCACATAGTAACATAAAAAGGCACTAGCAATCAGTAAGTACCGCAATGAGAATAGCGCATGTGAAATATCCACTTTAAGGGTATAAGACTGCGCTAGATTGAGGAATGATTTGAGAGGAGGCAGATTTCCGGGATTGGTCGATTGTGGAACAATAGGAGTGGTGCGGGGCCGAGGGTCTAGTACGGATGTGCGAATGGAAGGCCCAAACGAGGCGTAACGTGATCTAGCACGAGGAATTAGTTGCGTGCGGTGCGCTCTCAACCATTGCGCTCGTCGATTCAATCTACCCCGCTACGTCTCTTCAAATCACCCATCTATTCATCGCCGTTCGCCGTAAATGCAGGCTACATATTGCAAATATCTGCCAGTGAGCTTGTGCATGTGTATCACCATATAACCTGACGTTAAGTTTGCTTAAGGATACAAAAAATAGGATATAAATGGGAAACAGGACGGACGGTGGCTGAGATCATCAGACTTAGAATTTGAATGGATCATCTTCACTGACGCATATTTCGTCACCGTTCGAGGTCAGTGCAATTTGGGACATCCTTCGATGCTTTTAGGTCTAATTATTCCTATTCAGGGAACCTCAAAACACGAAAGTTTGTGGTGTTTTCGTCGCGATTCTTTTCTCGCCATCTCTAGAACTTTTTCTGATGCCCCCTTTAAACATCCCCTTCTTGCCTCCCACATTTTTTCCGCTAAAAACTCCGGTAGCATGCAATGTGTTCATCAGAGGATTAATAAATCTGTTTTCTGTCCGTATATAGACAGAGACTAGTGTTTGATCAATACGTTTAGTAACTAATTAGACTACAAACTACAGCTCGAATATGCTGTAGGAAGATAGCGCCCATTACGACACAAATTCTCATCGATCACTCACTCGGCTAATTTGCAATTACCAAAAGGCGAATCAGATTTACACGCTGCACTCTCCGGGATATGGCTGTATTACAACTACATCGTCAGTATATACGTCAACAGAAATTGCTGTTTCGTATGACAACATAGAACAGTTAAAATACAATTAACTGTAAAGCATAAAGACGCGATCCTAAGAGGGATACTCAGCATTATATATGAATCTAGACACAACCCTTAAATTGGCAATCACCTGTAACAGGTGCATTGGTCAGTGGCGCAAATGGCGTAAATATCGTCATCGTCGGAAAACGTATGCAAGAAACAATAAGCAACAGTTAATGATGCGAAAAAGCCGATGTTACGTTCGCCGTTCCATACATTTGCCTTCTTCATCACGTGCGGGTATTAATCTTTCAGCAACAATCATTGCGAGAATAGCGTTGTTTAGCTGGACGCGATCGATTGCGTTAGCACTTTAGAGCTTTTAAAATGCTGATATTTCACACTGGACACATCCTATCAATCGTATAATCCCAGTATTATCGTTTTTCCTAACAGAATTTTTCGAATGAGCGACGGGTAAATCGCTATCCCGCCGGGTAAATCATCCATTATAGGGAGGAGCTCAAACGTAGTACAGATAAAACAAAACCGTCGCATCAAATGCAGATAGCGAATATAGCGCTCGGGTACTACTACCATATAAAAGAGCTACTAGTGAGATAGAGGACAATTACTAGTGGGGTAATTCTTGACTAGTAACTAAACTTTATGTGATAAAGTAAATGGCCTCAAGTGCAAGAGTAGGTAAGGAGAGGCTGAATGACTAAACGAATTGAGTGAATCAACAATGTTGACAATGCAATGCGTGTTAACCATCGCAAATGCCCACTTCACTTTGTAAATGTTCGCGCAATCTTCGAGTTTACATTGCAATACACTTTGTTTGAGAAGTGAACTGCTCGAAATAATCAACATAAAACCTCACTCAGTTTAATCATCGGTCATCGTTCAGCGTTAAAAATTCGAAATAAGAAATTCAATAAGGTGTTTTTCGCATTCTGCAGTTTACAGGTACCAGATCCATACTGTCGGAAGTTTTGGACAACAAATGTAAGGTAGACCAAGATAAGGCAGTATATCAAGTGGGAACAGTGTGCGCGCAAAGTAAGTTATATATGCAGATCATATGATTTGTCGTGGCGCTAGCCTGGGGCAGAATCGGGAGGGTATAAAAGGGACTGACGTGCTCATGTATTCATTCAAGCTTCCAGATCGGTCTTAAGGCCGAGTGGAAATACGGCTGACCTTTGGAGTGCGCGAGGTAGTCGGCCGCAACGTAAAGTTAGACTGTGGGGCCCTGCTGGCGATTGAAGCTATACTAGCGTTTCTTCTTGTTTGTCACTTTATTGTATAAGTGTGACAAACCGTTTGCTCCTTGTACCTGCGTTGTCCCGCAGTTTACTTGACCGCATCGTGGCAGATGGTGCAAATCCTCAAGCAGGACTGGATGATTAGACGAGTCAAGGGAAGTTGATCCTTACACAACATATACTACATAATAAATGGTTCTTTTTGATCGGACTGAGTCGAATAAAGTCGGCAAACTCCCAAAAGAAACGAACATATATATATATATATATATATATAATATATATATATATATATATATATATATATATCGAGACAGCAATATTTAAATATGAAAGTGCATTAATTAAAGCAATAAAAACCACTGCTGAAACAATAACAATATCATCCATAATTGCGAATTCAAATGTTGCTAACCGAAACGATAAAGAAGGAAGCACTGAGCGTCAAGCACAAGTGATCGCAGCACTCAGTTTATCGGAGCGCTCAGGCAATAAGTGGCCCCACAACGGGGATCGTTGTGGCACGCCCTCCTATGCACAACTATCTCCTGCTACACTCTCCGTTATCTTCGTCTGAGTTATGCATCTCATATCGCATCGACGTCTGCATCTCCCATTTCTGTGAAGACAATTTTCGATGCTTTTACGTCGCTATCTTTTTTGTTGAACTCTTCACTACAAATACGAGAGATGATGTTAATTGAATTTTTATTTTGTATGCTCGACTGCATGTTATGTTAGCTTCTTGATGCATGTTTGCATCTCAAGCTTACAATTCAAGCTTGTTAAGTTTAATAAGCATAAGATGGTATGCTGCTTCTTCGATCACAAATTTTTTACAACTTGTACGAGATTGCGGTTTTCTCTGAGTTCGATTTGAACTAGGAAGCTTAGTGTCGCTATATTTTTTGAGAAAGGATCCCGATTTGTTAGTTTACTTTATAGGATGTTTATCACAGGAATATTTTATTCATTTTTCTTTGGTTTACTTGAATATCGCGAAGTTGGGAAATATTCAGCAGTACGGATAGATTTAATAGTACGGACAGCAGTACGAACACGGATAGAAAAAAAAAGGGTATCGAAGCATATAACAAATGCAACAACAGAATAGAAAAAGCAATATGTCAATAGTGTTGAGACTAGCAGATATCGAACACCTCGATCTTCATTACGCAAGAGCAGCACTATTGTGAAGGTCGAAAGAACTTAACCGCAATTTGAAACATGAACAAGAGGGTGCAATAACGATAAGAGGAAACGCTGATTCCATGTATAAAACAGGGAACTTCGCGAGCTCGAACTGATGCTCACATCTATTACAAGAAAAGCATTTCTGAGAGCAAAATATCAGAAACGCTGCATACAATCTTATGACAAAAAAATCAAACCGTAATTGAGCCAATGATATTCCAGTGCTTCCAAATGAAGAGTCCAGGCTGACGAGAGATGGAAAATTTGGAGAAAGACAAAGGAGAAAGGTGAAATATCTGAAATAATGGTGTGAATTTCTATTTTTCAAACAAAATGAGTACAATAGAGGTAGGAGTGCTCGCAAACCGTGTGCACTACAAAAAATTTCAACTGGCGAGAATTTAAAAGAGTGCTTAAAACGTTCTTTCCCATAATTTTATAATAATTTTCTTCTCGCTTTTTTGCACGTTGATTCTCTATGTTTCGACTTGGTTTGTATATCTGTTAGCACTTTCCTAGTATGGATAGTGAAATATATCTATATGCATGTAAATTCAATCGCCTATACTTGCACGTTGTTTCGAATAGGTGAAGCTTCATTTGCATCTTGAAATATGTTAAGCATAGCGATATTCTTTCTCTATTTTATTAGCAAGCTTCTAATCGAATAAACGGTGCGTTAATGTATTGTCGCAAAATCGAACAAACAACGATTCACTTTTCCTTTCATTCTGAACTGTTTCGATACCGATTTCATTTTTGTAATTCTCCTCAAATTCAGTGTTTTTTTTACTTTCATTATTATGCTATCTCACAAATAATCGATGCAAGATAATAGACTCATTCATTTATAGAGTCCATTATGGCGTATGTTTTAGCGGGAACACTGGAGTCAGAGTTTTGGGAAAATACTCACTCCATTTGTAACAACTCTAGTATTTTTTAGGATTTTTTGCGTCGTATCTTGTGGAGTTTGCAAAAAAAAAAAAAAACTCACCAATGATGAATCCTTCGGAGCACTAAGCAATTGTTACCAGTAAGCAATCTATCAAATTGTCCCCATAAATAAAAAAGTGGATTAAAAAATCAGTTTGGTGCATATAAATGGACTTCTGTGCGATTGCGAAATGAACATCGCAAGAATATGAATGAAATGTTGCAATGAAATACTAACAAGATCAAGGTGCTCCATTTTCTAGTCATGGTTTCTATAAAAACAACAGTGTGCTGTTATTTCGGCATAATTCAGATCAGTTCCACTTCCTATCATTGCAATCAAATGCTATAGTAGCAAATGAAGATTGCAATTTTTTTTTTTTTTTGGCGTTGCACAATTTTCTTCACGTTCATTTTTATTCATTTATTAGTTAATTTATTGCTGCACTGCTGCATATTTTATCGTTTCATTTATTATTCATGCGCAATAAAGTAGTAAGACGTTTAATTGCTAGACTTTAAAAAAATTCCTTTGAACTGAATACTTGATTGGGACAAATATTGCAGTCTAACTATGGCGAATCTAGCAGAGTTTGAGCTTAAAAAAAAGGTTTTAATAACTGTGTATTTCATAAATGAACGTTAAATATGGCGTATAAGTGGAAGGAATATAACGCAAATAACGAAAATAATTTTGTCACAGAACATATTCAAAGGCTAGTCAAAATGCATGGAAATATAAGCATATTGACAATGTTATGTAGCGAGCGTTGAATATCGACCTTTTTTGCGAGTATCACACGAATATAGTGCCGTGCAGTGAATTCTCGAAAATGAACGAAAATGCTGCAAAAGGTGTGCTGCTTTCGATGATAACAGGCACATATTTCTAAAATATCTCAAGTTTCAGCACTTCAGACAATGTAACCTGAAGCACAACATATGTTTGTACTCATCAACAACTGAGCAGCGATACTAATACGAATATCAAAAGTGAGCAGCTAAGAGAAAACGAAATTGACGCCGCTTTGTCCGATTGTGGTTTCACAGCTGTTGCTAGAACTGGAAACGGTGATCGCTGAGAAATTATCTGAAAAAAAAAAAAAACTTATTTGAAGTGCCACTAGAAATAAAGTGAAAAATAATTGACTGAATAATGGTTAAAGTGGTCAATTGGTTATTTGTCCGTATAATCATTGCCAAAAAAACGTTTTCAAAAGAAAATTTCATCGATGATTGTGAAGGTGCTCTCATGATCGCTCCACTACTCATCAATGAATCAAACGAAAGCGGCTACATCCTTATCGTTTTCAAAATTTCTGAGTTGATGAGTCATAAGAATGAGTAAGTGAGATTTTGAATCGATGAACTAAATTCCAAATAGATTGCAACACTTTATTTTAGCATTGATGATATGGTGTTATAACTACATTTAGATATGTTATATATCATAGAGCTGAATGTTGCTCAAAGTGTGCAAACGTTTGCTAGCTGTATGTGTGCCTTTGATGTTTTCATAGATTGCAATCAGTGACTCTACTAACTGCTCAGAAATCATGAGAAAATAAATAACGAACATAGAAGAATGTTCCAGCGAGTGGTTGACCGAGTGCACGTCCCGTAGACGAGCTGCTCAAAAAATACGCAATTTGTTGCAGATAGGCGGATATATCGGCCGTAATATTGACAACTTGAGTGAGCTGTCGATTTGTGTGGAATACGAGCACAACATATTGATGGCGATCTGCTAATAAATGTTGCTTCGAGTGTGCACAATTACATCGTCTACATATGAATATTTTTGTCGTTTGCCTGCACCTTATCATTTATACGTCATCTCTCAAAAAGCATTGCAACGAAATTTGGAAATAATTCACTTTGCAGCTGCAAAAAAAAAACTTTCTGCATGAAGCCATTGCTTTTCATAAGATGAAAGCCTATAAGATGGTGATCACTTTTTCGACTCACGAATAAACGCATCAAACAAGTCAATCTATTCCCCACTCTCTAAATACTGCAGGTTTTCTTCTCATCTTTCAGATTGCTAATGATTATCGTCTTAAATTGAATTTTAAATATCTTCACTGGAATTCCATTGTCGTCACATTTATTATGTAATTATTTCGAAAAACGATCGCAACTTGCTCACCCTTGATAGATTTGTCTTCTCTCTTTGCTGAGCAATCAATGATTGATTTCAGCATATTAATCAATAAATTCATTCAATTTAAAATATATTATAAAATGATTTAGAAATAATTTTAAGAAGTAACTTGACTGCTAATGATTACTATTTCAAAATGATTTCCCACTTCGTTGTGGTGAAAGTTTTGTTTCATTGTGAAAATTGCATTCACATAAAACTGCTTCAAAACCATTCACGATCATGCACTTTAAATTTCAGATTCTTAAGCTTTGCGTACAGAAGTTTGTGGTTCTCATAGTCAATCAACAATAAACATCTTTCTGTGAGAACTCCGTCCAATCTTCATTCTACCAACTTCCTTCCCCTTTTCTCCTCTTCCCCACTCCCCCTCCCCCTCCTCTGCTCCCTCCCTCAGTGCTCCTCACTCGTATGCGTTATCCTGACCGCTTCACAGTAATGAAACGCAAACAGTCACGAACAATATTCGAAGCACTCACAAACGGTTTGTTCCGGCACTGTGTTACTGCTAATCGCCCCAAAGAAACGTTGTTGATTGGCATCCGAAGTGCTGATATTGGCTTCGGCATTACCCTGCGATGGAATATCATAATTGAGAAAAATAGCGCAATGGTTTCGTGACGCATCTGAAAGAAGACGAAATTATGTTGCCGTGTTGAGATTTTTTGAGATGTGAGAACACTCTTCTAAGCTCCTCCTACATGAAGTCCTTGTCTGCATCTTCCATTAAGGAGTGTTAAGCGGTGGAAACCTGCCTATTTCCTCGCCTGCTCTCTTTTCTCAGCAGGTTCTTTGTCTTCCACTCCCAAGTTTTGTGGACGAATTCGATGTTATAGTCGAGAAAGTTCATAGGCAGGAGGATATCGCATCTCTCTCAACCTTTAGAATCCATTTCGGTTTGGGCTTCTCATCGAGTCTGTTACTACATGATTATTTTGTAGTGTTAGAATGCATAAACTGCGCTTGCAAAGTAAACATGAGTAAGGGGGTAATGCAATGGCACTAATGTATAGTCACGAGCCTCATATCAATGACGAGATTAATGCAGAAATTAGACGTTCGTTAAATTTGCCATTGGCATTCGTACCCTTTCCCTTGAACTTCATGTTATTGAAGTGCTCTGCACTTGGCAGCTCATCATGATTCGTATATCATCGCTGCAAGAAAAGATGCCAAAAAACGCAATATGAATTTTTCTAGTGAATTTTCAAAATTAATTTCTTATTCTTCCATTCTTGCACTTTTTTAAAATATTCTGCGTGCAATGCCGTAAAACAACAAAATATTTTACATTAAATATTAGTTTCATCGGGAGTGGTCATAATTGCGCGCACTTTTACACGGCACTTGTTTCTATAACAGATAATCTTGCTGAATAAGGAAAATGAAGAAATGATGTCGCAATTCAGTAGAGAAATAAACGAACGTACCGATAAGTTGTAGTACATGAAGGAAGCCACTCTGAGGCGGCAATATTGTACTAAATCTCAATGAATTCACATTTCCAGTCACATAATTTGGGAAATCAAGAACTTGCAACTCGTCGTTCATATGAACCTCTGGAGCAGCAACATTGTAGTCGAAATTAGTGAGGCGAACCTTGAAGAAAAACTTCTGTTTCTATCAAATTAAGGAGGTCTTTTCAAGTGTTTTATCTTGCATGTTTCTATGGATTTTTGCTCATAGTAACTACTTCTTATCAAGAAGATACAACTGTTCTGAACGTTAGCCGTCAGAACGGAATCACTCATTTCAGACGAACATATTTAATAACTGGTGTACTTGGGCTTTCAAATTGAGGTAACATGACTAAATTGTGTTTATCATTGTCTCCACAAACCTCTCTGGGTCTCGTTTTGTTTTTTTTTCCTTATAAGCACAATCACTACAAGGGATTTTTGTGTTGCGCAATTTTCTATACAAGGTTTTGTCTTCTTTTATTTACCCTTTTCATTCATGCTGCCGAATTTCACTGGCAATGGCTTTTAGGATTTGCAGTTTTTCCAGCAACGTTCTCTGCTTTCTTTGATGCCTGTGAACCAAGATTAATATAGATAGAAACAAAGGATTATGTTGGAAGAATGCAAGATCGATATCTTGTATGCTTCAGCAAGTATGGTACGGGAAAAGAGTTCCTTGGAACTATATCCTTAGTGAAATATATAACCAGGTTTACTGCTGCTCAAGTATGCATATGAACTGTGGACGACTTACAGAATCGAGTGCTGCTGAGGGCGCCCGAGGAATTACTTGCGGTGAAAGCTGCAGCGCAACAAGCCCTGGAAGCATTTTCTTTTTACAAGCAAAGAGATCGAAGAGAGGTTGGATGGTCATCGCAAAAACAACTGGCATCTTCGAGTAGTGACTCGTTCAAAAGTGCACCTTACAGCTGAAAAATTGAAACGGCAGTGATTTTACGTTCTGCATGAGAACGAGAAGGGATTATTTCTGTATTAATCAGCATTGAAGACAAATTTCACATAGACTAAATTCGCAAGTGGGACTTTCGAAAGATTAACTTTCGTATGAGTAAAAGTAGCGCATAAAAAACAGTTCTTCTCGCCGAGCTTGTTTACCTTCTGATTTTAATAGATCTGAATGTGAATTAATTTCTCAGTTAATTTTTGAGACATAAATCACGAGTCAATCAATTCAAGCAGGAAAATCCACTTCTTTCGTGTGCCTTTATCGGTATCTTACAATAACAATTGGCCGATGTGTTCGTTTAGCACAAGCTGACTCACAGTCTGCAAAGTTCATTTTTGATGAATCGCAGCAAAGATGACTGAACTGGTCAGACGGTTTGCCGTCTTTGATCAGCCGACTGAGCATGCATGCAAATCCGCGCGGACATTGACTCGGCTCCGTTGGAATACATGGTTTTAAGTTATAGTAAGGTGCGTTGCCGGGGCATGCGTAAATAAGCGGTCCTGAAGCTACTGAAGTACCTGAAACAATTCACATAAGAAGCTGGGAGACGACAGCGACGTTATATGTTATTGAAGCATGTAAATCACGAGTAACACTGTAAGGACAAGAAGATACAATCACATTACTGAATTTGGCAATTTTCGAGACGTTTCATGGAAGCGGATATCACTGCCACATTTCTTTGCGGTAGCGTTGAACGAAAATAATTGTAAACGATTTTTAGTGAATTGTGCACACGTGATCAGAGTGATTAAAACACTTTCACCAAAGCGAAACTGCTCTTTCAATATCGCTGTCTATGGTTTGCGATTGTCAATGCGGTAATGCATTATGCTTGAAATATTCTTAAATTCTAGTACCTTTTCTTTTCGAGAATTCAATGCCGACATAAAGTATGCCATAAAAACTTTTATAAATATAATCCTTTTTTATGTAAAAAAAAATCGGTGTTGATTTTAAAAAGTATAAAATATACGCGGATATTTCTACCTGTAGCAAAATGCCCACCAATTACGATAACCATCAACGAGATTAATCTGAGAACAACCATATTCCAATTCCACGTAGATATATTATTTCTCAGAGAATCTTCACGTTAACAAAATCGTTCTGAAATGATGTAGCGTTTGCAAGGAAAATTCTCAGAATTGAAACGATCAACAGCATCGGATCGAATGTTCAATTTGCGCATTGTTCTCTTACTGCTCTTATTTGAACGTATTCATTGACTCATGAATAGGCCATAGCTGTTGACTATGTGGCTGCCTGAATAAATCCTATTATGAAATAATTACTCATCGCTTGTCTCCAATGAGTGTTAGCACTATAAACGAATTTTGCAAATCTCAAGGTTCATTTGCACAGCTTATTGGAAAGGGTCTCATTTAGAGCAAAATGAGCTTCCGAAGTCATCACGGGTATTGATATCACCTCGTAAACTTCACCACTAAAACTACGCGAATTGAACTGCTGCGTTGAGATATTTAAGCGCACACGCATATACATGAACATGCGCAAGCACAAATATACTCACAAGGGCATACACGAAGATACATATATGTACGTACGCCATACACATGTGCAAAACGTACACGAACACGGCTCCCATATAATGCGTTTGTATAAAGTTTCCGAAAATCGCAAAACAATGAGATGAATCAAAATTGGTAGTCGGCCCGAAAGTTTATATTTGTTGTAGTCCTAACCTCAAATTATTTCTATGCAGTATCTAACGTTAGAATGCGAACATGAAATGTGGTCATGAAAAAAAAAAAAGAGAAAAAACAGCCAAACAATGTTTGTCCACTTGGAGAAGCCCTCCTTACGATCAACAACAAGACTCATGGAGAATAAAAAAAAATGTGGAAAGGTAAAGGTTTAGTGAAGCACCTTCTACAGACTTCGTTCGACCATAGCATCTTTCCGAGAACACAACTTCGATTTCAGTTGTTACCATTTAAAACAACATTCGAACCTGCAACAATCCAAATAGTAGCATTGGCCAACGGCTAGTTCTAATCAAAAGTGAGTTGTGCCAATTATCTCGTTTATGAAATCAGATTATTTTTGGAATGTCAACCTCCTTCGTAAGTTTAAAAAAAAAGAATTCTTAAAATTACTTCGATAAATTCTAAAAATTGAAAAATCGTTATAAAAAATGCAGGATTTCTTTCTTTGTGGATTGTTGGACGTCATAAAAAACTGAGCATCTAGTGCTGTTTCCAAGAGGAATCTCAGAAAATCGACTGCCTCTGGCAAAATGCTTTCCTATACCCGGAATTGTTCATCACGAAAATCTGCCGCTTTCAGACACGAATGTAGACTATGCCTTAACCACCCTAGCTAGACTGCAATGCAACTTTCCTAATTCACTGAGCAGCTGATTGCGGATTTTTCAGCCATTTTACTTCAACACCATTTTTAAAGTTTCTTTGTGTAATATTCGAGATTATTGAAGACTGGACCCCAAGAAACAACTCTCATATGAAATCAGACGAAATAGTTATCGGCCAGGAAAACCCTAGAGGAATTCCGAAACGTTCTCGAGAACTTTAGTAGCCAACCTAGCAGATGAATGTTCCACATTCCCGCAAAAGATATATGAAATCGAAAGATATCATCCTAGTGAACGATTATCGAATAGGGTTCATCATGCATTCCACCTTGAACAAAACTAACCATTACACAAAACAGCCTCGCTTTTCCCTGTGCTTATAATTAAAATTGAGTTTTCTGCGGTATTTCTAGAAAATTTCAACGAACTTGTAATTCATAAATCATGTGGGAAACCGATTGAGAAATTTTCCAATTCAGTACGTGAAAATGACTAAGTTATACTTAACACTGTTGCACATAAGAGCAAATTCCCACAATCCTCAAAAAATACCTTCAAAATCAGAATATTATTTCGAGGAGAGAGTCAATTCAGCCCTATGTAAATATTCCGAAAGCAATGAATCATAGAAACGTTATAACTCTTCATAATAAGAGGAGTTGAGAATATCACATTTGGGTAAGACTTCTAAGAGGAACCGGTATTCTAGCGAAATGTGGCTTCCACTTCCGAAATCTCAGCCTCTTTGCTCTACTAAACTTTTTTACTACTGAAAAAAAAAGTTTATTTTGATGATCAATGCAGGCAATTTTCAATTAACATGAGTATGAGAGCACAAATGAAATGGGATGAAACACTAAATAAGAGCGAATATGAGTCGGCTTAGATTCAATCGGCTGGTATGACTGTCATCGATGTGGAGGATTCGATTATAGCAGCTGCCTTATTCAAACAAACCTTATTGTATTGTCATCAGCTGCACAGAGCCATCATCTATACATACAATTGCTGCCATTTACACTATCCCCGCAGCCAACACATCAAGACACCCTATTAAGTGCATCTTCATATGAAGGACGAAAGCATTTAACGCTTACTTTGGCTTTTTCTCATTCTCATCAGCTTCAAACTTCAAAATGATAGAGATAAATGCTTTCCCACCTCATTGACGCCCTCAATTTTAGGTGTATGCAATGGATTGTAATCTGATGAAGAATAAAGAGAAATGTCTTTACTTCGAGCAAAGAGAATGCGGAATTATAGATTGAAGTACACAAAAAATATATCACATCGGTTATGCGACGATATAAAAAACGAATTGTTTGTTTGGAAGTAATTGCAAAATTCATCGGGTGTACGAATTGGCGAAACCACATCCAGTTCAAATGTCATTTTTACCATAGTAAATAACTGAAAACAACTACTTCGAACAATATAGGGATCAAGAAGTGCGCAATCGGAAATGCGAATAAATTAGATATGAAGTTTACATTCGACGGTTTCCTCTCGACCTGAAATGGGTTTTGCCTCAAATGCAGTGCAAAATTTGTAAATAAACTGCTATCAAATCGGATTACATAGATGCATCAAAAAGTCTACAGCAGTGGTTTAAATCATATCGATCCTTCAAAAGCAAAGAGTTTCCATATGGAAAATCAAAAGCATTTGCTGACGGCGGGACCAGAAAACCGTTATGGTTTTTTGTGATACACCATTATGGTTCTTTCGGTCAACTCAACAACCTTCATCGCAAACGGTGACCAAACTTCATTAATCGAAAGTAGTAAGGGAAATCAGATGCATTTAAAACCTTCCACGTGTGTAGTTTAGTCTATGAGAGTCGCAATATGCTAGTTGAAGGCCCCTTCGCAAAACTTCAACTCCACGATTATGACAGTTAAAACCAGCATTTATGTAAATATCCACATCCTTTTTTTTATAGCGACACCTCTCAGACTTTCATAAAATGCAGTCAACATCTGCATACTGAATTACATGGTACTTGCAAGCTTTCCTTTACTCTGGTTCCTATGTTTACGACGGTGCTTCTATTACCACCGGGGCTTTTACATTACACCATTCAAATAGATCCAACAAAACTAAGCTAATTTTTCTAAAAGAAATGAAGCCGGCGAATGTAGTGTGAACATATAAAATATCAGCAAGCCGGCTGCATAGAAGAATATGCGCAGATGATATATGCTTCACTCAATCATGTGACTGCTGAAACGTTTTCAACTCAATCATAAGCATTAAAAAAAAGGTGTAAGACTGCAATAATAAAAATATATTTTGGATAACTGCAGTTTCTTTACCACCGTTTATGCTGCCAGCTTATGAAATTTTACCAACATTGCACCCGATCCATTGCTGGACTCGACTTGTTGGGCGACACGGCAAAAGGGTGATTGCCACAGGGATCAACGTAACAACAAAGGTCGTAACATGAATAACTATGATATAACACCTCAGTGGAAACATTTCTTTGGTCATAATTACAAAAAAAAAAAAAAAGAAAAATATTTTCAGATTTGCAAAAACTGTATTTCAACAACAACGGGCTGAACTACTGCTGCGTAATTCTCTGCCCAAACTGCTCAAATGAAAAATATGCACTACATAGTTTTAAGTTTTACTGGACTATATGCAGTGTAAACTAGACATGGTTTTTTAATTTGTACCAAGCTTCCATACGAGATTATCAACAACCATCGAAGTGTTCTTTTTAGAACAGCACTTTGTATAGAGCCTTCAATAGTTCCCATCAAAAGTTGATAGAATATTCAAATCGTGTCCACCCAATACTCGCCAACTAGCAATGTAACCTGTTAGGTACGAGTTGGTTTTACCACACATTGGATCACGGCGTTTTAATGGTAAAAGTAACAGACTCCATAAGGAAAGCACTGCTAGAGCAGGGGTCGGAAGGGCCTCACATTCTCATAACAGGTAACACGTAAATCACTAACGGGTCAACGGTCGCGACGAATAATCCTGTAACATTTGGTTGCGGTAGGACAAACAGAATGTACATATGGCAAATAGAATGATAGATTTTATACTAATTATGGGAAGGTATAAAATAACAACCTTCTTGAAGTGTAATTTAAAGTCTGTCATCGCTCCACAACAGCCCCACCCCCACCCCTCTTAATGACTCACTGATGCTCCAGTCTTGGTACAATTCAAGTGGGCCGATTGGTCTATATATGCGTAAAACTTTTGCATGCAGCACCTTCAAACCAATTTCAGCTGTTCTACTTTGCTTATAAGAGTGTATTTCCCTTCAACAAAGTTTGGATCTGAGGTCGCTGTTTTTGGCAAAGCAAAGGAAAAGAGGAGACGTATGAAAGTATACAACGGGAAACTTCAACAGCAGTAAAGTGGGAGCAACACGCTGAACAATATATGCCAGCAACCTGAAGAAGTTGAGATTCAATCAGTTCAGCACTTCATCCTCCACCCCTTCTACTTTTCCCTACCTCAGTTACACGCAAGCAAGCGATCAGACCTCCCTTTCTATTCCTGTAGAGGAGTTTGCGCTTTACTTTTAACGATTCCATAACCCTCTGCGCGACTGCTTGCAAGCAGTATATGACAGAAACCGCGCAAGACCATCCAGAATCATAACACTGACTTCTTGAGTGTCGCTAACATTAGCTCCATAAGCTGATGAAGTGCATCGCTTTCAACAAGCTAGTAAAAACGGAATTTGTCCGAATTTTTGAACGAAAATGCTAATAAGGCAAGCACAGTACAGCACTGCTGATAAATTCTTCAAACCTTTCTAGAGTAATTGAGCAACACTACTTTCCTGCCTGAATAGTCTCTCCTTCAGCAAACAGAATCGCATCGCCTTTAATCTTTGGTGACAGCTATGACTGACACGAAACAAAAGGAGACGACATCCATCCCACTCCTCCACACTGTCCCATCAACAAGGTGGAAGGATGACAATCTCTCCGCGACTACACCCCCTCCCCCCTTCTCCCAACGGCGAAGTGAAAAGCTCCTTAAACGGCGAATTTCGCTTACATTTCTGCATATGCGAACAGTTGAAGTACGCGAGATGTCTTAAAGCTATAACAAATCGAAGCAGCGTTTTATAAGAACTTTTAATCATAATCTTTGTCACTTTCCCACGTTTTCACTGACACACTAAGGCGACAACAGCGAAAGCCATAACGGAACGATGAAGGGGAAGGTGAGTTCGTTGACAACAAAAAAGTCGCTGTGAAAAGATATATTGGAAACTAACATAGACGAGCTCCACGGACGTCTCATTCAGGCAAATTTCAAAATTTGTGGTCAGTCGTTCGATTGCAAGTGAAAGATCGACTTTAAAAGATCAATTACATTCCACTCTCTGAATATTACGAATTCCTTTATTCCTATCAAATGAACATAAAAAACAATAATGAGACTGTCGACGCTCGCTTGTTACATTCGCTTACAAGGAGACACCTCAATAATTAGAAACGACTTATGGAAGCAGAATGCGGTGATGAGCAAGAACGCAATACGCTTCAATATCGAATGTTAACGAACAACGAAACAATTGAGAGAAAATACTCAGTATATCGCACCTTTAACATGGAAGAATAATCTTTAAGACACGAATCAATAGAAGAACAACTCAAGCACACCCAAAATTCAATCCTCTTCAACGACCAGCGTAACACTTCATATACCGGCTGCCGGGAATACCAGTAGTGAGCCTTCAACCCCCTTCCTTCTCCCTCTTCCCCCTCCACCAAAACTGAGAATTGTCGAGGCATATTTATTTATACTTATGTGCAGATAAAAAGTGCTCTAAACAACTGAAAACGTAACAGGAAAACGCATCATATGATTGGGAATTACTCATCAGTTCACTTTGAAAGCGATAAAGAAATCTGCGGCATTAGATTATCGCTTTAGTCTCCACCGATTACGCCCATCGAATTCACTACTTATTGAATAGCTGCCAATAAGACGGCAATCACAATGATAGGGAATTATTACAAATAGCGAATTGCACCTGGCATACATGCAAAATCAACAATTTAGATGTACAGAGAAAACAAAAGACTTTTTTCCGAATAGCAAACCAGAGGATTTTTCTTAACGTTAGTCACAACAATATTACTTGAACACCAAATTCAGGCAAGAAGCTGCCAAACTGGCAAGCAGAAAGGGACTATAGAATGTGCCAACTCAACCGCTATTGCAGATATTTCGACACTTCAGCGTTAAAAGCCAAGTTTGAAAGGGAATGTTTAACCTATCAAATTCCGATAAAAATCCAAAATCAAAAACAAAATGGTTTCAAACACCTTCGAAACGTTTCAAAAGAAAATAGACATTAGAAAATGAAATCAACTGAGCAAAACGACAAGTCCCTTAAGCGTCAAAAACATCAACAAAGTTCAATATTACGACTAAGCAAAGATAGCATCTCCAATTGACTTTGTTGTTCCCTCATCTCTTTATATGCTCAAATGACTGGATACTCATAATCGACCATTGAAATCTCACACAGCACAAGAAATCCCACAGAAGTGTTTCACAGGGGAAATTGATGTAAGTTGTTTGCACGGATGCCAGGAGCCTTCTGTTAGAAATAGCGCGCGTAGTTCACTCAAATACTCGATGAAGCGATTCTCATGAGAATACAATGAAAGCCGGATACAGAAACGATCCGTCCTAGGCAAATTCCTTTAAATCAAATCCAACGATAGCTGAAACACCCGTCACAAATGATTACAGAAAAAGACGCTGCACTCTCACAAAATAAAAAGAATTATGGAGCGTATATTAACGTACGATCACGTATAAATATCGCATATATAACAAATCTTAACATATGAACAAACGCTTTTGTGTTGTGGGCAAATATGAAATTGTTTCAATATGAATTTCCAGCAACGATTAATAAAGCGTGGAGCACGAGAAAATAAAGGAAACTGATCAATTGTGAATCTCTATTTAAATGCGGAATATTTTTGTCACTCATGAAATGAGAGCAATCAGAGGGTGGTAAAATGAAGCAATTTACATGCAACGATAGTTAGCGTTATCAACAATGCCCTCCAACAAAATCGCTTGTCAAAATCAATAGGACGTTATGCTGAAATACCAAATAAAGAGGTACCACAAATTGCAAACTATAAAAAACCGGCTTTCGTCTATTTGAATAAATGCATAGCAATATTCATTTAAATTGCAAAATTTGAAAAAAAAGAACAATAGAAATGGAAATCATGACAATTGTGGTTATAAACCCACAATTTTCAAATAAATGCGCACATTTTCTACGCCTTTCTTAACAATTGATACAACGTGTATAAAATATTAAAACATACTGTACAAAGCAAAATTCGAAAATATCTTCTGCAAAGAAACGAGTGGATTTCGCCTTTTCACGCTCACATATTCATAACGACCCCTCTATACGGTCCTTGCATTTTGAGATACTGAAATATGATCACAGCATTAACGAGCAATTCGCTTTAAGCATTAAAACAACACTACATATCGAATTCATCTCTTACTGCGAATTAACGAAACAAAAAAAAAATTAACTCGAGCCGCAGGAAGCGTGAATTTCCAATACTACGCGCTTTCGCAAGCTTCTTGAAAAGCGATCAATGTGATGCCCATGTTTAGTTCTGTGTATGCGTACACCTATCTGTCCGTTACATAGTTCGAAACTGGGTACCCATCGAAAGTGAACTGAATGCGTTGACAAATTCAAAGAGAATAAGTGATAGCCCCTTAAATTTTACGAGCGCTTGGGTTACTTAAACTGATTTTACACTATTCCGCACGCTTTACTACCTGTGTGCATCTAATGGAAATGGTTAGTCCGGTAGGTGAAATACAAAAATGCATATCAAATCAGCACTTTGGCAAGCTTTTCCACTTGACTTAGAATAATCAGCCCTCTGAAAGTACGTTTTGAAGCTAGTTTTTTTTTGTTTAGTTCATTCAGCGCAAAAACTCTGACAACCGTCTGGTTGATGTCGACGAACGAAACACTTGGAAGGACTCATAGAAAAGTCGTGGGTCAGCACAACACAAATCATAGTAAAATTATTCAGGAAAACATGCAATTAGTGTGAAACTTCTGCAAAAAAAAGTAAGAAAAAATATTCCAAATGAATTCACCATTATGTTCGTACTATGTCAACGAAACGCGAAAATCAGTTAACGGATTCAACTATGCACATCCATAGCCAATCGTCACAAACATAGCGATACATTGTCGATGTGAACTCTACCTTACAGTAGTGCCAAAAGCTTATCGATAAATATGGCCGCAAAAAAACAAACAATTTAAATTCCATGCAATCTCTTCTAATGACTTCAATACTTCCAGTCAATAGCTTCTAGAAATGTGCCAAAAGAGTATATGAAGACCTGAATAACGAGAGAAGGTCCACCAGCAGTGATCTCCGGAGGAATCTGCGAGAGAGGGCAATTCTCAATCGACATTATCTCAAGCGAAGCACATAGTGCTAGTTCAAATGGCAGGTTGTGCAGTGATGAGTTGTCGTTTATGTAGAGACTCTTCAACGAGTCAAGGTTCCCTGGAAAAGTCACATTCTCCTATCTAACCGAACATATGGTGAATGACAGAGATAATCCAAGAACAACATGACTGACCTCTGATTGCGGCTGCTACTTTCAAGTGTTAGCAATGAAGCCATAACGCAGATGGAACGATGATGCAGCTGAGGATGGAGCGTGAGAGGATTCATACGAACTTCTCAGGTTTTTGAGTACGAAGCCATAGTCGACAAAATCCTTGGCCATGAAGGAGGCCGAAGATTTTGCGTCAATGCGTCAATGCACTAGCACGTCTAAAACCTACCGATGGCGCCAGTAGACGGCTATTTTGTCTAATATTTGTTCTCTCGGCTATTCCTCCCTTTTCGACGCACGATATAACAAATGTCATTGGGCAGTTTGCAGATAGTATCCTCTAAGGTTGTGTCTCAAGACGAAAACACCTTGAGGCATAACCTTCCGACCTACTAATAGCCGATAACTAATGTCATACGTGACAAGTGACCACTGCTGACCGCTAACTAACATTAAGTTGACATTTATCATTTTATAGAGGCAGAAGAGGGATGGAAATGAGAGGTGACGGTCAATCGAGGAGGGTAGCCTCAAGCTTTTTTTGCTCCATCAGAAAACAAGAGAGGTCTGTATAGGAAAACACGTACCTCCATGAATATTATGGCAATACGGTTTGACAAAAAACAAATAAAATATTTTTTCTACGTGAATAAAATTAGATTTGTGTTCCCTCCCTCTCCCCTTTCATCCATTACCTGAATTTAAAATTCATTTATGTTTTTTCCCGCGCTTAAACACGAAGGATATGAAAACATAACAGACTGTGAATGTATCACTTTGAGTAGAACCTTCAGTAATTTTGGCAAGCGCGAACTATTGCATAAATGGAACCCCGACCCCTCCTTCCTATCCCTAAAAACCTATTGGTTTATCGCTTAAAGGATGGGATGCAACTTGAAAAAAAAAAACAAACAAAGATAGCCACAAATTTGAGAAGAAACGAAGAAATAATCACTGAAAGAGTAGGAAGACGTACCAATTTCTTCGGGTAACGATGTCAGATTGTTTTCGCCAGCTCTCAGATCCGTTAAGTTCGTCAGATTCCTAGAACAACAGTTGTGAAGATTATTTCATCAGAAGAGCATCCATTAGAAGAGAGAGCAAGGGAGTGGACATCGAAACCACTTAGAATAATAGCGATGAAGATCACATTACGGCTCAACACCCTCCGATGAATGATGAAAGAAATTCATTGCGACTAGGCAACACTGTATGAAAACGGTTGAACGTTCTGTTTTCCTTTGCGCATCCTACAGCTGAAACGAAGAACAAAAGGAGATAAAAAGAGATGAGGAAAGCGATTACCCAATAGTGCGCGGAAGGCTGACCAGTTTGTTGGACTGAATCCATAGTTTGGTTAAAGTTGTCACAAAGCCTGGAAACAGAACACCACAACAATTATCTTGACGCTAGCTTAGTGAGGCCAGGGGCTTCTTTTCTCTTTCATTCTCCTTTGTATGAGAAAAATTGAGAATTTCTGAGCCATAAGCAAAGCCGCTTACACGCAACATATTTTATTTCATTCCATTTATTTAATTTCTCATAATATATATGTATATATACATGAAAGAATGACAAGAAAAATGTGAAATATCTGGCAATGTCTGATACACCGTATGTGATGGTGTGTTGAACAGCGCTACTTGTAACCGAGTTAAGAAGAGATTTGCCATGCCTAATCTTGATCTTATTAAGGAGGAGGAGAGGTATGGGGACGAATAACCTGATTTTCAGAGATTCAGACTTCATCAAAGGCCTTTCCCACTATTTCATCTTTTGAATATTCACCTCTTCAATTCTTAAAAAAAGTATAATTTTAGGAGTCTCTAACGTTTCTCCGATATTTTTGGTGTTTTGTTCTCTTCAAGTATCCAGCCGATCGTTCTGGCTTCTTAAAAAAACTACTTCATCAACTAGCTGGTTTCATTTCAATACGAAAACGGGAATAATTGGTAAATCAGTAGACATTAAAGACGTCAATGACTCGATAGGAGAGGGGAGGTGGTGGGCATCCCAGGTAAGCAGTCACAGAAACGACGATCAATTTAGCAGATTGAATTAATGGTCTCAATTTTCCACAGGACAAGTGTTGTTTTCTTCACCACTGAACAAAGCTCTCTCTGGAGAGACTACAGACTAAATTGAACAACAAAGAGTCAAGAAAATTGCATCCACAGAAGAAATCTCGTGTAGAAAAATTAAAATCCGTGATATGCAAACAAGCTCATACCAATTTCACTAGGTATAGAATCCAGTTCGTTCTCCTCCAGATCTAGTTCACGCAATTTCTTGAGGGCGCCGATTTGAGAAGGCAATTTCTTCAATTGGTTGTTGCTGAGCACAAGCACCTGAAAATCAAACCTTAGCGTCATCAGGGTGAGTCCGTCAACTGAAAAAGAATGACCAAAGATTGCTTCCTTTAATAAATAAGAGAGATATCCATAATAATGTTACTCTGAAACAATCAGTGTAAAAACTTTGTTGAGGTTAGATTTTCCTTTCATAGAAGCATCAGCACTGAACCTCAAGATTAATCAGCTTATCGATATCATCGGGCAGTACTCGCAATTGATTCGTTGATAAATTCAACTCGGTCATCGCCGTCCATGCACCCATGTCTATAAAATTAAACTGTCGTCATGCAATACCACAGTGACACTGGCCTCCATCAAGAAGGAATTCGGTATGTATAGAACAGACACTCAATTATCCTATAAGATGTTTTGAGAATGAAAAGCAAGAGCTGTGCTAGATCCACCAATGTAATGGCTTAAAAACATGGCGAGAACTGCTGACTACTGAGTGATGCAAATGAACGACGCAACAAATGAGCTAGGAAAATCTGCTTTCCTTAAATAAAAAACCGAAGGAGAAATAATTCTGGAACCTTTTTTGAAGCGTCTTTGAAATTTATCAGATGTAATCTACACACAATCTTATTTCTTGCCAGTAAAAGGCCTCCTTAAATGGTCGAGTTTAACATATCCCTTCTAAAGTCAGTTGGGAAACCCTTTCAAATTTCAATGAATTTTTGGGAATCCTTCTCTGCTCTTGTTGAGCTTTTTTTTTTTGGGTTAACCAACATTACAATAATTTCTCAGTTCACTTCATCAGCAATAACACTTAGTGACTGATTCAAGCAGGAATATACTCAGCTGCGGGCAAATTCACCTCATCTGAGAAGAAACATCAAAGGACGAAATTCATCAAGAGGAGTAAATGGTGAAAAATGATAAAAAGTCATAAAAGGGCGAAATGCAAAGCGAAAAGTTATAATAGCCAGAAGAGCTATTTTTGATGTTCATGAGAAAAAGCGAAAACAGCGAATCAAATTTGCAATAGCAAATAAAGAAGAATCACGTATAAGGGCAACGAGTCTCATTGCGCAATTTGAAAAAAAAAAGGTCTCCAAAAGAATGAGGCAATGACGACAGAAGAACACAATTGATTACCGAGTGGCATCGAGGTGAGACCGTTTTCCTTCAGATTCAACTTCGTTAAACCGGTTGCCTTCGCAAATATTCCAAACGGTATTTTGCTTATTGAATTGTGCTCCATATTGATTGTCTGCAAGCATCAACTAGAAATGTTTGCGTTTTACGCTCAAATTGCAACACACTGTCCTGCTACGTTGGTACTGCCTCTCTCATATCTAAAATTACGCCTCACCTCTCCAAATTTGCCTTAGAATGGTAGTTTTATTAAAAGCAAACTGCGATATGATAAACAACTTAACCACATAAAACTAAAGAAATGAGGATATTTGATGGAATTATTTGACATTTAGATTAAAATGATTATAGCCGATTGAAATATGATGAATAACTTATTCAAATATAATATTTGATGTCAAAAAACTTTTTTTTTTTTCACGTAGAATATTCAGGCGCCACTTAAGTAGACAACAACCGCAACAGATACTGACAGCTTTAGGTGCAGCTTTAAGAACATTAGTCTGCTGTAGTCTCTAGTTAATAATAGCTAAAGCAGGTGAGAATAACGCAGCTCGATGTTTGATTACTTCTTGCATGTGATCATATGAAGCTACCGAAGCGGAGTTACTATGCTACAAACCTCCTACTCTCTCTCTCTCCCGCACCCCTCTTTCACCCCTAAAAAAAGCAAACAAAAACAAATGACGAACCACCGCGGACGCAAACTGTTGCGGTCCTCCGGCTGGAAAATTTGTCAACTCATTACGACTGAGATTGATTGTCTTCAAATTGGGCAATGACGTAAGCATACCATCCTGCAACCGATAATCAACACTCTCGCAATGAAGCTAAAAAAAAAGCGAACAGCACACCTCAATGCAGTCCTAATTATTTTCACTTATCTTTGAAACCTCGAAATAAAGGTGTGCCAAGCGTTGACGGTGGGCAGTTTCTGAATGTCAACTTGTTTTGTTTTGACCAGAAATGCCTCAACACTGAAGCATTTTCGCAGTTTACTCGAAACCTATGAAGGTTCTCTTCTTCTGCATCGATCTAAAATCTGAGTTGTTATCTCAATCGAGTGATCTTCTCTATCAGTGGATCTGCATTTGGCAAGAACAAAACGATTCAACCAAACAATCATAAGAAGAACAAACAAATCTTTACCGGTAATGCCTCCAGTTGATTACTCTCAACAATAAATTCCTCAAGTTTATGGCAGTTGGACATTCCGGAAGGCAAATACCGTAGTTTATTGTATCGAATACCAAGACGAATTAGATTGCTCAAATTGCCCATCGTTGAAGGTAATGAGACGAGATCATTGTGCTGCAGGTCAAGTTGAGTGAGCTCCGTACATTGACCTATTTCTGCAAGTAAACTTGTAAGTTGTGACTTGTCAAGACACAGTAAGCAACCCATGGATGTAGGCCTATACTGTGTTGAGCAGCGTCTTCAACATCCTTCAATGTGGATTTTTCTACCAAATCCTGCATTTTGCAAAACTAGGAATACCTTCTTAGCTTGAACTTCAATATGAGCCTAGTGCTTTCTACAATATTTTGAGGATCCATCCAGTTCACAGCCCTTTCCTGTAGCCTCACGTTCATTCGGTGATGGAATGTGCTTCGTATTTACTTTTCCAAAACCCATTCAACACACTCCTTCTCTGGATAAAACGACGCTTAAGTAATAGTAATTTCACCTATAGACTCAGCAAATGCAAATCCTCATCACCCGCAAGCAAGAAGCACATACAGAAAATCTAATAAAACTGAATCATAATTTTTCTGAATAATGAAATTAGTGCAACAATTAGTGAATAATAAAAATAACTCGAGCACTTACCATCTGGAATAGTTCTCAGATGATTGTAACTCAACAAGCAGACCAGTAACGATGAAATTTGTCCGATCGTAACCGGCAATTCACGAATTTTATTCTCACGCAAATCGATCATTTTCAGGCGTTTCAACCGGCCAATTTCTGCGCCCACCGAGATAATTCGATTGTAACGCAACCATAACGTTTCCAATGAGCTGATCTGATAGATAACTGGTGGAATCTGAAAAAAAAAGGAAAACAAACTCAAATTTCGGCGAAGGGAGAATAGAGATTTTGAAGGACATTCGAAGAAATCGTGAAAAGAAAATTTTTTTTCTTTTGAAACTGAGTGTCGATGATTGTGTTTGCAAATTCCTAATGAACAACTCAAGCAAACAACTGAGGAAAAGGGCCACTAAGGCTGGCACGACATCAGCTTTACAACTCCGCTCACTATATCAGTCAGCCCCATAAGTTACCAACAAATAATAAAACAAACACAGCAATCTATCGAAATTCGAATTGATCCGACCTCGCATAAATTTTCTCTAAAAAGTTCTTCCCTCTCTGAAACGAGCACTGGAAAATGAAAATCTGACTTATGCCAAGTTTAACAGTTTCCGAGTTAGAACTAGCGGACAGACTAGTGGACAAACACATACACATTGGTGTGAAGTCACTACAATGTGCTCTGCAAAAGGGTATTTGCTTTAGCTGGCAAAACCGAATAAAGCACTTTAAACCGCCGTAAATATTTGAAACCTCGTTACTCGTATTTGACAACCGCCTACTCAGAGACCTTACTAAGGCTCTCTAATGGTCATTTATAGAAAAGGAGAAAACGCGCTTGAAGCATTGTTTCAAACGCATGAGTGACTGAAGAACTACTTCTCTCACAGGTTATAATGAAGTTCGCGCTAACTTCGCAAAGTTTGTTGTGGCGTAGATCGAGAGTTTCAAGTTGCGTGAGCGCCGAAAGGCTGTCCGGCAACGATGTGAGTCCATTCTCGCTTAGTCCAAGCTTCGTTAGGTTGACCAAATTACCGATTTCGTGGGGCAGCGCCGTAAGCTTATTCTTATAGAGGAATAGCTCGGTTAGCTGGACGAGGTCGCGAATCGATGTCGGAATGCTCACGATCTGAAAAGGTGACAAACTAGGAGAACAGCTCGATAGTTTAAAAAAAAAAAAAAACTTTGCAGTTGAAATGAGCAAATTGTATCTGTCGCCGAAAACAAACATCTTTCAACCAAAAAGCATTCGGCCATTAATAGTGAACTGCAACGAGGCTATAAATACACATCACCGTGCGAATTTAAAAGTAGAAGCTATGAAGAATGCGTGATGATCACAAAAAGTGACGCGAAACACGATAAACGGATGGGCGATTGGCGCGATTAGTAACGCAACACATCTATAAACAGATATCGCGAAACTAAAAAGAAATAAATTGAAATTGATAACCTTTTATCCATAAAATGGTACTCAAAGATTCTCATGCAACTTTTTACAAGTAAAAAACTTAGGACAAAATATAATTAATCTGTTCGTAAAAAAGCGAAAGGAAGTCTGGTAAACTGTTCTTAAATCGAATAAAATGAAGAACAAGAAAATAAAGAAGCTCACATCAGATGAGCTCAAATCAAGCCTCTTTTCATCGTTTTCACGACACTTCTGCAGTTCTCGTTGCAAATCCTGCAAAATTCCATGATTACTAGAGTAACAATGAAAAAAAATTCCAGTATGGCCCACTTTCTCTACCCGAACGATCGGCAGCTCCTTATTCAAGCCCTGCCTATTGAAACACATCACCCCAACCAGGTATTATCTCTCTCGCATCATCAAGTTGCTGGAATCACGACTGCATACGAAAAACTACGATACCTATATGGAATGATAAAAATTATGGGTGGAAGACGAGCGGTGATAACAAAGGATTTCATGGTTTCCATTATTGGAGCATCTTACATATCCAGCAAACGCCGATAGAGAAAAAGTACACGAAATAAAAGAAGAAAGGGAGGCAAATAAAAACGCCTTCAATCACATCAAATAGGCTGATGAAGTCAAATCAAATAAAGTCGGCTTCGCAATCGGATTAAAAAACACTAATGATTGCTTAAAAATACGAATTGCCTGAAGGACAAGAAGGAATCGTAAGATAATTAACCTTGGCCATGAAAAGAATTTCTCAATTCCAGGACTACGAATTACGACGATCTAACAACCGAGTCGAGAGCACAACGGCAACAGTGAGTGGTGGGGTTGAGTGATCGCTTCTATGTTGTTACATCCTGTTTTAGAACGGTGCGTATTTTCGTCACAAGGTTTCCCCCTACACAGTAATTTTTCATGCACTTTTCTGCAATGTTCGTCCTACATTCCCACATGACAGCGAAATGATGAAATGCAAATAAACCCAAAGTGATGATGATGCCCTATTTACAATTCGTCGCTGGAACACTTCAAATGTTGAGAATATAAAAAACATTTCTATGAGATCGAACACTCTGCAGGTATAATCAAATCTAACTGAAAGGTTAAGGAAATGAAAGCAACAATAATGCAATGCATTCTCTGCTCAGATTGAGGGAACAAATGGAATAAAAGTGTTCATAAACTAGAATCTGCGAGTAAATATGTGACCCTTCTAGGACGATCGTCGAATGTTTTTGCAATGTTTGAACGCTCGTTGAGACTGCTACGATATTTGCCACGTGCAAAACTTGATAGGCGCTCTATGAAAGCACCAGGTGATTTGCTACGAGATGATTTCGAGTGTTTCGCATTCTCCTTAGATGATGGTCGGAACTCGAAATTTGTTGTTGTAGTTGAGCTACTTGCACCGCGATCATGTGAACCATGACCGCTACCATGTCCATTCATATCGGCTGTGTCCTTTGCGATATCAGCCATCTTTTCGGTTGCCCGTAAACAGAATCCAATCGCGTCGGGTACCCGCGCTGTATACGAAAGGGCGGCTGCTCGATGCCGCCGATTAGCCAGCTCTGACCCTTTCACCCTGCTTAAAAAACATTCATTCTGACTTCAGGTTGCGTATCTCACTTCGTGCTCACATCACGTTCAATAAACGCATTCAACAAACATGTCATTAAAATGACTACACCAAAAGTCAGCATGAGAATATCGCGCGACCACAAGGAAAACTAGCGTTTCGAAGCGATAACGTAGTAACCCGCTAGATTCTTTCAGTTCAACTATTTCGTTTGCTGTCTGGTTTCCGTTCGAAAAGTCTTGACACACAACCAAAAAAGATACTTATCTCTTACAATGCGGAATCAGCGTTTCAGCATAAGCGGAAAGTACAAACGCTTATAGATCTCTTGTGTGTTACTAATCATAGGAAAGCATATCACTATCCCATTTACCTCAGCGTTCCTATGTTAGAATCACCGATGAGAACAAAGACACTTCCACTAAATTATCTTCACATTGGGAAATTTACTACAAAAACATAATACATCTAGAAAGTTCAAAACAAAAAATACACACAAAGGTTGAAACTATTAAAAAAGGAATAAACTAGATGATATCTATTTGCTTCTCTTAAAACATTTTCTCTTTTTGTGGAAAGGGGACTTCGTTGTTGTCTGCGGAAGCATTTAGTATTAGAAATTAGACAACATGATTGGTGTGTGAAAGATTCCATTAGTAGAGCCACGATGCACGTGATAGAAGAGATGCGCAATGATAATCGGTCCGTAAAGGGTGCAACCTTCCTCTCCCATAAAACGAATAAAATAAAGGATTCAGCCATCGCTGCACTGTAATTATAGAGCCGAATCGAGCATATTCGCGCTGACAGGAATGTCACCTCCCTTTGAGATTAATTGGAAAGCCGAATATTAAAGCACATTGGCGTAACACTCAATCTCCTAGGTTCAATCTCGTCGCCTTTTTTTTTCGAGATAGGTCGATAATGTACACCGACATTCTCTTACATAACTTAGCCAACAAATTAGGCAGTGAATAGTGAGACGATTCTTGCAGAGGACAATCGAAAGAACATTCAAGAAGTAAATGAAATTAAATAGGACACTAGTAAAGCAAATATGGTAATTTACAATGCAAAGGGATCACATCTGCATCGCATGTTAGCAAATAATTAAGCGACTCGTAAACAAATTCTTTACGAGCGCAACATTTCAACAATTTCTATTGCGATGTATCATATGATTTATTAAAACTGACGCCTTGATTTTCCTAATAAAACAAGTGAAATGCTCAACATTAATAATATCACAGAGATTATTCACAAAGTTTTGCTAGGTGAGCTAAAAACAATTAGCCCGAACATTATACACTAGAATATATCAATTTCCCTTTCTTCAATGCTCCAAGTGTTCAGCGTACAAATACGGAGAATTGGAACAACATTTCAAATATCTAAAAAAAAAAAAAAAATTCGCTGTATATAGAATGGAAAGAAATATGTGTCATAATTTGAGAAATGAAGATAATATTGTCGCTATCTTTTAGTGCTTTTTAGTACAACACATATTAATATTTCCGTTCATGAGAATGTGATGGTAATCATTAAAAAAAAACACTCGGAAAAATGCTCCGTCTAGGCTACTTCACTCGTCTCGGAAAATGAATGCGAGTGGCAGAAGATCGATCGAAAAAGCCTCGATAGTCGCTCCTTCTTAAAATGCTGAAGTTTCTAAGCGCCTTTTAATACAGCTCTCTTTCCATTCGCAATACTCCACGTCTTGAGGGCTGTAAATGCTAGCTTAGTTTCTACCTTTTTGGTTTTAAAAGGTCTGAAGAACTGGACGATAATGCAAATTCAGCAATGTGGTGTTTTGCTCAGGCACCGCCATTCTGCTAAATTGCGACTTCTTCGCGTGCAAAATATTTCACGTCTCTCTTCTTCTGTTCTTTATGTTCCTCATAAACGTGAGATGTGCCTTATGTCTTCTTTTGTTTTTCTTGGTTTCTAATGCCTATCCGGTTTCTTCCGTAGGAATAGAGTAATCTTGAAAAACCGTCAACATCGTAAAGCAGTACTTTTGGGATTTTATGCGTATTATACATGTCTATTTCAGTTCTTCCTCTTTCGACTAGATGATCCAATCCAATGCATTGGGTTTTTGGGTACAGCTCATATATTGTGTTAATGAGTGATTCACTATGATTAAATGAGTTCCGGTGATCTCTGGGACCTTCATTTTGTGCAACAATTTGTTTTGCTCACACCTGTGCTGACCTCTTCCCATATGGATTATGGCTTGCTTTAAGGGTCATAGCTCAGGATATTAATAGGCTGCGGTCTTGCTTGCTGACCATTGTGTGCTTCTTATCGTCTCGTGGTGTTGTTGCTGGTAATAAATGAGCTTCGTTGCATCGATGAGGTTCTTCACATGTCAGAAACGGTCGCATTCTGTATTCGTTTTTTTAAATGTCGTTTTCTGTCATATCGGCAGTGGTGTGGCATAGATCTGTCACTAACAAGCATCACGTACCTTTCAGCAAACTAAACTACGAAAGGGAAATATTTCACACCGCAAAACATTGACTTACGAAATTACTCTTGAATCATGACAACAAACGCCCCAATTTCCCACATTTAATGCGTGAAGAAAGTCGCGTAGAACGATGTCAATGCCGCGAAACAACTATATCAACGCCTACTGACGGCTTCCTTCGGCACCACGATCACAGTTTCGGTTTTCGCCCTTGTTTGATCCAAAAATTTTAGAACCAGAACTAGAAGTGAGAAAAACACCGGTTCCAGGGTTAAAGTTGCGATTCCAATGCAACTTTTGAACGTAGCGGTGAGAGAATGAAAATGAGAAACCCTCACCGTTACTAAAGAACTGGAAGTGGCTCTCACATGATGGAACTCGAGGCATAAGTTCCAGTCCCACAGAATGAATAATTACACACCTAGACAATATGTCCCATAATAACAGTGATTAGAGGTGCACAAATGTGGATAAGCTGGCCTTACGGATCGATCACAGCGATCAGTTAATCAAGAGGAATTATTTACTAACTCGATGAACCGAAGTGTTGTTGTCAAAGATAACGATGTAATTGCCAGATATATAAGCCTCAATAACACAAGAAGTGACTGGAACACGTCGCTACATTTGATAACTATAATATATAATAAGTAGCCTTGAACCGCTCGAGAATCTTAAAACCAAACTCTACTTAAAAGTTGTGCCTTCTCGGAGCTTCTAGAATACCGTTAAACGATCATGCACAGATGAAACAAGCACAGCAGCAGCAGCAGCAGCAGCAGTAACAGCAACAATTGATTACTTCGTTGTTTTACGCGTTGCTGCGAGAGCAATTCGCAATGTGCCAATGTGTGGCTAATATCATTGGGAATGGCGAAGAAAAAAAAAAGCTCAGCAAGAAATTCTTTCGAATAAAGAAAGAAAAAAAAAAGGTGACATCGTTGTAGATTGATTTCATCAACATTGTTGAAAGGAAAGAAAAAATTTGATAGCACGACTAGTCTTAGAGGGGGAGGGGGAGGAGGGAAAGGGGTTAGGGGGCTGGTGACTCATCATCCTAAAATTCAACAAACATATTGCACACTTCTAGACAGTGATCGAAGAGTTTTTGCACTGCACTAAAAACGCGCATACAGACAACTCAATCAGTCAACTGCCACAAACATATATACAACCAGCTAGCCTTTCAATAGAAGTGTCTTTATTCATCAAAAACACCGCCAACATTGTTGTGCGAGTGAATCGAAAAAAAGACCGTAATCAGTGTCAACGTGAGCAGAGGAGGGGTTCAACTAAAAAGAAAAGTGTTGATGAGGGTGCTGAATGGCCGCAAGGAGTTGTTCGTCTTGCATTCACACCAATTTTGCTATACACATTCACATCAACACAGCGACAGTGAGCGACTGTTTAAGAAGACGATCAAGCCGAGAACACACTCACTACCGCTCGGCAACCGTCACACCGCACCGAGCGTACCGCCATTGCAATGTTGAAAACCGGCTCGTCGACCGATCACGAAACACTTTGCTCGACGCTATTCCAAGACGCACAACTTGACACACAACTCTTGTCTATTCAACTTTATGCATCCAATTGCTATCTATAAGTTGTTCTATATTATGCACTTGCTTCTTTTCATCTCTATCTCATTCCCTCTGGAACGGTACCATTCATAACGTGGAGAGTTTAACGACATTAAAGGGCAGCTAAACTATTAGAAGATAGCGAGTCCAACTACTTTAGGAAAACTTACTCTAAAATTGCTGCAAGAGTTGCGATCACGCGACTCTGCGAAAAACACAACAACAAAAAACGAGAATATGCAGTATAAAATATAAAAATAAAAGATCAAAGCACTGCCCTATCAGCTAAATGGATCATCGTATCCGACACTCAATGTTGCAGATCCATAAGTAAATCTCATAACCTGCGCAATTCAAATGCTAAAGCATGAGCAATAAAAACGCTTATTTATTTTATAGAATTTCTGAAGTAGAAATCCATAAAAGCAAACAGCTTTCGAGTCGAATAAGCGACAAAGCAAATAGTAATTGGGATAAACTACTTTCGTTTATAAGGGCAGCAAAAGTGAGAACTAAGCGCTTGGCATAACCGAAGAAAAAACCCGTCAAATTTTATGAACCCATTGCATCGACTGAAATCGCTTCGTTACAAATGAAAGATCTTCATATATCCAAATTCAAAGACATAAACAATATGAGCATGAAGAGGCTAGCAGAAGCGATAAATGCAACGAGCACCGGTGAATTGAACACTGATTTTTGGTTGTCTGATTGATAGCACTCGTCGGTCATGCTAATGTCCTAAGCTTTCATACTTCACTTTGAACGCTTTCATACTAATGCAATAGATGCGATGTATATGCTGTCGAAAGCTTAACCTTTCAAGTAATTTTCTTAACGAAATATTCAACGAAAAAAGTTGAGTGTATTCCTTGATGAGAGCGTTAAATGTTTGGAAAACGCTCGCCTCGGTTTCTTAATGAATCGCTTTTTTTGTGTTCAACAAAAACAGGAAATGAAAAGATTCGTTCGTATGCATATGTGTGCAGCCAATAAAATTACATTAACATTACTTAACGAGTGTCATGTGTAATTTGGTGAGAACTTCGCGATCGGATCGATATAGAAGCATCCATCAATGAATAAATGCTCTCTATGGATGCGACGTATCGGCTCATCAAGTCTTCATTAAATAGTCTCAAAAATAGGACAGATAATGACACAAAACTTTCAAATAAGCTCCTATTTAATCATACCGTATCATATTTCTCAGTCATTACGTAATTAAATTGTGATTCATTGTTTGATCCACAAAGATTACTTTAGCCAACTATGATAGCTGAGCGAATTCGATTAGTCATTAAAAACGCATTGCTCCGTAGACGCAATTTTTTGTCGTTCGCTGATCTATCTATCTCTATTCACATACTTTTGCCAGTGATGTTACAGTTAATTTGTAAGAAATTTTAAATGCCGATAAGTGATTCAACGCTTTAGGAATGCTACCTTAAAGCATCGATCATATGACAATCCCAGTTAGAAATTTACTTCGAAAAATATTCATTCGTAAGAATAACGTTGAAATATTTGCTTCTTAAGCAAAATAGTGCAAAATCCCAGCGATGGGTCATTTTCGTTGGTCAACAAGTGCTTTCTAAAAATGTGGCTAAAGCATTTTTTGATTTCATAACGGATATAAAATATTATAACGCGGTGAAAGTTCCTTTCATCACATTTGATCAAGACAATGTACGACAATTCAGTCGGCTGATTTGCAAGAGCTTCGCGCCTTGCTGGCATGATATTGCAACATCATACAGCGATATCGGATCACTACTTATACAAATCTTCAACACTGAAGCAAAAAAAAAGAATGCTTCGAATTAGCCGAACCCATCCCTTCAATATACTCCCTCGAGAGCAGTGCATCAGATAACCACAATTTTCAGCAACGCATCGATAAAGTGTTTCAAGTTTTACAGCATAGGAAACAAGCGGGCATTGTTGACTGGTGACGCATGCGATTTAGTAACAACATCGTTCCGTTATCTCACGTAATAACTCATACAGACTCGTCGTCTTGATGTTTCTCTTCGTGTTGCCTCTATTCCCACTCATCACTTGCATCTCTTCGATAAGAAACAATTAAAAGCACCAAACGGATCCCATCAAGAGAACAGATAAATTATCTGTTTCATTTCTAAAATTGAACAGAGAGAACCAACTGTGCCATAAAATTTACCAAAACATGCTGCAACAAAAACATGAAAATAATTACCACGGAAAAACTTGAAGGTGAAAGCATTTTACAGGTAAATGCACCCACAATATTTCATGTATTGCGATTAAGCACCTACATTTTAACTTATTATTCTCACAAGTTAATCTTTAAGCTTTACCTGATCTCAGCGAATGTTTTTTTTTTTAAAGAAAACGAGAGAAGGAACAGCAACAGCTATAAGCGAAAACTCGCATCTTCATTGTTCTCAAAAACTCAGTCGATTAGAAAGCCTTTTATTCAGTAAAAAAAGAAAGGAAAAACGCGTCCTCGCAATAGATGATTGTGAAAAGTTGGGAATAAGATTACTTCGCCCTAGAAAATCTCTCCCCTCATTACTGAATGAACGGAGGCCGACTGAGGTCGCTACGAAGTGCCCACTAATCAAAGGAATGCGAAATTGGATATTCACATCACTCGAAAACAACTGATATAATCGTTGCGATGTAATACAAACTAACAGTAACGCTAAACGGCCTTTATTATTCGTTACTGAGGCAAGAAACCTTTCAACTTAATGCGGTCGAGCTGATGGCGCATATGCCTTAAAAGTTGACTTCTAATAAGGTGCAAAACATATCGCTCATTAACAGGACACTTACGGCCAATAATCGCCAATAACCCCTCAGCAAAACTGTAACGTCGTTCATTTTCAGGTGATTTGAAAGCCTATTCAATCTTCTTTTTTGTTCAGCTTAACTTTTTTTTTTTTTCAAAAGCATGTAGAATAGTTGACGAAAAATGAATGACTCCGAGTGGATGATTTATCCTTTCATTCACACACTACCTCCAAGGCATCTGTATCACTTTAAACACCAAAAAAAAACTTTTTTTAGACTTTTTGGCATAAACAACTAGCCTGGCAAATAACGAATCTACAACAAGCATGCAGCAACGCAGCATATTCTATTCAAGAAGCAATTATGACTAAAAAGATTGAGAAAAAACACCGGAAATGAGCTAAACGAGTAAATCAACTCGACTGCGGACTATGGTCTCTGATCAGTGAAGTTTACGAAGGCAATTTTTTTTTTGAGCACGTCTACAATATTGCAGCAATGCCATTAAGCTCTAGCATCATCATTAAGATAGCAACTCATTTCCCATAGCACTTTGCACCGCCTTAAATGTTTATGTCGGTTTGCGATATCTCAACGCGATTGCTCATCGTAACGTTCGCTAACATCGATTGAAATAATTTTAATTCCGAGAGGATAGATGTGGAAAATTGCTGAATATTCTGCAGATTTATGTCAGCAACAAATTCATATGTGCAATGCCAAATACCCTTACTCAACAAGAATATCGATGCAATATGTGCATTACTCAAATAAAATATCATCGATCATATTACCATATTGTAGCATGCATTAAGCATGAAAACGTGCATTTATCGTTTACAAATGATGCATTGTTCATCGCAGCTTTTCCCCACAACACCTCTCTTTTGTGCACTTAAACATTACACAAATTCTGCCACCTATAAGAACCACATCCCTATGAAGAAAGCGTTGAAATTATGAGGATGGAAGGATTCACATGAAGCGCATTTATCATCTGAAACATTAACTATGGAACTGCTTCACAATGCGTTCTAACCTCTCCCTTTCCCTTACCCTCCCTCCCCTTTCTCCTCTCTGTTCAAAATTTGGCGTAATGTAAAAATTTCGATGATTTATGCGCCCTCCACTGGTAAAAATATTTGCGTCAAGTTGTAGAATGTACCTCTTATTTACAGCTCTGAGCCTCACTGCGACGATGAGCAAAGGATGGAAAGATGAATTTTATTCAAAATCACTCGTGGAAGAAGAGATAAAAGCTACCTGTGGCATACTGTGTTAAAATCGATTCTTCTACTTAAAAAACCCTCTACGAGTTCACTTGCTTTCGTGGTATATTATTACCAGCACCTCTAGTAGAGGAATAACGATGAATCCGAAGGCTCTATTATCGTTCGACTCTACTTGAGTGCTCAATTCTATAAACTTTCACCAAGCAGCCAGAAACTGTGCTTATGAGCAAGCCCAGTCGATGGATGCAAATATCGGTGCACTCAACTTGAAATCGCAACAAAAAAAAATCAAAAAACCTGGAAATGCATTTAACGCGAGGTAAGCAAGTCTGGAAGAATATGGTACTAAAAAGTCCAGCCATTTCTGAGCAAACTTCATTTCTGTGAAGAAAAGCGGTATTTTCCTATCACTTGCTGAATGTTCGATGTCAAATGTTTGGTGTTTTCCAGTAGTTGCTGATGCTCCAATCTTTTTCTTCCATCTCGCAGAACAATGCAACTGACGAACATATAAGCAAGACCAAAAAGCATTGCTGCTAACAAAATAAAAATGAACAACAAAACGAGTATTGCCGAATTTTTTAAAACATTATTCGAAGACGGAACAAACATAATAGCCAAAGTCTTAAATGCACGATATAGTCCCGTCAGAGTCGTTTGCGAAAAATTTGCGAAAAAAAAAAAACCGATGTAAATATGAAAAACAGTGGTATAATATCATGCCCCATAGACGATAAGCACATTGATAACGCGATCAGTCATAATCGTTTAAAGCAATGGAATGAGCTCACATATGCGTTATCGCTCTACCAGTAAAATAAAGTGCCATAGTGATTACAGATCATATAAAGAAAAAAAATTTCCTCTATTTGCAAATATCTGAATTAATTTTGCGCTCTTCAAGCGAAAACACGGTCGTTTCACGTCAGATAGCATCATAAGTGTTTCGCTGTATGTAACAAACAAGTTAAACAATCGAAGAAGTGAAAGAAACTTCGATCTGAACTAACACTTTACGCTTAGTAAAGGAATATTTTGAAAATAGTCAACAACGAAGCATGAAAATTAGCAAAAAAATGGGTTTAAAAATATTAGCACTCTAAAGATAAGACCGTAATCGAATTCAATTTCTATTCGAGTCGAAAAAAAAAAGCGTAAAAAATGCAATGTGGTTAAACAATAAACATCAAAAGAGGATCGTGTGAAGGTTTTCTCGACCGCAGACAGAGAGACGCGTGCAATGTTGCTCATTCATGCCTGTGTCCGCATTTCCTTGACATACCTCGCGCTCTCTTTAACATACTATCTGTATTTTTCACTTCCCTCCCTCCATTGCCTCCTAAACATGTACTATGCTTGGACTGACTGACGACCGTGAGCACCTCCCACACCTGGACACACTATACATCCTTAGAAACTGTTTCACGCTAGTGCTGTCAGCAAAGTTTTGGAAAATATGCAACGAATTGCCGTTTTGTCTTTGATGAGTGCTATGGCCAGATTGTATGTCTTTCTTCTCTATAATGCGATGTTTTCTACTTGCATAGTGGATAGCGTTCAATCGTACAAATCGGTCTTTCTGGCAAATTTTTCAAGCGCAGGACGATGACCAGATGACCTGGTGCTTAAATGAGCAAACACTGAAATTTTTTTAAAGAACTAGACAGCATTATTTACATTCGCTAGTAAAGAGCCATTTCAATCGGTCACTTCTATTTTTGCTTCGAAAGACAAAAGAACTCACCAACTATAATTAGCACAAAGAACACATGAGTATGCAGAGTGCTGTGGGAAGTTTTTGGTAATAAAATAGTACATAAAATTTAAATACATTTCGAGGATCTTAATTCTTGCTAGAAACGATGACCTGAAAGCATAATAAAATATCATTTTCATTACTCTTTCTCTGATATAGCGAAGCAAAAATATCTCCTTGAAGACTTGTCAAGAAGGATTTCGTTATGAAGAAAAGAAAGAATGAACAAGCTCCTTAAATGAAGGGCAATCGGGTGACTTGTCAAGAAGGATTTCGCCGTGAACTCAAACTAAAAGAGATTTCAACAAGATTCGACCGAACCTACCGTCTGTAAACATTTAAAACCGCAAAAAAAAAAAAACAAAGCCGGCAAGTATTATAAATTTCTCAACGAAGACAGAATGACAGAATAATTGATGGAAATAATTAGTCAAGTTTTCCTATGAAAAGCACAGTACTCAAAAAGTCATTCGATTTTGGGCAATACTATTAGTGAACCTCTCATTGCAAAGCAATATGTTTCCATTGACAGCAAGACGTCTTCAATTTTACACAGAAAGGAAAATCGAAATAGTAAGATTCTTAGGAAACTATTTTCCACATAGATTAGACATGTCAAAACTGCAATTCCGTTCGCCATTTTGAATGGCAGCGTTCATGCCGAAGTCAGCAAACATGCATATCGGCATCATCCAGACAGATTTTAGCATTCAATTCACAAGATGCAACACTTATTCTAAAGGACATTCAATAGCTAGCAATTCTCACTGTCATCTATGCAACAGCCAACGGAAAGAACATCGAATTCTACGCTTTGCGATACTTATTGTACTTTACTACAATACTCATTGTAGAGTATATTCAGTAAAAGTAATTACCATCAAGTATGGAATATTCATCGCAAAGAATACTGAGCAACTAGGAATTCTAATCAATGCTTAGTGAAAGGAACGTTGAACGGCTAGAATTCTCGTTGTTAACTATGCAACAGTTGCTGAAAAATCGTTCAAAAAACTATTAATCTTTATTACAATTAACGGAGAATTTAATGGAAAGAACACTGGATGATAAGTAGAGGTATCCATCATTACCTATGGCTCCATTAATCGAAAGAAGATTGAGTGAGTAAATGTTTGCATCGTTAAGAATACAATATTCACTCAAAAGAAGATTATTATTCTCGTCATCAACTATAGAATATGTGATACAAAGAACAGTTAATCATGTGGAATAGGGATTATCAAAACGCAGTACTTACCAGAAAGAATATTGAACAAATAGAAACCACTACTATCAACTAGCAATATTCAATGCAAAAATATTGAACAAATAGTAAATATTCTCACTAAAAATATTGAACAAATGGTAAATATTTCGAATACAATGCTTATTCGAAAGTAGTTCCAATAAGTAGTGATTTTTGTCATCAGATACCGATTGGAAAGGGCACTGAACAACCAGTCATTCTCGTGATTAAAAATGCAAGATTTATTGCAATGTACGTTAAATAATTAGTAAATCTCGTCCTTATCTATGGGAGATTAGTTAGAAAGAGGCTTGAATAAGTGGTAATGTTCATCATCAATTATGAGAGCAGTAATCGTTGCAAACAACATGGAATAATCAGTGATTCTTGTCACCAACAACGAATACTTCTTGCAGAGGAGATTGAATCAACAGTTGTTCTCGCCATATACAATATTCGATGAAAAAAAAATGAGTAGCCATTAATTCCAATCGTCTATAATTCTAATCGTCAACTGTATAATAATTAGCAGAAAGAATGTTGAGCAATGGGTAATTTTTATCAGCAACGATGACTTCGTGATGTCTTCAAGAGTCATTATTATGGAATCACTGGTTCATGTGTTGGTCATAAGGTACGACTGGTTCCGAAAATTATGTGCCACAGTATTGCAAATTAGCATCCCTCGCCGATTCGGCGAACCGAATAACGCGCAGTTCGTTTGCTTAAACTGCAGGCATAATATACGTTCGGGCGCGACATAAGAAACATGAAACGAGAAAACGTTGCAAACGACTGTTGGTTCAACACATCTCAGCAATTCTTCTATTTGCATTTCTTTCAAATCTGCACCTCCAAACCGTTCCATAAACTCAATTGAACGCCCAGTCCGTTTGATGTTAACGGCTAGACTAAGCCGTTTTCCTCATTTCATCAATTTCATCAGCAGCATTACCCAATGAATTCGGCTTAGAAAAACAGAAACTGCATTCGATGGGCAACAGTCAGTAATAGCCTGAGGTTGCAGGAAGAGATTAACATTCTTTGGTATGTAACAATGAATAATTTTCAATGGTAAACGATTCTTTTATTGCATTACAATGGAGTGTGAACATTACATTACCCATAAAGGTGAAGTTTTTTGACGGTGCCTCACATCAAAAAGCGATGATTACGTCTAGAACAAATCATATATACGCCAAGCGGGTGCGATAAGCAATGCTCGGCTCAATTTGGTGAATGCGAGCATCATTGATTCAGGCAAAGAGAGCGTCGCCGACTGCTTTCTTTCCTTCTTCTCACTTCCCCCCCAAAACGATGTGATGTCTCTCTAAACGGTCTTCACTGCAACAATGAATGGATGGCGATCGCAGCCTTTCACAATCACCCTACAATTTTCTTAAAGTGCGCCCGTAAACTGCAGCAACCACAAACAAAAGCAGCGCGTCGTAATGCCATTGCAAACCCATCCACATAATGCTACAACCATCTGAACACAATACACCAATTATTTTTCTTATTGCGAATACCCTAACAGCTAATGTTCACTTAGGCAGATAACACACGTTTAGGGCAAGAACTTTTGGATATCAGTTGTCATTTGGACTGGCAAAATATTAGCAATGAAAGGAGTACCAGCAACCATCAACGTCGGCTCGAGGAAAAAACGTAATGAAAGGTAATTAGCCCGCACACATCACTAGCAGTGTTATCAATCCATCTAATAAAATCGTGCCCATCAAACTACTCAATGATATATATATATAATATTTATTTATTTATTTATTTATTTATTTATTTAACGACAATGACGATTCGATTACTATAAGCAGTTAGAAGGCACCTCTTACGCATAAGTACAGCTTCATTGTCGACGAAAGTGACATGGACCTTCCGGAATGCTTTCACCGCGCAAAAAACTATGCTACTTTAAATCCATGTGCTTCAAATATGCCCATCGGCCAGGACGCAGACGCTCGCATTCGCTCCAAGGAAGCAATGTGAGCGAAGGAAATGGCACTGAAAGTGCCACAAATTTCGTCGCTATTAAGTTCGCGCTTGGTTGGAACGTTCTGCTTTAAGACTTCTGTACATACTAGATAATCAAACATCCCTTCGCAACATCCGTCGCAAGTAATACGAAATTTGCATCAGTAAAAATTATAGCTCCGAATCGCACATTGGTTCTGCTCGACCAAATACTGTTTAACGGATAACCCCCCCCCCCCCCCCTTGAGCCCCTCTATTTCGCGCAGGAATATATTCGATAAACTTGGTACTTGTAGTGATGTGTAGATTCTTCTGGTCCGAGGTTGATGCAAAGAGAACATGAGAACAGAAATGTCGTATGCATAGCTTCAAACATACAAAATTAAAAGTAAGGTAATATGAACGAAACTTCTATAAATTACAAGACGGAAAAAAAGGAACATCAGACGTCCTATTCCAGTTACAGTAAGCTGTAAAATTCAACATTTTGCGTTTGTCATCGATACCAATCATATTTTTTCATATCTTCCAATAATTCAATATTCAGTGGGCCAGTCTTATTGCTGCAATTATTCCAACAAATACAACACGTCTATGAAAGCACAAAAAATGCTAAATTAACGAATCAACTCTTGCTTCATAACATCGTCCATATAGGTATTCCATTAAAACGAGAAAGTGTTCGCCTTTTCCTAGCAAGAAATTTTCATTTGCTTCTCAAGTTTGCGCGAATGTTTGGGTGGAAAAAGTAGCAATTTTTTAAAGGTATGAACAGAACGCTACCTGTTCACAGATGAATGCATTTGCGTCCATTTTCCTCTCATAGAACAAAGCAGAAAAACCGCAGATAACACGCACTGCAAACCCGCATGTCTTCACAAACATGGGCTCGGCTTGACGCTTGCTAGCAAGCAGCATCCTTCTCTGGATCTGCCCAAAAGAATTCCCGCTGGATTTGTTTCATCAGTAAACATATTCCTGCCTGCTTTGTTACCGGACGAATTTCTTTAATTCAAATGGTTCTTGTTCAAGCTTCAACAAACAAAAAAAGTCATGAGCTGATTCTAGGTTATGCTATTCATATGAAAACATTCTCATTCTCATTTTGCGGTCTTCAGCTCTAGGAGCCCACAAACCTAAGTGTTAAAGAAGTCGAAGGAACGAAAGATGAAGATTAAACAAGTCGCATCGCTCAAAGGAGAACATTAAAGGAATAAATGAATCCGCTGATTGATTTTGCGAAGATATTAGACTCTATAAGGTTCCCACTTATCTGCCGACTTGTAAAGGTGGAGAATTTTCCAAATCCGTTTCTGCAGGCAGTTAGCACAGAAACAATTCGAATAAACTTTCAGCTTCAACTGAAAAATTCAACCTATATCTGCAAGAAGCTCATACACGTAAAACAGTGAGTGACGCAAGACATAAGCAATCGAAGATGGGCTCTTAGCAACTGCCAAGCTGCCCCAAGAATGCACAGCATTATTGGGAGGATTTTTTTCTTAGTATTTTGCTGGGATCAGCAAAACGTTGAGTCGTCAATCGACTCTAAACATCAGTGCAAGACAAGACTAACTTCGAAGCGATTAACGTGGCTGCACTTCCGTGTTATGAGCAACCACGAGCCGCCAATGACAGCACAAATGACAACTTTTGACCGTATGGTGTGTTATGGGGCATTTTTGACGCTCCTGCTTAAACATGGCACGAATGATTTATATCGACATCGTATGTAGACCACCCAAAATGTCGCGTCATAAGCTCAATATTACTATCGCAGAATTTGCAATAACTATTAGAGACAAATGAAGAGCATTATGCATGGAACAAATACTTTTGTCGAATTGAATAATCCTTCTACCAAATAAAAGTAGCTGCACAGAAAAATTACTTCTGCTAAATAACCGGATTTTACTTCGAATTTAGCTGATGCCAAAAATTTTGCTACATCCAAAGAATTATTTTCATGTACTAATCGAATGACATGAGAAAAAGTGGGAGAAACGTAAGGTGACGGGAAGAAACACTAGCAGGTACGCTTCCCGTCCAAACCGAAACTCATAATCGCGTGTGCTTCGTAGGTGGTCCCTGTTACGTAAATGAAAAGAACTTCCTAGAGCCCGTTCCTGGGTAGTGACAGAATTATCAACAAACACATCGGGAAAATTTGAGCTCTTATTAGTTCGAACTAGTGACTCATTCAAGGAAATGAAGAAGAGAAGACAGAAGGTACAGGTTTGCTCGTTCTAGTAGAAACAAACACTCTGTCTACCAGAAAAATTGAAAAATTAATCGATTGAGTATCCTCTAGGCCTCTGAGATGAGCTCACCAGTCGTTCCGGTTCTTGACCCGACGAGAAGAAAAAACACAATGACCCACCTCCACTCCGCTTAACTGACCCTCTCCTATTAAAAAAAAAAGAATCTAGTCGTTCCGTTGGTCACTTCTCAAGCAAAGGATTTGGCGCACAAAATATTATATATTCATGAACTCCACCATTCGCACATGAAATAAAGGGACGTATCCAAGACGCGTTCAGAACCGACATTCGATGCCCCATTCAGTAATCTGAAACTAGTGTGTGTGAATGCAGAGCATCCCTTCACAGAGAAAATTTAAGATCGAAAAATGCAGCTTCATGGAACGTTAACAAAAAACTAAGAAACTTGCGAAAAAACACCACGTGCTTTGCAGATTATTTCATCAGCAGAAAAATTAAACAACAGCAAGAAAGCAGCGTGAATATTCGCTGCGACAACCAAACAACTCGAGTACAGAACTTAGTGATGTGCAGGTCCTTCTCATCTTCCAGATTGCGTCGAGCAAAAACAAAAAAAAAACGAAGAAGAACAAAAAACAAAACAAAAAAAATAAAAAAATCATCTTTCCATGGAGACAGCGAAGACGGAGGAGTGGGAAGGTGGCTAAAGATGTCACTAGCAAAATCAAGAAAGACTTCGATTTAGACAAGCGTTCTCTTTTTTTAAAAAAAAAGGTGATTTCATCAATATCAACTGAGAATCTGCTGACTGAAAAGAAACACAACTCATCTATGCAAAAAATTTACGTGAAGTTCGGCTGCAGAAGTGATCCACAATCAACAGATCGAATAAGGCGGGCAAAATGTTTATGTGATTATAGAATGTGGCACATTTGGGAGTTTAAAAATTATCAATGGCCTCATTCCTTTCCTTTCTTCATTCCGCCTCCTTCGCTGATGAAATAAAGTAATGGCAGCAACCAATATGCTTTGGCGTGAGCTCCATCAACATATCTACGTTCCAGATTTGCTTTTTTTTTGCAAATACATCGAATTCACTTAAAAGTGATGCAAAAAATCATCGGAAGAGAGCCTTTTAAGACAGTCATCAAACTGAAATATTGCCACTCACTAAGGAAACATTTTGAAGGAAGTGATCAACGGAACGCCCTAGATGAGAATCACAATAAGCAAATGAACAAATGCATTCGGAGCGACGAAAAAGTGTAATGGAAGAAGCGCATCGAGAATGCGGTCGGCTGCTCATTTCAGCGCTCGGCAGTGGCAGTTTATAGGAAAGTGCCAGTTGCCTTGCCCTCGGGTTGCCCGCATGTGGAAATTTCCGGCGAAAAATTTTATCGATCCTAAACTAAGCAGGATGGCGGTCATTGCAAATTGGTGCCCCCAAGACTGCCAACAGCACACTCGCTCAAAAGAAGTCCGCAAGGGTGGGCGCCTTCCAGTGTAAAGCCTTGGCCACACGAGTGACGCAGGCCGCTAGGCGCGCCGTTCCAAATATCCACTCACTTCACAACGCAGCCGCCACTCCGTTGTGATCGCACTGTATTGCTGGCTCACCCTCTCTAAAGCAATGAGGATATGCGCCCATAATAACAAAGATTGTTACAAGACAAACTTCCCATAACAGTGCCTACAGGAGACCACATCTAATGCAACTGAAATTTGGTATTTGCATAAGACTATATAAGGGTGATGTGGAAACCATTTGCACCAAAACAGGAGACAAAACGTATCTAGATGTTGCCATGTTTATTCACAGCCTGGTTTTATTAATATATAGTCATCACTGTCATTAAATCCTTATATGAGGATCCCCCTGACATTATGAAAATTTCCTCGGGGTCCTAATGTATGATGAACTAAAAGTATCCGAGTCTACATGCTCGGTCCTTAATTTGTGCGGCAAAAATCCAACGTCACTTAGTTCATTGGTCTGTCGCCGTCATTGATCAGTTTCGTGGCCAGGAAAGGGATCTTTACGTCCAGGTATCTCCGACTTTGGAAGTCGGTAAACATTGCACGATGATGCATCGCAATGACTTTTGCACTCACTATCGCTCGTTTTTAAGTGCATTAAACTGAATGATTGGCTATATCTAGTTGTTGATTATAAAATACACACACAGCGCATTCTAAACCACTTTGCCATTTGATTAGTGTAAAAAAAATCCCTAGAAAGACATAGAAATGATCCATGAAGATGAATCTTCATCGACGCAGTCAACTAACAACAATGCTCGTATCCGTTCCAACATAAAAAGTTGGGACGAACATCGGTTTGGCACCTTAGATTTTCAAGGGCTCCACTTTGGTCTTACTTTTTACCATAAATGCTCATCGGTCTCTTATGCACGTCAGCCCACGACTTGTTCGGTTGAATCAATCGCCTGCAAGGCGGCTTGGAGATAGTTTATCAGTTTTCCGTCGCATAGGATTCTCTCCACAAGAAGATTCTTTCCTCTGAAGCTGCCTACCTTTTCTCGAAGCTCCCTGTTCACGTTCGATTACTCCTTACTCTTCGTCACTTTGCTTCATGTATCGTAGCACTGAGCTCATTTCAAACTTCACTTTAAATAGCTTTTCTTCGCTATTGGCTTTATTGGCTTAAATATCTAATAATATTGTTCCCATTGCCGTTCTTTCCTTGCTAATATGCGAATCCCTATGTCTCTCGTTTTTTCAACCATTCATTATCAACGAAGAATAAGTGAGCGAAGAATAAGAGAACAAACAATGCTAAAATAGCGAAATCCCTTTAAGAAAGCTAAACGCATAAAACGCAACCCGCGAAGGAAGAATTACGTCCCCATTTCCTCGGACTTTTCAGTTCACTTAAATCAGTAAATCGCAGTAGTTTCTACCTTGCGTATTTGTTATGTGAAATGTTCTGCACCAACTTTCTAATGCGGCGGTAATAACCTTGAGTATAGGTACACCACAAACATAACAACTAGCAGAGCCCGCGTCCGGACGATTACCGTGAATGAAGCATCAACCCTTTAAAGAAGCATTCCGTTGCAAACGCATTGCAACCTTCAGCATTAAATAGTTAATCGCATCCCTCGATGCGATTATCACCAGAAACGCACCACAGCACCTCAAAATCTCTATAGCCACAGTTTTTCAAGGTTGATTAGTGCAAACGCACTTCTGTAATGTTATGAGAATCTCTAAAGCATCTAATACAGCTGCTATTATAACAACATCAGTAATGAGGAGGAAATATGTACGAGAAGAGAGACAGATCAATATGTGAGCAGAGTTCAGGAAGCGGAAACAGCACTGAAACATTTGCAAAGGAAAGATAAAATTGAGCCCAGAATATTAAAATATATTATTGCAAAATACTGCCGATTTTTTCACAGATTAACTAAAGAGTCGAAACAAACAACAAGTAATGGAGGTGAATGAAAAAAAAGAATAAACTCCGAAGAAATTTTAAGAGGAAATTCTAGAATATAATTCAGTTACTTCCTAGTTTCAACAGATTTTTTTCTACTCAAAAAAAAAGATCAGGCTGAAACAGTGTGGATGGCTATAACAGCCGTTCCTATCTATCAACTTGCAAACCTCTCAGTTCAATTTCAGCACCTTATCAATAAAATATAGCGAAATTCCGAAAGAATTAGAGCAAGGAATTGCCAATCCATTGGAACAATCAAAGTAAAATGAATAAAAAGCATAAAACAACCAATTTTGAAGGAAATAATGCAGTTTTCAGTAAAACAACCAAAATGAATATTTTTAAGCAGCCCCTAATTTTGAAGTGTGCTCAGACAACTCAAAAGTGCAGCTTCGGAATAGGAGAAGAATTTTGGGGCAACAACCTCCTCTAGAATAGTGGTAACTAATGCTTACAAAGGCATACGAATTAAAATCCCTTCGAGAACTGCTTCATCACCCTTATCGTCAAAAGCTCATTCCATAAAGCGAAATGTACAAGGAGTAAGCAATCAAAGTATAAGGAGCAAGCAACCTCAAAAACACACCGACTGTTTTGGAGCATTGCCGTTGCGATGCCGAACTCGATTGCCTGTATAATGTGCTTTTTCCTGACCTGGCCGGTCGAGCACAGTAACCCGCTTCGTATGTTCCCCAGATCGCGGTGAGCGGCCACCTTCTGGAGCCTTCTGCAATAAAGTATACATAACGCAACTATTGGCAGTGTTCGTTGTTAAATATGCATTGAACATACATCAAACCTTCAGTGAGTTGCATAACAAATTTGTCGGATGCAGATGAAGGCTGAAAAAACGCCTGTTTTATTTTTATCGCTGCAATTAGCTAGGTCGCCGTTGTGGCAGCCACATAAACATAACATTTCACACTCTGGTTGCACTATATCCCGCTCACCAGGACTGTGACAAGTAGGACCTCAACTTGATTTTTTAAGGCTTCGTTTTAGCAATCAAAGAAAAATATCCCACTTCAAAAAATCGTCGCAAAAGAGTTCAGATGGATCTCGAAAGTTCGAAAGGGGAATCTGATAAAAATCGATCGCTAAACATTAAGATGCGGCAGTTTTCTATCGAGATGAACAGAAACCGCACCGCGAGAATTGTGCCTGAGTCGCGTATCACGCAAAAAATCAAACACAACCTTTGTGTTTAAAGAGAACGTTAGCTGACCAGAACCAAACGCTCCAATGAACAAGAACATTTTTTTTTTTTTCGCTTTTATGAGAACATTTTCGCTTTATTAGGATATACTGGTTAAATGCTCGGAAAGTTGTGGAAGGAATAAATTTTCTGCTGAGTGGCAATGCCACATTAACAGCGGAGACGCTGATACGGATAAGGAGAATTCCTCTGCCGCTTATTGAAAAACGGAGCGACGAGTTCTTCAGCCGTTATCTCCAGTTCTCCTTCTCCAACAAGCAACTTTGATTTAGATAACTTAGCGCCCTGTTGCTAGCAACTTTGCAAAAATTCCTGGCACCACACATGCTTGTACATGAATTCTTTGCACGGATGGGTTGATTCGTTCCCGTGAAACCTGGCAGAGGCATAAGAAAAGACAACGTCTAAAATGTCAATTATTTAGCGTGGTCGAAGTGGGTGCCAAGAAAATCTGGATGGGACGTTTTAATATCTGAAGACGACGGTATGATCCGCTCAGTCTTAAACATGGAAGTAATGTTCTCGGAAAACATAGAAAAAGCAGATATGGCCTGGATTCAAAGCGGAAAATTGGCAGAGAGACCCAATGCAGGCAAAAGTTTCTCCCGATGGCCGCCAGTATTGGTGGCGCAATCCAGGGTTGCATCGGAATTCCAACTATGGAAATTCGGAACTCCGGTTTCTGAAATTCAAGTCCTGGAAGCAGGATCTTGGGCAAAAAAACCAAAATAGCATGAAATTACAGCAGTCCTGTGAAAAACCATTAAGTTGACGAAACGAGTTCGTTGTTTGACGTCGTAAAAATAGCCCAGTTTCCACATCTTTGCGAGCACACTGTCAACGAAAACTGATGCGCTTATTCTACCCCAGTGACGCAAATGTGGCTTGAGAAGATACTTTAGGAAGCCAAAGTTCAGAGGTTGCGACACCTAAAAAATTTAAGCCGTATGCCATACCGCGGAAGTAGGTGAAATATATTTTGCACTAAGCAGGTGCGAAGTACCCACTTTGTTGTATAGAAGAAAAATGTGTTGGTGATAAAAATCTGTAGTTTCACTCACCTCTCGGCGCAGTTTTTAGATTATATTTGCGAAACTGAATGCTCGATAATTTCTTAAGGAACTCAATAAGATGGTGTGTACCAAGTCAGCTTACAATTCAATCCAATAAATGGGAGGAAAAAGATTTTCTTATAAGTTTGAAAACAGAGCGTCTTATACATTTTAGAAGTATTTTATGCATAAAGAACATGCGCTCGTTTCACACCCTTCCAATGGATAGGTGTTTTGTGTTTCTTCGAGTGATTCGCGTTTGCTACGAACATGCGGTAAGCCTCCTGAGTTTGTGTCGCATCGTGCTTTTCGACATCGTGGAAAAGGAAAGAAGCAGAATGAAATAATCATTGTGTAGAAGCAAACGTTTTTTCCGATATACTACACCATACGGCTAAACGCTAGGCTGTGTTTGAGAAAAAAATGGTTCGGCGACAGAAATATTAAATAAAGTTTAGTCTAGCAAATAAACAAATCCAGCCGAGACAGCAAAATAAATGGAAGTTTTCAGAGGATCGCTTGAAAAGCTTCTCTTTCTTCATTGAAGCCCATTCCTTCCAACTAATAAACCAAATCAACTGAAAGTGCTTGCAATTCGCAATATAATTCCTATCAATTAATGGCATTCTCTATTTATATGTGCATTTATTACTACAACAATATTATGCATAGTTAAAACATGAAGGAAAGATTTAAAACGACAAAACGGAACAACACGAACGAAATAAATTGGCAAAAAGAATTTTCAGGAAATGCAGTTATATAATAAATGAACTGCCCCAGTTCCAGAACATCTAACTTCTCCTGTCTCTGGTTATGAAAAACCTTTTCAGGTTTAGCCCTAATATACTCGAACATCATGTTAAAGGGACGAAGACGGTAGAGAAATGAAAGAGGAAAAGTAGCCTCCTCTCTTATTAACATAAGGTCGACAGAAGAGGTGGGGTTGGCAACTACTTTGTGGGGTAGTAGCGTAAAGTTTGGTGGCACAACCTCGACAAGATCCGGCAACGAGCCAACATTCTGTTGTTGCTCCTTCCGACACTCATCACTGACGTGCCGATATGCATGCAAGATAAAGCCGAGTTCATGATGATGCGCAGAGCCGGGAAGTGAAAGGCGTCTTTTGGCGGAGTCCCACGATTTTCCAAATATCCTCCGTCTTGGCGTAGCAGTAGAGGACTCGCTATGCGTTGCATCACGCTGTGTAGACGATGACTCGGAGCAGTTGTGCATATAGATCGGTGGGATGATGGGTGACGTCTCATTGCTATCATGCGATAAACGCCTGATCCAAGCTTTCGCTGACATGCCCTTAATCCAACGCACAACATTCTACGGGTTGGTTGATTAACGCCGTGTACTGTTCAACAAACCGCCCATAATACATACAAAAGCTAGCAATTTTACACACAATAGCACGAGTTTATCGTCTCAATGTACACTTCTATGCTGCTTTTGCCATTTCTGGTCACTCCTTCACACTTCAACAGCTGAATGAAAGATATTCAAAACATAAACAGCTCACACAGTTATGACCTCAAGAACATATCAGTCATGTTTTCTTTTCAATCAGCTTTTGCTCTATTTTATACGTCGTTCGAATACGGAAATCGATTCTGATCGACTTTCATGAGAAAAAACCGTCACAATTGCAGAAGTTAGGTGCAATGTACATCTTCGAAGCAAGTCACAACAAGAAACGAAATCAAACTTTGAAAACGAATAGTGCATCATAAAGCAAACATGGGTGAAAAGACTACAATTCGCAGGCAATACCAGAAACACAGGTTGAAACGGAAACCGTCTATGGGAATGAGCTCAAATGCTGTATTAGTTGCTAAGATGAAATATAAATTTGTCACATTTATGGACATCTTTTGCAACGAAACAAATTCATTTTCTAACATGAGGTAAGAACAATAAAATCAAACAACCCATCTAATAGATCAGAAGAGCGAAAAAAAAAATCGGCTGACGCATACATTCTTACCGATTTTGGGGCCACTTACCGCCTTTTAAGAAACGCAACTGTTTAAAACCATCTATAGTTGCGAGTATATTTCACGCTTTTAGCAAAAATGTAGAAATTTCTAGTGGCATTTTGATATAAATGTATTGATTGAGACAATTTACAAAATCGACTGATTTCAACCGCAAAGAGGCATTCCATTCGATTTTCGTAGTGAAGTACAGAAGGGAGCTGAACAGCGCACACAGTTCAATCATACTCAGCTAAATACCGATCGCTCATGCTTGTTGACAGCATTTCCGGATCGCAGGTAGAATGGGGTAGAGAGAGGAGGTGAAAATGTTTTTTAATGGGCTAGAACTTGTGCATTATGGAATATGGTAAAGAGAAGATAATGGCATTTTTGGACATTTCAGATCGTGAACGATTGAATGAGCCCATTTCCGCACACAGCTGTGAGATGAGAAACTTTTGAACTTGAATATTTCCTCCCTTCTAAGTATCTATTCAAAATTAGTGAACGTTAGCAGATTTTAAATACTCGAATAGAAAAATGTGATGCAAAATATGCTGGCAACCATGTTCCTGCCTTCATATTTATTCTCCCGTCACCTCGGCGAACAGCTTCATAAAGAAAGGGTTCAGATTATCTGCACTGAGGAGTTCGGAGGTGGCGCAGGGTGGGAAGGGGATTCCTTATATTCTTCCACTTGGAGCACAAGTCCGCGCCAACCAATATTTGCATAAGCAGAGGGCAAAAGCCTCATATTACAACTGCAAAAGAATCAACGCGGAACAAGTGATTTATGGCTGGACTGGAAAAATTTTTTGATCCCACACAGGCACACTCCTCCTAATTTTCTGTACATTCGGGATGAACAGTTTCCAGTGAAAATTAAGAGAGTATGTTCGAAGCGGCTTCCAGGAACTTTCAAGCTAACTTTTCAGGAAACAGGGGTTTAAAGTTTTGCACTTGAAATTAATTTCTCACAGTTTTTCAATTTTTTATGGTTACCAAGATCCCATTCCTCATTCAAAAATTGGACTGCGGCAACCCAAAGAAATTTGATGACTTGGCGGACTGTTTAATTTCGGAAATTTTTTACCGGAGGGGTAATAACCGATTTGTGGAAATGGAAAAAGTGAGATGTGACTAAAAAAGTGAAGAGATATGAAAAGTTTAAGTAAAGTGAGTGAAAAGGAAACGTTTCGAGTGAAACAAAGATTTTTCTTCCGTTTTACCAATGGAAAAATTCAACAGACTGACCACTATTAAATGAATGAATGAAAACACTGAACGTGTTAAAACATCAACATGGATACACAATGTGAAGATAAAGTGCGAATACAACCTGCGTCATGTGATCTCAACGAACATGGCTACTACTTCCTTGGCACTGATCACTTCTTTCAAAATGCAGCAAAAAGCTCTTTATTCGAAGCAACCCTGCTTGAAAGCGTTTCGAAGAATGACTTTATAAAGAAAAGAAAAGATGCACATCAATAAGCTCATTTTTCGCAGTAGCTTTACTTTTGCGAACAAAATTACAGAACACATAGTATTTTCGAAGAAACTCCGACGCATGAAATAATGCTCCCCCCTTCAATTAGCTCTTCCACCGAAATTCCCCAGCGGAATAGTGGACAAGAAACTACTACACATATTGACGACCAAAGACGTCGTTTATTATTGCGTTCAACAACGCAAAAGGCAACCGTAAGTGGAGAAGGGCATCAGTAATCATACTTTTAAAGCAGAGATCCCACACCAATCGGTTGCACGCGTTCAAAAGGCTACGAAACAAACAAGCTAATGCCTCACATGAACGAGTGACGAGCACACGTGGAACCTCAGACACAAATACATTTCTAGCCGAACCCAATCGATTCAACAAATTATATATGGGCCAAATCACCATCTCCCTTTCGTATTTTGAGCCATCAGTTGTGAACACTTTCTGTTGTGGGCAGCAGTTTTATTCATCTGTGGGATAGTGCGGTTGCAAGTAGTGGGGACATCCTTCCATCAGAAATTAGGCGAGAGGAGGGCATGATAAATGTGTAAGCACTGAAGTGAATTAGCTTTATGCACGCAGTATCAGCGTGAAATGAAAACTACAAGAATCGATGATCTGTGAGTTATGAAACATAAGAATCGCTAGGAAAACCTGTAGACGCAGCAAGAAGATCAACGCGCTTCACCGAAGCTGTTAAGTCGGTAGCAGAGATGAGATTGCTTTATTACGAAATCGAACAAATGAGCTACTAGCTGGGCCCGATATCAGGTGACAGTGGCTGCATTCTAGCACTACAAACAAGTTTGTGTGATTCACATATTGCATCAGTGTTGAGGTACAAACAGTGTCTATCTTTCACTTTGTGAGTGAGCCCTCTAAATATCTATGAGTTTCTCCCCGAATCTAAATGAACCTATGAATAAGCTTTAAATAATGCACCCCTTCCCTCTTCCCCCATCCCCCATCCAATGAGCCTTCATGCGAGTTCGAGCCAACACCTGAGATATGCTTTGTACGTACCGCTGAACGCGTGGAGCAGTTTATGAATTCCCATTCGTGAATTTTAGAAACTACGAACAATGTAAGATTCGAAGTTTCTAATCTGGAAAGTGCAGCAAGTCGCATTTGTTTGGCACGTTTGTCACCCATAGAGATTTCGATATGCTGTTGAATTGCAAGCGCACAAGCGTTCCTTAGGTGGAAAAATATGACAGATGAACTGCTATGATATACGCTTTTAAAGTGGCATTCATCAGTGCATTCATCTCCATAAAAAAAAAATAATAAAGCATACATAGAAAAGTAATCATGTTTTAACCGAACGGATCGCTCATACAAATCTTCCACAAAAGAACCCTTTTCAACTACGTGTTTGACTGATCTAGCGAGGTAAAATAAGAGTATATTTTTAGGAACACCCTACTTGTCTCAGTAGCTTATCTTAAAGTTGACAATTACCATGGAAGAAGATATAGAGGTGCCCGACTGCATAGATTCAACCCACTGCATTTCTCACTCCAACTTCAGTGGTCAATGAGACAGATAGACCGGGAGACACGCAGACACATACAACTAGAGACGACATTGTTACAATGCGGTTTGCAAATGTAAATTTTGAAAGTGCGCAAAAGCCGATAGTATTCTCAAAGGGAAAAGAACACAATAATAGGATGATCGTGTTATGCTGTTTTCTTTAAGCGTGAAAATGTTTGCAACTCGGGCTACGATTTAGTCGTGATTATGCACAAAATCAGTCAAAAATTTCATCGCCTGAAAACATCCATACTGCATCTACTACACATTGAAAGTCACTAAAAGTTTTATTACCAAGAAAAGCGTATTTCGTGGCGTTCTTTAAATTAAAAGAAAAAAAAACGATCTCATTTTTAACGGTTCTGCCTGCATGTATAACCACGAATGGAACAGCTTTGCTATGAATAGCAAATACAACGGAATCTAAATAGAATGTTAGCACAGGCATCAAAGTTGTCGACATTTGTTGACTTATACAAGTGCAACTCAGATTAAAGGCTGTTTTGTTCGATACAACTGCAGAACAATTGTGCTGCCGTAAGCTCAGATGGTCTCTGTCCCAATCTCTTATTTGTTTATTCGTCACTCTAGCCTTAAGGCTCTTACCCTCTTCAATAAAACTGCTCTTCCAACTTAAATCTTCATATGGGTCTTCACTATCCCCGTAGTCTTTGCATTTTTAAATGCGATGGAGGAATTTTTCTGAATCATAGCGTACCAGTTTCGACGCATTATTCTAGAGTGCAAATTTTTTTGTAATTAAAAGAATAAGCTTTAATTTTTTAAAAGCTTCATTCCATTCTCCTCAGAAAACAGCAGCGTTTGACCAATGCAATGTTGTGACCTGCCAAATGAAAGCTCACATAACACTTTGGTTCGAAATGAGATTAATAGACTCAAGTATGAGATTAATAGCTGCAATTAACTCAACGACTTCGAAAGGTGAACACCGATCTTCAGTGCAGAAAATGTACATGTAATCGTAGCTACTAGATAACACGACACTAGAAATCAATTAAACACAACTCCTTAAACGACAATAAAGTTGACTATTAATATTTGGGAAAGGAAGCGAGAATTAATATAGGAAGACCATTTGTTTTGTCGGTTTGTTTAAAAATCCTAGTACACATGAGAAGAACTCCATCACTAACTCACATCGTTTTCGTTAGCAAACAATATGTTCATTTCAATAGTCATGAAAGTGATTGAAATGCAAAAAGCATAAAGTCTTCGCAAACGGGCCCCTCATGGCACATTACTAAGTGATTTTATGCCATTAAGTAGCGGTCAATTGATGATGCTTTCAAGCTGTCGCAAACAATCACACAATGGTGAATTTGATTCTCAATTTGTGCTGTAAAAGGTGGATTTCTTATAGGGAGTTCAGAGTTTCAAAGAATTATTTCGATGCATCCGAAATTCCACGCACTTTTCCAAGGCTCAAGAAGCATTTTCTATAATGAAAAAGCTCAACTGAAAATTTCTGTACTGTTCCATTTTACAAAAGTGATGTGTAAAAGGAAATGCTTCATGCTGTGAAATATATTAAAATGTATGCAGCATGAAACCTGCGTAGTGCTTTCTTTAAATTATATGCACATTATACGAATCCATCTATGCACAAGAATATTAAAAATGTTTCATTTCTATTTATTCTATCTTTTTTAGTTTTCTTTCCTTTTCTCTCAAAAGTTTCCAACAAAAAAAAAACCAATCAAATCCAAAACTCATTTGTATTTTCGAGGAATTCAACAACGAATTAATTCGCCATTACATAGTAATCTGCCAGAGAAACTGAGTTCAGCGCAAAAACGTTGGCATTTCGAGAAATGAAAAAAAGAAGAAAATGCTGAGAAACGCCATCGAGAAATCATATCAGCCCTCTTCCTTCATTGATTGATGATACGAAAATCACCTGCTCATCTGATCATTTCCATTAATTTCAAGAAAAGCTTAGAGGAGCTGTTTTCTTTTTTTTTCGTTTGAAGCATTGTAATAGGCGAAATATATTTTGCAAATAGGTACTTTGAAACGAAATGTCATAAGAATTCGTCTCATACAAACAATGCACATATTCCAATGGCTTGTAGCGCCGATACGCAGTGAACTACAGACGCAGGTATTTCCGAGCAAAAAACAGCACTTCCAGTCACTGTTCCATTCGGTTATCGAGCTTTCAGCAGAACAGCTTTCCATTTTCGGAACTGCTTGCATTCAAAAATAAGACAATAGGAGATAAAACAAACTGCAAGAAAAATGCCTCACAGAATATGCATTAGGAAAAATGAAAAGTGCATGAGCTCGATTCGAAAATCAACTCTCGTAGGCAACCGAAGATGTGGCACAAAAAGGAGACAGGCAAAGCGCAGCTATATTGACTACGCGGCAATCGCAACTCAACTATAGAAATTCCTCATTGGCCCCGTTTGTCAATATGACCGCCGTGAGAAATGCATCGATGGAATGACGACGAAATGAGAAATTATAACCAAAGATGAATTCGTCTCACAATAGGCTGCAAGCTTCCTTAGTGCAAAGATGATTCGAGAAGAAAAAAAGTAAAGAAATATAGTTCAATAACGCTGGAGGGTGTGAGGCGAGATAATCTATCTGAACGGTCTGATGATTTGTTAGAACATTTTCATGCTTGAAATTGAATGCTATATTTACATCTCACTGAAGGCATTCAAGCGCAAACAATGAGATCAAAATTCAATTTTACTTCATTCAAGCTTCGCTTGATCCTATAAACAATATTGAGCATTCCCTCAACAAGTAAAGTTGAAATAGTGTACATACGGTTCAGCCCCACCTACTGAACTAATCAGTCAACAAATTTGTATGGCTATATCAGTGAAGGAGATGATACTGTAAAAGGCTTTAAACAGAACATGCTATCCTTAGTTTTCTTGGAATGATTACTGAGACATTCTTCACCTACCAAACCCAAATTTCCAAAAAACTTTCAAAAAAAAAAGAAAAAGAAAATACAACAGTTTCGGGCAGGACCCATCAATAGTCCTCATTTGGTGTTCCATATGGCCATCATCCTACACTAATGAATCATCAATATCTTCCATGAAAATTGCATACAGTTTTCGCACTGCAATTCTCGATGGCACCAAACATGTTTTTTTTTGTTTTTTTTTTGATACTGCCGTACACTACGAGTTTTTTCAGCGGATTTTCCTGACCGATGTGATTATCTGGAATAATGGGATTTTTTAAAAATTAAACATAAATCGAAATAACGGCCACAGCGAAGTTTTCTTTGGAAACATAAAAATTTTATCTCATTTCCACCAGTGAAAGAAGAATTTGTTGCGTTTTCTTTTGCTCAAAACTTTTCGTCATAAATATTCTTCTCAGGTGGCAATGGTAGCTCCAATGGTGATGATCAAACCTCTGAACTTTTGCAAAAAAGGAATTTCCTTAGATTTTCAGATGCCCAAATTCCCTTTTCACTTTTTTCTAGGTTTTTCGCGTATCCTGGGTTCCGTAGCATCTTCATCATCGATTCGGAAATTACCACGATATTTTGTCGCCGCTATTTGTTCCCGCAAATATGAAGCGACTGTACAGAAAAAAGCCTTCACTCTCCATCGAGATAAAGCCGCCAGATCTCTAAGTACTCAAGCCTCCAATCTGCTTTTCGTGTTCGTGTTCTCGCTCGAACGAAATTAGCAAGTCCATTTCGACCTGATCCGGCTAGAGTCCCTCCCTAAAGTATAAAGAACGAGAAAGGCTGTTAGGGTTATTGGCTCGACATACCAAATGTTCCTCTAGGTTTGTCCCATGGGCAGGCTTATAGTTAAGGTGTGATGATATAAAGGAAATGAACAATCGAACGACAAGAATCGGGTAAGATGCAGGAGTTGACAGTAATGAAACAATACAATACATTCAAACACTGCAACATAATTTTCACCTTAGGGAATTGCTGTAGAAAGCAACCTATGGGTTCTCATACCCTCCTGTCTTTGAATTTTGATGTAAAGATTTCTCTTTTCGGTCTGCTTTTCAGAAAATGCTCTACTCCCTTATTCAGCTTTTAATTATTGAAACAATCATTTAGTCTCAGTTCTCATGTTGTTTTTTCTTGAAATTTTGCTTTGTTCATTCTTCCAACTATTTCATCTTTGTTCCTACTGTTCTTTTCGCTATCTCGAGAAGACATTTTCTTCAACAAAACATCGGTTGAAAGCTGAAGCTCCGTTCAGTTTCTACCGGCCGCAACTTTTTTTTTTTTTCATTTCTCGCTCGCAGCTGAAGAAGTGCCTTCGATCAGTGATCGGTTGACGTTTTTCAATTTTGCTAGGCTTCAGCGGAATTGAAGCAATAATTTGCCTTCTCAGATACCGAACGAAATTTTCTCGGAATGGGAAACTTAGCAGCGAAATTCAAACGAAACAAATTTTCCTGAAACATTATTCCCCATGTTTTTTTCATTCCGCTTCCGAGATGCTAAAAAGTTAAGTCCAAAACTTTTCCACTAGCTTTCATATGATCTTCGCTCTCTTGCCCTTCGATAATGAAAATCTGTGTGAAATTCTAGGCACCCATTGTGATGGCCTTGAGTTAACTTTATCATGGATTCTACTGCACTCTCAGTAGTAGTACCCTTCTTTTGTGTTTCATTCGCTATTAAGCATTATGCACTAATTGTGAATTTAGCATGGTGTTTGCTTGAGCAAAAGCGAATTCAGAAATGAATTCAGCGAAGGAATTCGATTAAGATGCCACAGAAGAGACAAATGTCACTCATATGGCTACGCTACTATATCACAAAGATGTTGTGCACTTTCATATGAATCACCGATAGATTTCATTGTGATGTGAAATGCTTCATATACTTATGCGATTATGCAACTTACGATTGCGAACAGCAAAACACCGATAAATGTTGCATTTCATGGAACGGAATCAATCGATCGTCCACCGTTCGATTGAACAGGCTTCTTATAACGATTCACTAAAAGCCCACTCCCGGAATCCTGGAGTCCTAGTTCTTCCGGGAGTTCGATCCCAGTTTCGGTTCTCGAAAAATTTACCAGTGCAACTATGGCTCTCATCCATTGCAAGGCGCAGAAATTTCTGATCTGTTTTGGCCTGCCGTTAGTGGGGATTAATATCGGCGTGAAAGTCGGGACTATAATTTCCCAACCACTCGAGGCAAGATAGCTGCCTAGCTCTATAGCATGAACTCGGGAATGCGCTAATGGCGCATTAAACCACATCATTTTGGGGCGATCAAAACTACAGAAAATGGCAAACATTCATCGAAATGGTGCAGATTGCCGGTTCGCCAAGTAGTTATGACCACCCCCTAAATGAAAACATGTAATAGCCAAAACAAACCGGGCGCCACCTAAAGTAAACTCATTGTGAAACTCGGAAATGTGCGGCAACCATTTTACAGTGGCTATCATACAGCAAGTGGAGAAGCATGTCAGAGGAGTTGATATGATATTCGGCTTTGCATCCTACTCATCTCATCAACCATCTTCACATGTAACCGAGATGAAACGCGGTACATCCTCGCTCGTGCTTGTGTGACTTCTGCATGTTAAATTCTCTGTGAAAGATTAGTTCTTCTACTATTCCAACGACGCAGGAGGGAAATCTGATCGGAGTGAAAAGCATACCAATTTTTGCACCCTTTGACTACTTATAGCTTCCTTACAAAGTATAACATCAAAGAATGTGGTGGGTTAGGTTATCTTATAGTGCATATTATAACTACCAAATTTCCTACGATTAGCTTAAGTGGTTCCCCAGTAGTAACTGCCATGTGGCGGTAAAGGCACACACATAAACTGCATCGATACGATGTCGCCATAGTGCGCTTTTGCAAAGTAAATTTGCAGAAGAGCATAAAAACTGGCGACTTTTTTTCTTTCACTAAAAGAAACCATTTCCCGCCATTTAGCGCTTATGAATCGTTACTATATACGAAAGACACTAACACATGCTAATATTTGATATTTGAGTCCGAATTTCCACATGAATGAATATTTACAGTCTCTGGATCCTATACTCCAGAAAAATCAATAAAAATTCAAATTCATGACGGTTATTCTCACCCAGCTGAAAAATGAATTATCTACCATACGTCGTTGACGAGTTTCTAGTCAAGCGCGGAAATAGCAAGCTATGCTAGAAAGCTTTGGCTTTCCTTAGATGCCTTTCTCATTGACACATCCGCTGTCAACTGTAAGCGTTCAAAAACTAAAACAGCTTCAAAGTAGTCAGTTGAGAATGTTGTGCAATGCTCAGCCTATAGAATACAGCGAACGAGACATGCTCCTTTCACTTTCTTACAGTGATTTTTGAGTGCCACTGAGGAGATAGTAGATAGCACAACAACGCAGAAGCAAATAGCAACAAATAAGTGGGCGGTGCAAGACACGAATCGCTCGTTGATAGTCAATTAATAGAAAGATGTCTCGGTTCGAGGAGGACATAACGCACCCGCAAATCCGATTAACAGAAATCGATGAAAAACAAAGCCCCAAGAAAATATCTGAGAAAGAAAACGAAAGTGGTCTGCTTCTTTAACTTGAATAGTTCATTTGATAAAGCGTCGCAGGCGGCAATTTTCAGCATCATTCAGGAAGACAATATTTCCAGAAGTCAATATGAGTCCCATACTCAATAACGCAATGAAGCGTGCCGAAATGCCCTTTTAGAAGGGTTCAGAACAACAAATATGAATCCATACACAATGATTTTCAGAATAGCAAAAGCGAATGCAGTGTGGTGCAACGACAAATCGTTCGAATGCACTGAATTGAGAGCATTAAAAGCTCTCACTGCAACACAACAACGCAAGCTTACGCTTCAGATTTAGCAAAGTAGTTGCTGATGTTTGAAGTGAAATCTTATTTGTTGCAGAAATAATCGGATTGACTTTCAGCTGATCACCGAAACTCTTATTTAGTAAAGGGCTGCGGCACACTTTCAAGCGTATCCTCGAAGCAAGCAGCGGTTGAATGAAAGAAATGGAATGTGAGAGTGCTTTTGTCGCATTCAGCTCAAGCCTTTGACAAATGAATGCAGAGCGTGTGCAGAAACAATATGTACCACTTTCGACGCTTACGCCTGATCAAGTTCCACATGGGCCAATGGACAGCACACGTATAGAAACAGTGACTGAACAACGGAATTGCATATCGAATGGATTCGCTAATTTCGTTCCAGCGAGAACACGAGCACAGGAAGCAGGCTGGAGGCGTGAGTGCTTAGAGATCTGGCGGCTTTCTCTCGATAAAGAGGCGAGTCTTTTTTCTGAGCAGTACCTTCACATTTGCAGAGGCAGATAGACGCGACAAAATATCATAGTAACTTCCGAGCCGATGACGAAGGTGGGGATTACTATTTGATTGCTATAAAACCTAGGATCGGTAAAAAAATAACCTGCAAAAAGGGAAATAAATTACGCATCCGGAAACCCAAGGAGACATTTGTTTTTTTTTTTTTTTTTGCTGAAGTTTAGTAGGTTGATCACGACCGCTAGCATAGCAATCCTGACCTCTTGGATTGTGACAAAGCTATCATTGCCACCTGAGAAGAATATCTATGGCAAAAAGTTTTGAGCAAAAGAAAGCGAAGCAAACTCTGTCTTCACTGGTGGAAATAACACAAAATTTCTATGTCTCCGAGGAAACCACCGCTGTGACCGTTTTTTCGATCCACAGTTAGTAATAAAAAAAGCCACTATTCCAGCCAGGAATCCACTCCAGTCAGGAAAGTGCGCTGAAAAAACTCGTGCTTTACGGCAACATCAAAAAAAGCATGTTTGGTGCATGTCGTCGAGAACTGCAGTGCGAAAGCTGTTTGCATTTTTCAAGGAAATTTAGGTGATTTATTAGTTTAGGATGACGGCCATATGGAGCACCTCAGTGAGGAATATTGGTCGTTCCTGTCCAAAGCGTGAATTGGATTGCATAACATGCCGAATAACTGAGGAATTTTACATTTAAAGTGATTTTCCAAAAAAAAAACCTGACTCCTCCCCTTCCTGCTTGCCCTCGCTGACCAGATGAGCTTGGAATCGAGATTTTCTTCGTCATTGGATATATGTATGATTCATTCGAATTCAGTTGAGTTTCTGAACCTCGCAGGAAAATTTCGGAAGATTTAAAAAACTAAACGCAATATTTACATGTCTGACGATGCATATACTCTGTTGCCATGAACAGAGGACCTTACCGCTCCTCGCAAGGGCTATATAAGTAACATTTACAATCATTAGAGTTCATCATGCACTTCGAATGTAGAAGGAAACGGGCAGAACATTTATCACAGATGACTTTCCCATCATTCCAGCTTCACTTCATTTCCTTCCTCCTACTTGGCAACTGAGCTATATATTCGGTTGTGGCCAGTACTTCCGCTTGCGGCTTTCAGTGACAGTAAATTATATTCGTTTTCGTTTCCATTCGTCCACTATGTTTTGGCTCCTTTCATTTACTGACATTTAAATATTATCAATGCTGTGATGAAGATCAAATTTACAAAACTTAATTTTTTTAGTAGTTGAATATGTTTCGTTGATTTTGAAGTTTTTGTTACATTTTATGCGAATTTAAAATTAAGGACCAGATTCATGGCACATATTACGCAAGTGATGCACATAAACTTCAAGATCTTGAAATGGTATATAGCCGGCTGGTTTGGCAAAATTAAAACTATATGACAGTTTTTTTTTTCATTCCAGCTATTCACTCGCTTCGTGCAATTTCCAGTAGAAATACAATGTATAAAAAGGTATACCAATTGCTACTCATCGTAACGATCCAAACTGTCCAAATGCCATAAAATAAATACCCATACATTAGGCTCAACGTCAACAACGCAGAAAGTTTCTGTTGCTTGTCAGATTTCCACTGAATGTAAGCTATACTGACCACCGTTTAGCACTTGAGGAAAATCAATCGCCGGCATGAAATCAGTTGGAACGTCACAATCGCACTACATATACGGTTTCCCCATCTACAGGTACTTAATTTATGGGCTTCTGTACCTGGAATATCCGTCTCTTTTGAAATGTTGCCAGCGCTGTTGGTGCCTCTCTTGAACGTAAGCCCTCCATCTCTTAGATAAGTCGCACTCAGTTTGGCAGTAGCTGAAGCTACTGTTCGGACTGCTGAATGCACCGAATTCGGAACATTACCAGCAAAGTTGGGACACTATGACATGCTTACAACGGGAGAATGAAAATTTTCCAAAGCACCCATTTTCATCCATATTTTGGCGGAAGCATATTTCTAATATTTCCAGCATACACTTTTGTTTTGAGAGTCCCGATGATATAAACCTTCGATAACTGTTCGTTGATTTTAAGTTGAGAAACCTTTACAAGTCGTCAAAGCGGATGTTCCTCACCTCCCAGCTCCAGTCAATGCTGATAACGTCTGAAGCACAAGTATAGGAGTCTATTTTTGCTCTGAAGTGCTTCTCAGACAACAGCTACAGCATCTGCTATACCGGAATGAGTTTCTTAAACGTATGGCGAAGCCATACTGCGTAATATATCTGATTAAATGACTGCCTGGACTGAAAAGTGAAATTTAGTATTGCGGAAGCAGGTGCCGTTTTCTGAACCAATCGACGGTTCGAAGAGTGCTCGCAGCTACGTAACTGGTAAGCATAGACATCTTTTTTTAGAGAAGTGAACGCACAGCAGCATAATCTAATTAAATGCATAGGCCACAAACAAAAAAAACTTAATATGTGTACTGAATTAGGACAGAGGGCAAACTGGCACTATAGGCGTTCATAAACTAATCAAGACATACATTTTGTAGAAATGTCTCAATACACCGCGTTTGAAAGAATTCAACAGAGCGCAGAAAATGGAAGAAAAGTGGCACGAATCGAGTGGTGGCGGATGTATCTCAAGTTGGGTGAGAATCCAACGAATGCTTGCGTCAAACGCATCGAATAAATTAAATACGCGTCGAGCGTAATTTAGGGGAGCCAACAACTCAGTAGAATAAATAAGTTTGGAACGTCGCGGAAGTCGCCACATCCGTCAGTTAAAGTAGTTTCGGATTCCGTTTCCTCACAACCAATTTCGCTTCCCCGTTGTCACTTTTTTCGCGAAGCGTCGCTTAAAAAAGACATGCTTCTATATGCTGTCTTTTTCAACGTTCCTGTACTTTTATCGACTATTCCAACTTGCTCTTATTTGATTGAATGTCGTGGAAAATTTTTCCTTTAATTTTCCCACTAATGACAGAGGCTTCCAAAACATTGTGTGATAATTTAATAGCCTTCAGCGTTTCACTCATTTCCACTTTCGGTATTTGATTTGCTGGCTCGATAATCCCTTCATCTTGTTTGCTGTTCACTAATTAGCAGAGAGAATGTCGGTGGGAAAAAAGAAGCTGTTGACGAATAATTTTTGAGAGAAAATTGAAAAGATTTTGGGAATATATTCCCCAACACTGCCTTCGTTTTTCTGAGAGGATGAAAAACAGCCTTCAAGTGTATTAAGCGTAAAAGTCACTCCCCTAACGATAGACGTGGAAAGAATCCTTGGCGGACCTCCCTTTGTGCTTGCAGCAGTGCATAAATTCGTGATGCAAACCGATTCAAAACCAAAGATAAGTTATAAGAATAATCTTGAAGGAAGGAGGGGGAGAAAGGTGTGAACAGGAAACTGGGGATAGAGTAGACTTTTATGACCATGAAGTGCCAACAGTTATCTCTTCTACAGTGATTTTTTCACAATCTTATTGGCAAGTTCTTATAACTGTCAAAAAGTCTTGCAATTTGCAGGCAGAAAGAAAAATACCCACTCAAGTTGTCATGGAGGATCTCAAAAATTCCAGATGCTCTTTTTGAAACCCATTCCAAAAGTGGTATAGATCGAGTCATCATCGAGGGTTCCACTGTTCTCAGAAAGGAATCTAGCAAGATGGATACTATCGAGACTATTTTACCTCAGCTCAGCACCAGTCCAAATTTTCGACAGAAATCATGGATTTCAATACTCAACAGTAGCCAACGATTAAAAAAGCATGCGACTTAAGCAAGTACTCAACGAATAAATAACAAAACAATAGCAACAAAGTCATCTGAAATGAGTTGACTACCACTAATTTCCCTTCTAGTTCAATTTATTAGTACAGAACATGCTGACTTAAATCTATACCGAATGACAATGGAAACTCCAATGAACAGATAACAACGATGGCTCTTGCTTGTGATATTGCATTGCTGAGGTAATATAAAGAAAATTGAGCCTAATCAGGCTCTTAAAATTACTATGAAAACGTCAAAGCCTAGCAGTGAAAGAAGTGTTCATCATGATTAAGTATGCATTTGTCTAGACGAACGTGCCGATCAAATCATATCGCTGTGCGCAAAAGTGAAAATTATTAAATATCGTTCGGGTTGAATGCTCCGTAATTCCGAAGCGTCCAATAAGCACGAAGTTGGAATAAGTGACCAGAATGATGGCAGGAAAAGAAGCACAGCTTCAAACGAAAAACTGGAAAAACGAAATAGACGGGGAATTTTCTCAGTGAAGCAATAGCTCAACGCCAAAGCATCGTTAGCAAAAAAAAAGAAAGAAAAAAAGACAGGAAACGAGTGTTCGAAAAAAAATATCTTCAATTACAGCTCAACAAAGAATGAATGATATCGCATTTTCAGAACAACATTGTTGAACTACTTTTTCTAGAAATTTTCGCTGCCTTTTCCAAAATGCGCCATTTCAGAACTGTGCATCCGTCCCGGTGGAACGGGAGCCGGTGCCAAGGAGTGATGATATCACTTCTCCATTCACGTCCATCTTCCCTCTCATACTGCCATTTTTTGGAGTATTAGCGCCCCTGACAGGACTTCACAAGAAAGACAATGCAGAGCGCTCCATTGAAAATTCTAAGTTTCTTCACCAGGTCCGAATATTTCGGGAGAAAAATGATTAAAGGAAAGGATTAGATACGGAAAGCGGGATTCAAAAGGGACAGAAAAACAGAGATGGCTCTTTTGGCAAGATTATTTCAGGCATGAGCTAGAGAGGTGCAAGGGCGCTCAACCCTTTTACCGAAATCGTCCAACCAAATTCTCTAAAATATTGACTAATAAATGAATACCAAGACCTAAGATACACCAAACTTTTTTCCTGTCCGATCTATAATCACATTTTTATATGAGAGAATCGTTTTTCACATGAGAATATGAGCGGCAGAAAACAATAAAACGGTTCAAAGGAAAAAAAAAACAATATTTTATAATTAAATTATGCACTTCTTGAACGCATAAGCACATTCGGTCGATTGAAATAGGGGCCTTCGTGCTCAAATGATAGAGAAAGAAAAATTCTTGTCAATATAAAGGGCTTCAGAGTTGTTCAAAGAATACTTTATTGGGAATATATTCAACTGAATTTTCCATTTACCAGACGCTGCCTTATCTTAAACGCAGTGTGGATGCGTGCTAATACCAAGACACGATTGAGATGAAGCATCGTCATTTAGATTAGATTTGCACTATAGGTGAGCATTCTGTGAAAAGCGATAATCGGAATTCACAAGAAGCAGTTGAATCACATTAAAAGCTCAGAAAACATCAGAACGCTAGAGTTATCTTGAACAATGGTTAATGAATCTCGAGTCGAAGTAGGCTACAATTGTTGGAAGTTTATGCGCATCACTCCAACTTCCTTGCGACAATCAATATGCAAACTTCAAACAGCACAACTATGGAATACAGTGCCTAAATTTATAGTAATTTTTCTTTTCGCAGCGACCGTTGAGAGAACATCATGGAACAACAATATTGCCGAATCATTGCAACAGTTTATGCTCATTAGAATGCTTTGTGGTATTTGTTTGTGCATTATTGCATTATCAATTTACCCTCTCAATCACCGTGTAAAAATATCCTCCAAATAACGCGAATAATCGACAATGCATCGCTATTAAGTCAAGAAAAATTGGATAATCCATAGTAATAGCAGCTATCTATAGACTATACGAAATGTGGAAGATTCATTAACGTTAGCGTGAGATGGATGAAATTGAGAGCCGAAACGCGTAAGTGAGGCAAAAAGAGTCCGAAGTGGCAATTGGAAACAAATGCGAGAGAAGCAAGCTTTTCATAAGCGAACGACAAAATGGATGTTAGTTTGAAATAAGCGCATCCCATTACAGTAAATTGCAAACAAAGTCTTATTTGTAACAATAACGAGCTTCATTATTTGCTCTATAAAAAGTACAGCTTTTATATGGAAATAGTTATTTGCTGATGCATATTCAAAAAAACGAATAGTAAAATATTATAAATGCACTGATTATCTGCCGCAACATTTTTGCGCCTTGCAAGACATCATAGAAAAAGTCGTCGTTATGTATAGAGTTATAATTTATATTTTAATAAAGTGATTAATATTCTGGTGACAGATGATATTATAGCACGTTTTGCATTATTCTATTCAAAAACGATCTCACTGAAGAGCATTTGTCAGAGGCGGAATCGTCATGTGATTGTTAAAGTATGGGATGTCATTAGAGACTATGTGTCAAATATCATACAATTCAGACCTTTGCAAAAACGGAAGTGCACCAAATCGTAAAATTCCTAAAGGAAACTATCGCAGATGAAGCTCACTTCATAAATCAAACTATGCGAAAGTGTTCAGAATAGATTTACCTGATGATGGCATTGGTAAGTTTAAATTTACGAGTGCTGAATGGTGTCTAAGCACTGTTTACCTACAATCACCGCACAACTAAAAAAGCGCAACAATACGCTCGATGCACTAAACAAAGGAAAATGACTGTTAGCAGTCAAATCATCAAACTGAACTGCACGAAGGCCTATCGGTTCTTTAGGAATACAATTAAAGCAGCAAGGTGACCAGCTAGATGCAACAATTTTTGCTCCGCTGCTTGCAGTTTGCTAATATCTTGACATGCGATCATTTGTTGCTGAGAGAGAAACCACTGCTTTAGGAATTTAGGCACGGTTGCAGTGAGGTTAAGCTAAAGCTTGAGCGACTAGACGATGAGGTAGTGTCCGAGGGTTCACTAAATATTCCTGTAGCAGCTAGAATAAAAGATTAAACCGCGTTTGTGTTATCGCTCACACAGCCTATCTACATAGCACGGCGCACGACCGAAGGGATTTCGCTTTATGTTTCCAATCGATCGAATTGAGGGGATCGATTGAGTTCACGAACGCGCCGTTGCTGCAGGAAGCCAACCTCATTGCCTTTCTGCAGCAGTTTGTGTAATAGAAAATCTCAGGCAAAAACTTCTTGATTAACAATTATAACATTTCAATGCAGCTGCATCAATACCGTTTAAGGCAAACCTTATTTTGCTCCTCCATGAACCTATTATTTTTCCCCTGGTTTCCCTGCAGACTCTTTTAGGGACGCACTGTAAAGATGTGTATTTACATGATCGAAAGATGAACAGTAGTGCATCATGCATAATCTCATTCGTTGAACTTTGGTGTATTTCTAAGAGTTTCTAGTGACTTGGTGGTTGAGAGGCAAGGAAGGAAGCAGGTAGGGGAAGGATTGAGGGAGGCGGGGGGGAGGAGGGGGGAGGAGGCTGAACGCAACGAAATTGATGTAAAAAAGAGAAATGATGATCATCCAGTCTTCTTCGATGATCATCCAGTCTTCGATGTTTCGATGTTTTCATGCTCGATAGTATGGAAAATATTATCAGTGAATATTTCACCGTTCTAGTAGAAATAAACGAACAAGAATGGAGGAGCATTAGAAATTACAAATGGTCACGATAAGCGCATCATACGAGTAGCGCACACTAAGAGATTATAAGAAAAATGCAATGACAAATGAAGGGACGTAATTGAAATTCAACTTGAATAACGAATAAAATAAAAGTGCACATAAGACTGCTAAGCGCCTGCTTTGCGGTAGACATACTCTGTGTATATTCACTTAGCGAGATCGACTGCCTGCATGATAGCCGTAGAAAAAAGCAAACCACACTTCAATACGAAACGAGGCAACAAAAAACGCAAATAGCATTTCAATAGCGGATAAGTTTCTTCTCCAGCAAATAGGAGTTACGTATGGTGTCCATTCCGAGGCGCTAATCCAAAACATTACCGAAGGATCGAAATTGATGGAAAATTTCCTTCATTTTCATTCACAATGAAATGCCTGAAACTTTGATGGTCCTTGAAGTATGCATGCATAGCACTATCAGCTACTATACTTAACGGAGAAATTGCTTCAACTGTCCCAAAAGTTGTACTTGAATATTCCTCCTGTAATAAAAAACATAACAAAAAATGCTTATGCACCTCCCAATGATCTCCTAACCGTCCAATCACTGTTTTGCAGATCATAAATGGTGCACATATCGCTTCGTTTGAGCTGCGAAATCAGGTTCTGGGCAAAAAGAAACTACGTTCAAGTTCACAGGAATCGATATGCTGCACAGATTAAAGAGTAAAGAACCAGATTATAGCTGGAAATAAGCACGCAATGGCAGCCTCATCCCTGAGCAAACAGAGTGGGGATCATCGAGAGTTTCGATGGAATGGACGATGACGCAAGTATTTAAAACGGAGACGAACTTCGTTGCTAGCATCTAAGACGTTGAATTCTTCGAGAAAACTTTGTAGCATGTTGAGAAAATATTCGAAGAAAATCTCCAACTGTTAATATGCTTTGCGCATTTAGAAACCTTATATCACCTTTATTAAGCGATGAGTTGTTGGAAACGTTTCGTCAGTGGAGATTAGTTAAAAGCCTTTCAGTCGAAAAATATGGAATCCTATGATTATTTCTCGATTACAAAAATTTGTTTCAACAATTCACTGTAAATTACACACGCCTAATGTTTTATAGGAAAATATTAACTTGTAAAATTTAATGAAAATTGAGCATCATGCCCCTCGGCGATATCAACCCTATCGATGATACCAACTCTTTATTGCAGCAATAAATCACTTATCAAATCCCATCATTGCAGCAATAAATTTCTTTGGTGAAATATGAAGACGTTACCTGCTGGAAAAATGGGAATGCATGAAAACATAGCATCTTTATTTAGAAAGCACTTATACAAGTTCTCCCAATCTTTTACAACGTAGAACAAAAAAAAAATGCAAGCTCTTGGAAAGTTCAAGAAATTTCCTCTCGCTAAATAGCAGAAGATTAAAATGAGTGTACTATTTCTTCTAGAGGTGAGCGATCCATAGTGAGGTGAAAATCACTCCTGAAGTACTCAAAATTTATCGAAAATGAAAGGGTTTGATGGCATATATGATTGGAAATGACATCATTAATTAGTCTGCGGGATTCCCACAAATAAACACGAAACATGTAGAAATCACTGATTGAATGGCACGCTTACAGCGAAACAAAGTGATAAAATAAATAGTAAACCGGTAGGAGTACCTGTGAAGTGGATCGAAACCACCGGCGAGCAGGAGCATAAACCTCGGAAAAGCAGCTTTGCAATTCGCCAATAAACTGTCGCCGGCAAGTGTTGTTTAAATGAGTGCTACGGGCGAGCGCATAGGTAGGAAAGGTTTTGTGAGACTCGTCTATACGCGTCCCACTTGTACGTTGTTTCATACACGAACGTGTAGGCCGTCTCTTGTCCAACTTCTGACTGTTGTTGTTCTTATCGCGAGGTGATGAGCAGCCACAACTCATGGAAGAAAGCTATAATAGGATGCTTACCACATTTTGGTACGCATTTGCGTCAACTCGCGCTCTACTTCTCAACGTTTTTGCCATACAAAACTGCGTTAGTGAGTCGATACCTACATCTGCAGTACTAGAATATACACTCTTCAGTGCATACATTTGCATGTAACTGTCAACAGATGCAACTGTCAACAGATGCTCGTGGCGCAACAATCAAATCTTTGGTAGCACTTTTCCTGTTCGAATCACACATCAGTATCACTCTTCGTTCCCTTGAAACAGCCTCATGGATCATTTATATTCGCTCAAATTTGCGGCAAAGTGATAATGAGCACTTTAAAACTGAAATTTTAGTGTTGCTATTGTTGCCATTGACATGAATAATGTTTTCACCTGTGTTTTCCACATTTCACCTTCCCGCAAATCAAGGTCTTCGTTGAGTCGTCAATTTGACAAAGAAAAACCATTAAAAGAATATTGCGCATAAATTTTTTTCAACTTTTTCTCACATTTGCTCGCAATCGCTAAAATTTTTCAATTCTTTTCGTAGCGGTTCATATAATTTCGAATTCCTTGCGAGAATTGTCTGCTGTCCAATTGGCCTACCTTCTTTTGAGAATTCCAAAATTTGTTGCTAATGTTTTTTAATCAAACGGATGGTAGGCATTGGCAGAAATTAATGAATGCTCGAGATCACGTCATCTATACAGCATAAGCGTGTTCTCATATATATGAGGCGATTTTCGCCAACGACCAAAAGTGCACAGCATTAGAACAAAAAAGGGGACAATCGTACCATGTGACTGCAAAACACCGGAATTATATCACTATTGTACGCGTATTACACCAATAAATTTTAATGACAGCTGCCTCCGAATTTTATCTGCCCTTGCATCCCAACTTCCAAAGCGGAAGCGACTACAACAGATAGTCCAGGAACATCGCACTTAGTTCCAGGGTGAAATATTGTAGCCAAAATTCTTAAAATTCTACCGACGAAGAAATCAGAATGGATTTTTTCAATATCAGCACTTGCAATTTCTCCTATTTTGTTCGCTCAGCTAAAGACTTCAGCATTTTCGAGTTACTCTACCGAACAATTGATTATACGTGAGCGATTTCAAGAAAAAGAAAAAAAATGCCGTTTCTAAGGAAATTTTTATACAATTAAATAAAAAAACACTGCAGATACTCCACCTGTTCGACTGCACATATAATTCACCCTACGTGCATCCTGTCGACTTCAGCAAAATCAGCCATGGAAGCATCTGGATACAACCTCAACTAGGATTCCAGAAATCCAAAAAATCACTCTCTTACAACACGTTCCTTCATTTCACGGCGATTCGGATTTCGCCTCCACTGACGCTCCGGACTACGGTCCCTGAGAGCAAGAGGAAATCAGCAACAGTCTCCATTCGTACGGTTAGAGAACCCTATATTTTCGAACTCCAGTCCAGAGCTAATGTAAAGGGGGTGATCAACAAATCGTAAATCAACTGCTTTTGGGCACAGCAGAGAACGATGATCATGGAATACAGCAAACTATCTATAAATACCCTGAGGCAACGGTCGTCCTTGTAAGGGTCGGCTTGGGTCGCATCGGTGCGCAGTCTAGCCACTAAGGGCCTCGGGCGTGAGGAGTTTCTGGTGCTTCTGGAGCGGAGGTGGCACTATTCATGCCAAGGTGCTGTTGGAGGGTGGTTCCCCTCCCGTCGTGTTACTCCCTCCATTTAACTATTGTTGATTTTATTTTGGTGAGGCTTCGTTTAAAAAATAAAATCTTAACCTCTCGTCTTTTGCCAGATTACATAGTACTTGGTACAGCCTCGAAAGAGAGGGAATTTGCGAATCCCTTGGCGACAAGTCAAGGGTAGAGAGGCAAAACAGGGCCCAACACTAGCTTAAAGCATAATTTTTTCTTAGTGTAAAGTGAATTATTCCGCCGAAAACGAATTGCACATTGCCGTATGGACGCCACTTTCTCTCCCTTCTTGTCATCTTCATTCTCCTCCCCCCCCCCCCTCTCCAGTTCCATTATGAAAAACCTTGAAAGCAAACAAGAGTTCTCATAAGCGATAGGTTTATACTGGTAGTTTACATTTGTTAGAGCAAGAAGCGGGCAAAAAACGCGGCCTGCATAAATAATCTGTTTTTGTTTATATTGCCAATAGCAGAAAAACCAGTGCTGAGTTGCATGCTCGATTTCATTAATTCCCAAGAGATGTTTTTGCTAGCGGCCACGCGCTCCATCCTAGAGTAAATATTATCATTTAAAAAAATACGTGGAAAAAGTTTTCAGCAACCGGATCCATGAGTGCAACTAAGTTTGCGACCGTAGTCGACAGCGGAAGGTGCGCTTTAAGGGAGTCTGAAGTAGTCTATCGCTGGTCAGGCAGATATTATACACGAACAAATGGAAACTTTTTGGCTGTGACGAAAGTTAGAGCACATCTGCTATGTTGTCTAAGAATTACTTTTCATGGTATTTGCAGGGCACTCGCATACGATATTGTATGAGAATGAAATCGGTAACGCGCCGCTACATGATAGCTCGAAATACACCACAGTGTTGCCTAGAGTCAACGCTCTTTCTGTTGCCAATAAGTATGGCAAGTGGTGCGAACCGCGCAAAGCACAACGTTTGCTGCGGTTTTGACACGTTTTTTTTAGTGCTGTGTTTTCGAAATTCAAGCAAAGAGCGAAAGTTAGGTCTTCCCCTATACCGGAACTTTGCCACTGAGATCCCTCAAATGCTTTGCGAAATATGACGACAGAGCTAAGGGCCGAACTGTTTGTGCTGAGCGACAAGTCTGTTTTAAAAAGAGGAGAGCGTCGCATGGCGGTGAAGGGGGGAGAGGGGTGAAAGCGAAGGGGGTACGAGGAGTCAAGACGACCGTGCACTAATCGCAAAAGGTGGTTTTGAGGAGAAACTTGTGGGAGAGGTTCGAGGGAGAACCGAGGCGGTGGGATCGATAGAAGGAGTCTTTCTTGAAGGACATAGAGATTTATAGACATAATCACTTTCGTTTGACAGCATTTCAGATATACAAGCTTACCAAACGCACCACTTTCAGTGTGCACACTAAATGATCACAAGAATTAATCAGAGAACAGTATATACGAAAAGCACGTCTTCTGTAAGGGTTCGACCGCTGCAGAAAGTGGCAAGAAGAAGTAGTTGTATCTTGTATGCAAATCAAAGCTCTTTTGTACAAATTGGGACAAGTTGAACAGTAAAAGAAGTCTGCAAGTAATGTCAGCCATATAAAAATCTATCAGCGTATGGTATAAAAAACTATGAGGGTTTGGTTCCTTTGAAGTATATGGTTGAGCTCGTAATAAGGAAAATTTCAAAATTGTAAAGTTGAGATCAGCGTTGGCATGTCCTCAGTCGAATGCGCGAAAAAAATGTTGATTTATGCGAATATATTTGTTTCAAACACGATTTGGTGTTTAAATGAGGCGAAAGTGAAGCGAAATAGAGTATGCTGAGATGGAAGAGTTACGTCAAAAGCAGTGCTTGAGTAAATCTGACAAAAAACCAGCGAAGATAGCCAATATAGGGAACTACCGAAAAGTTACTGAACAAATCAAAAAGGCACAAAGAAACTGAAGTCGCCACAAGTGGTGAATTTCGAGTGGTGAATTTCGATGCTCTTCACTTTTCCTTAATTCTATACAGTCTTTTAAATGTGCCTTCTTATTCCTCGAAGGTTTTTCCAATGTATTACCTTTATTTTATTACACAACAACAACTGTGAATTGTATACGATGTAGGTGTGAAAATTCGTGCATGGAGATCTTCCTTTTACACAGAAAAAGAATAAAGACGAAAGACAAGCAACTCGCGCTATTCCTGTTAATTTGTATTCAGAACCACTTTTCTGTGAAGCTATTGAAAATTACTTTCTATCTAGCTCATTGGCACAACTTTTCGCGCTCCATCGCCAAACGTTTCCTTCATTAGTATCGCCTATCGGCCAAATATATAAAGGAATGCATGTCGTTCTTGCCCAAAATAGCACCCAACCTTGAAGCCCTTATTAACTGAATGCTACAATGCCAAGGCGTTTCCATTGAAAGCGTTCAGTTGTTCTAATGAAGGCAGTATGGCACCGATCATAAACCCTTTCTCTTTATTTCTTACTCAAATATCTAAGGAGCGAACACTGTCAGGGAAAACTTCATCTACAAGTCTGCACGCCCTCATTCCTCAAGTACACTTAGGCTGAAGTGCACACAAAAGACTAAGATGAACCTGTCGGTGGTTGGAGCGTTGAAATGAGAAAAAAGACACTATAGTGTGAAGAGAAATTCAACAACAACATGCTATTAATTGATTATGAATAAGCGACAAATCTTCGAAAGCCGATGTAATCGACTGAGGGAAATTGAATGATGAGGAATAGGATTGCACTAGAAGCTAATTTATTAGCAGAAAAGAAGAAAGAAAAAGAAAACAGAAACGCTGTAACGACAAGCAAAAAACTCGTAAGAGAAAACATCTCGGAATAGAATGGTATAAAGGGTTTTGGATTGAATGCTGCAAAAGGTAAGACTTCAGCGGATTTGCTTCTAGAATTTTATATTATTTTGAAGGCCCGACATACCTGAGAAATGAAGGCATTGAGTGAGTGCTATTGTGCATAAAGTAGAGTGAACAAGACTGCGACAGATTGAAAGTGCTAGGCCTTGATAAGCCTTAGCAGTTATAACGTAGCATTAGACGGTGTTAGAACAGTCCTACGGATGCGTCGCTATTGCTGAGGGCGCAGTTCCTTTCATATTACCGTCTTGACGGAAGTATTTGTTGTCTTTCACCTGACTGTGTGGATTTCAGGATGGCAAGAACTGCTTTCGTCGGAGGGAACCCTTCTTTCGTCCTGTGGAAGGCAGCTAGTTAGATAGACACTAATGCAGCTTTGACTGCTTCCGAAATCTGATGTTCAGATGGAAAACTTTAATTTTATACCAGTCGCATTAAAAAGTCCACTTTTGATACGAATTTTTAATGAGTGAAATAATACGAAAAATTTTTGAAGCAAGGCGAGTGAAAGTAGCTGAAATTTTTGGAACGGTTTGAAAGACTCTTCAAAATTTTTACCTTCCCAACTTATCGATCAGTTTCACGATAAAACGGAAACAAAGCAAAATACAAGTTTTCAAGTAAATGTGAATGTGAACAAGACGCGTCAAGCAATCTGGAAATTTCCAAGCCACGGCACTCTAGGTTAGGTGGGAGAGGTGGTGGAGGTCGTAGGGGAGGAGGGTCTGACTATACCACGGACAATCTTCAACTTATCTAAAACGGTTAGGTAAACGATGAATTTTTTTGCGTATTCACTCCCATAAGATGGCCGATGGCTTCCAAAACTGTCGGCTTGCGAATTGAAAGTTGACCAGTTTGATGATTAAAAGTAGAAAACATCGGGGGGACTGTACTAAAGTAGTCCTCCGCTGTACTCCACAATGTGAACTGATTGTTCAGGTATGGTCTAGAAAAATTTTGCATCACATGTGGCACCTTCGAAGCAAACTTGCTAAAGTTTGCAGCTTAACTTAACAGCGCACTGTTGATACAGTGGCAGAACTTCGATGCAGCTAGAACATGGCAAACCCACCTAATTCTTGAGTATCAAACACTTTCGCCTTAAAGATGGATACACTTTAATAAAGTTTGCAACGCAAAAAGTAAGAATAAAATTGCGGAAAAACAACGACGAATGCGCGTATTCGATTGAACATAATATTCAGAAATGAAGAAAGAGTAGAATCGGCGAAGCAACAATTGAATGGGTTGAAGGGATTACTTTTCTTAAATGATTAGTTGAGGCAGCATTAGAGAAAATGCGATCACTGGACAGCCGCGCTTATAAAAGAAAGCAAGTAATTTATTTAGGCGTTTGCAATTCAGCCTTCTCAAGAGTGGGTTCCATTTCATGAAGCTCAAAGAGGATCTTACAATCGTTGCTTCCTGGAGGGTTTCGCCAGCACAGCTTGAAGCCAGCACAGAGTGTTTATTTGTGGAAGCTATCGTTAGCATTCAAAGAAAAAAGACCTGCGTATTGATTCAGCTGATGAGGGATTATGCTGCTTGCAAATACAATCCTTTACGTCCGTAATAGCAAAAAAAGATCATTTCTGTCATTCCGCACTGTTTTTCTTGTCTAAAAAACACACATGCGCACAGATGATAAGACCGGAATGATTATAAGATCGAGCATATGAGGCTGCGAAATTTCCTCTGTTTAATGTTTGTCAAATTGTCAGGTATTTTTCTGTGATTGCTTCAGTTCTGTGCCTTTTTTTTCGAAATCTTCAAAAGACCAACGGTTTTTCCTGTGATTTCATTCGGAACCTCTAAGCTTCTGTATGTTTTTTCCCCTGTGCATAATGCTCAAAACTGTAAGGTTACCGTTCACATAAAACCTAATGAAGTGTGTGCATAGGAGGAACAATCTGCTGAAAAACTGATGAGAACGTTGGGAAATGCTTATTAGTTTGCGTTGTCAGAGACCATGATGTCAACAGAAAAATGATCCTAAGTAGAGGCAAGTAAAATGGCGCTAATCGCGTAGCTTCTTTTCCGTGTACACATTATCTGCCCTAAAACAGGATGAAAGTAGCACTGTAGTGAATTGTAGATGATGTTTTAAAATTAGCTTATTGTTGAGTGAATATAATTCTGAGATTAGAATCGAAAATAGAAGAATAAGAGAACCTTGGAGGCGTTCATACAGCGATACATCGTGCTGTCGATTTTGCAGTTTATCACAGAGTGATTTGTTCAATCTCCAAGAATTATAATGGTAAAGTTTTTTGATAAGAACATAATAGAACGGCGCAATAATAAAATCAGTTAAAAAATAAGCGCAGCTCCAAAATGGAAGTCGATAGCAGTTGTGGTTTATATAAGCCCAAGGGCATTCGGCTTCACTCAGGCTTTTCGCAGCACATTCGTCCATTGAAATATGTGCTCAAGAGCAGCGACGATGTGCACTGTTCAAATTCAAATCTTTACGCAACAGTATAACAAGTCAGCGCTCGTTTATACATAAATTTATTGCACAGGATGCCTAAAATCAAGTAGAGGCCATTTATAGCCAGAAAAATCATAAGCCCTAAAATTTGTCGATAATAACACCACGATTAGACATCTTTCTGCTCATTTTATCTCCATCATAGAATTTTGAGCCCAAAATATCATCTCAGTTTTAGAAAAAGAATTTAATATTTCTTTCAAAAAGCTACAAGTGTTGAGCAAAATTCACCCATTTCTCGTGCTACTTGGAGTCAACTGAACTCGTATTGACTATTTACCAGTTCAGATGAGTGAATTGACGAAGACGAACTTTTCCGCACCTCGCGCACTCGTTTAGGTAGCAACTGGAGCAACAAGACCTCACAAGCAATTTTTCGAGAGGACATACTGTCCACCTCCACTCTGACAAATAAAAGCATTGTATTTTGCTGTGTCACATCAACACGCTTTTCCCAAAAGTGATAAAATATCACAAAATAAAAATACGCTGAAAAACTGATTATAAACATTTTCACACTGCAAACGTTACGAAGGCAAAATGAAGTAAAGGTTTTCAATTGCAGCGTAAAACGAGGCGGAAGTGAACTCCATTCATATAAAACTGATTGAAAAAAACCAATGAGTCAATATATGTGTTTGCGCTTTGCATATAACAGAGAGTCGAACTTAATTTCCGCCTAGAAAGTACCCACAGCAAGATGAGCTCATAGCAAAGGTGATGCGAACTTTTTTTGAAACATTTTAGACTGTTTTTTTTTTTGCACCAAGCGTCTACACGAACACTCACTGCCGAAAAATATCATCAGATCATTTTCTCAAAAACCATTCCAAATCTCATTCCCTTTTAATCACTGGGTTTTCTTTTATGCCTCATATTTCCCATTAAAGTTTGCTGATCAAACATGTTTGCTATGAAAATAAGGGGAACGATTCCTTCAACAAAAACACTATCAAATGAGGCTTTGCATAAACATCCTTAAACAGAAACACGCTCAAAATTATTCTGGTGCTAAATTTTGCAATCACATAGTTTCATAAGCTTACAACCTTCCATGCTTTCCGTCCCAACGTCGTTTATATATCGCCCATTCCAATGATGCATTTGTGCTTTTTTCAGCGAATTTGCTTTTCCAAGATATATTATGGCAAAAATTTCGTTAGACATTTCTATATTTGCCTGTCTTACTCCACCGTTCATAGTTTTGTTCTGAGAAGGACCGAAGTTGGATTTATATAGGCAGCATTTCTTAATCGATACCAACAGTTTGGACACTGCGGACATTGTTTTCACTTGCAATCGAAATGTGCCAATAATTGAGGCAAGAATTACGAAAATTTGAGGGCCACAATTTACCACATAATAATCTTCGAGCTCACCTCTCAACATCAAAAGAACTTATAAGAACGAATGCAAAAACGTGTACCCTCCTGACAGCTCTTCTAGCACATCGCTCCTTTCGTTATGCGCTGCTGTGCTCCGTTTACTTGACCAGTAGTTTTTGCAAGTTCTACGCAAATAATAAAATATGCTGCGTGATGCTTCCGAATTCCAGTTGATCGGATCGCTCTTACAAATTTTCACCGGATGATTTGCTTCCATCGGCTTTTGCTAACTTCCTTTGCACAAGTGCATTATGGCAATGTCGTACCTGAGCGTATTTGTGTGCCTGAATGTCTATACGGCTGTTTCATCATGAGAACCACTAAACAAGGAACCAGGAAATTTCGTGGTAGTTAATTCTACGCGATAATTTTCCCTAATATAATTTACCCTGTTCAACCAACTTTGAAAGACAATACAGAGGTTTGGGGCTGGTTAAACCTCGAGCGAGCTACGCAGCTATCGCTGCTTCACTGACTCAGATCCCAGTAGAAAAAAAAAATTGTTTTCTGGACGATTTTTATCAGCAGCCGAATTATTTGAGATATAAAAACATTATTCTGCACATTTTACTAGTTGTTGGTAAGTCCCAAAACCGTCCGATCATATAAGCGGGATGCAAAACAGCATAATGTTCAAGCTGCACTAACATTTCTCTCTACTTCCTTTTTAATCCGATTGCTACGATGTGGAAACCTAACAGATGTTAAATTGGTGCGAATTTTCTGAAATGTTTTAATCTTCGTAACCACAAGGTTGGTTGGTCAATGCAAAGTGTAGACCAAGAGGTCATCCTATGATGGAAATTGTAAATGACAAATCACATGACACCTAGCACTTGTCACAGAGTTTTCTGATGACGCTCCCACAGTACACTTTCCAAATGCGAATTTGCAAAAGCGTGTGACAGAAGGCTTTGATATAGTATTTGACCGTTTACACCCTTGCAATTTTTTCTTTCTAACGTTGATTTAGTCCTATAGCGATAATGCCGCTTTTGTAGGACAAAAGATTTGTAAGGACAGGATGGCAAGGAAGCACGCATGCGTTAAGTCCAAAATTCTGGCACCTCTGATCATAGTCACATTAATTTCTAGCATAAATCATTGAAAATCCAAAGAAAATTCTGAAGTACACGCCCACAAACCGATCACATGTACGCACCTACCTTGTTCAGCACAACAAGACGTGTAATGTTTAAGGGGAAATTTTAACAGGGCTGCATCTTGTAAGCAAAATATTTCTTTTTTTGCATTGGAAGGAACAATTCCATTCACACGCTAAGTGCAAAATGAACGTTAACATCGTTATGTATTTGATATTCAATCTCCCTGAAAGAAATTGAAGAAGTTGAAGCCGATTAAGGGAACCATAAGCCACGGCAAAAGCGTGTGTGCGTTCGGTTCTGCTAATTGCAGCGACTACTTTTGCAAATCGAATCTACATTCCTATCTGAAAGGATGTTAACATTAATCAGAATAGATTTCCCAATGTCCCACAATTTGTAAAATATTTGCATATGTTTGGCTGTATAGCCCTCTCTGTAGATAGCAGGCGTCGGACTAGACGAGAAGACTGAAGAATTTCTTATATTTTTATTTACGTGTACCAATTGTTTAAGCTACAGCAAAAACCAGCGCTTCCCTGTTAAGCTTTTTTTTCCAGATGGATTCAGTACAACAACAGAACACTAAAGATTACATCAAGGGATATATCATTCTTGTTTCAAAGGACGCCAAACGTACGCAGCGTACTGGCATATTCTCCTACAAAGGGAACGTTGAATGCGGACTGGTTTATTAAAAAGGGAAAATCCAGTGCTAGAAACAGTGGGCATTTTGGATTATATGGCACTCGATGCTGCAATGATCCGGATGCAATCTGCATGCTTTGATAAACTTTCCTTAGCAGTTGACGCATAGCACTACGTAATTGACAAATACAATAACAAGAAGTGGTGAAGTATATAATCGACGAAAAACATGCGGATGGCGAGGTATACAACCGACGAAAAACATGCGCCTATTCTGGGCATTCCTTACTTGATCGATGCAAATAATAAACAGAAAACAGGTTTTGATGCCGCAAAACAGAAAGAACTTGAGATTTGTTTGTTTTCGAGTGAGGTGAACGGCAAAGGCATTTAAAGCACACAATGAACCTCCAGATCTGACGAGGATCACAGAGATTGAATGCGTTTGCCATAGGCGCACAAAAAATAGTCACGGTTAGTTGTAGCAAGTTGCTCAACAGTTGCTACCACTGTTCCGCTGCATTGGAGAAGCATTGTGTAATAACGCATATGCCAAATCATTTTTTGGAAGGGAAGGTAAGTGGCGAGGATAGTGCCACCGAGAAATCGCTTGACACTCGTGTGGCGCCGTCAATAAGAGAAATGAACCCGTTTACACCTCCAAACTCTTAACTCCATTCGAATGTAAGTATTACTTGTGTTTCATTACACACTTACTCTTCAGCTCCTTCATTGAAGAGCTCAGGTCATATAGACGCCAAGAAACTTTCACTGCAGATCAATAATAGCCGAGATTATACCACACGGCAAGGGAAAAAATTTTTTAGGAGGAAGATGGAAGTGGGGTGATGGCGGGAGCGGGTGAGTATACAGGAAGCGTTAAAAAGGAAAGGGAATAAAGAAACGCACGCTATTAGCGTGTCAGAACATCGCAAAAATCATGGAGAGTGAGAAGGGAATTTTCCATCAGCTGATAGTCAGAAATCCAAAACATCTATATGGAACTTCTAAAGCAATCGAAGTATAAAGCTTGTTAATGCCCATAAGGACACATTCGAGTGAAAAATTTCGATTCAATGGGAAAAAAACGAATATTGCATCTCAGACCAGTACTCTTGCTACTCTGATTAAATACACTATGTGAACTCAAAAGGTTAGTTTGTTAGGAGATTTGCAAAGACCGCGAATCTCGTGACGCGTTTGATCATAAAAAACGAATTGAGCCAAGATAACTCACTGGCAATCAGGGTTGTATAATACTAAGACGTTCCATAGCAAGAACCATTTTAGCTGTGATAAGTGGATGATTGATGTCATTCTCTATTACACCCACAAATAGGCATCAAACACTTTTTCCGACACAGTCGTATGACCTTCCCTTAGCAAAATGTTCCACAACTCTCGGACCTCCATGCAAGCGATAATCCATGATTAATAGATGCCGATCCAACACAATCTCCTCCTCACTCGTTGCCTGAACAACATCGAAAAATTGTTGAGACTAGTCATGAAGAGAAATTATGGATCATTTCATTTCCATGTAAATTCCTCGTCAGCATAATTTAAGTACTGCCAGTCCATCACCGGTCAAGTGGCCCATAAAAATTAGTGAGTGTCATTTGAAAGCAAATGTGATTGAAGCATTGGCCATATGCCACATATTCTGAGTGACAACAGCATATTGCAGTTGCCTGAAAGAAGTCTTGAAGAGAACATCACTTGAAGAAGAAAATCTTTTCTCCAAACGTGTAAAAAAGGATCCTGTTGAAATTGAGGTCCTGAAAGCACACTCCAGAGGTGAAAAAAAAGAGGAAGCAAACCATCAAACCCAAAAAATAATACATCTATAACATCGAGGTTAATGGACATAAATACCGATCTCATAATTTCTTCGCTGCTATTACAATCAATTCAATATCTCATGCAGTAATGCGCTGAAATTTTATCAAGCGCGGCACTCAAAAATCGTCGCTAATGCCGAAAGCTTGACGCTTAGCAAACAACGAAACCAATTTCGGTTTCTTTCATGGATGCAGATGGCTTCATCTTAAGCTTGCTGATATTATTCACTGAAGAACCGTGAAGTGATACATTAAACAAATCGATCAGCAATATTCCCATTGTTCAGCCCAAATCCATGGTTGAGGAAGCAAAAACGAAAAATTAGATGGATGTTGGTGAGAGTTTCATATGTTATTCATGCCTTAAAAAAATACCACATTACTCATCGCATTCATTTATAAACGTATAACGTAACGTATGTTTCGCCTAGACACATTCACAAGTTCTGTCCAGAAACCTGTTCTAAACTAAGAAATTCATTGTTTCCTTAACACTTTAATAACTGCATTAAATATTGCTCAATCGAGATGGTAGGATTCGTCTAAAAATTTGGAAATCTCATAGAATCGAACTGCAGATTTTCGCTGATCGCTCAATCAGGTTTGAGAACGCATCTTGGAAAGGAGCCCATCCAATTCGGGCGCCAAGTAGTATTGAGCAGGAGCAGGAAGTATTTATATGGCGTAAGATCTAGTTATATATATATATATATATATATATATATAAATATATATATATATAGAATGACATAACATCAGGTCATACTGCTGAATTTTTGATTAGTACAAGTCACAAAATCGCATTACTTGACAATGGCAACCAATGGAGGCTGATGCGACAAGTGCTTTTCTATTTGAGCAATCCGGATGAAGTAATCACATAAGCACACAAGAAAAATAACTTAACGACATGGGCTAACAGCGAACTTTTAATTCTCCTCAGGTTCAGACGGTTAACATTTCCTGGCGACAAATAAAGATCTCGCCTGCAGACAGGTACAAAATTCCGACCTCCCTGTGTTAGACGAATATCTACAAATAATTTCTCGTGTATGGTCCTGCCCGTTATCGATTTTCCCTTATGCTCCACTGGTTCTTTTAGACGCATTAGCATAAGGTGTCAACCTTGCCCAGGTATGCTATTCCGTTCTATCTGATATCAGTTCTAACGCCACTGTTGGCATCATATACTAATTAGATGTAAGTGGGTACATTGTCATGTTAGAACTGAGAGGATCCGATCACACAGCATTTGCAAACGAAATCAAAACTGGGTGATGTTTCTATTCACAAAACTGACCAGCTACATAAACATTAATTAGAAGAAAAGCGTTATTTAGCTGTGCCCAAATCGGTAGTAGAACAAGTTGCATCAGGGAACTTAATGACATCTTTAAGTATTCGTGGCTCATGTAGAACTTATTGACTGAGCGATAATAGAGTTGGGGACGAAGTCGCATCCCCGCTGCATAAATTTCGCTCATCAAATTTACCGCAGTAACCTTTCCGACTCTCAGCGTGCAAATATTCATTTCACTAATTACCTGCAGAACTGCGTAAAAGCGATGAGGAAAAAAATGCGAAAACATTTGGAACGCTAATAACACTTGAAATATTCTAGGGTTTCAAAAAGTATTCATTGTTGATCGGTCTTCTTTTCGAAAAAATCGGACCTTTTTAATCGGAAACATTTATCTCCTTGGAATGTGACCATTGGAAGCATATTTGAAAGAGCTGCTTCCGCATAGAAATTGCAATTTTTTGGTGAAATTTAGTGGAGATTTAATCTGAATTCTTCAAATGGACACCTTGCAGCCTTTGCAAAGTGCTCCTTACTTTAGAGAAAACTATTTACAATAGCTGTCGCGGAGATGGATTTGAACAAAAATATTGCTGCTGAGAATGACACATCTATTTGATCATAAACAATTTCGTAAATAAGAATCAAGGCAATTTCATCACATCTTTTCGGATGAAAAATGCCGTTGTTTAAAAATGCAATGATTTTTTAAAGCACCCGATGCATCAATCATTATGTGATCACTGCAACAGCTGGCCATTGGCGAAAATTTTTCGTCAGCTATTCCCAGGCAGGTGATAGTCGCATCACATACAAATGATTAGTAGACGCTCGTGAATGTCCGCAGAAAAGCCCATCAAGCTCAAATATCTTCTAGGACTCACCTTTAAACAATAACTAGGAGCAAGCCAAGATTGGATTGATGGTTTTCGCTGAATGTTCCAAGTCAAGAGCGCCACGAATTTAGCTTTTGTAGTTGCCTCATAGATTCATCGTCTTGGAGCTATTGAATATTCAGAGTGTGAATTTTTCGAAACCTAAGAAGATCTCAATCATTTCTCATCATAGAGTGTAAAGGAAAATCAACGTTCTAAACGTGCGGTGCAGTTTTGCGCCAAGCTGAAAAGACCTTATGGAAGATTTCATTGGCAACCATCCGTGAAAACAGGTGAGTGAGATCGGAAGGAAACTGTCACAATAGCTGACAGCCAATCACTCACGCATGGTGATCATATGGAAAGCCGACCTCTCATTAAGTCACCTCACGCTTTCCCACAAAAATCAATATCAATCAAATTCAGTGACAGTTAAAATATGCTTAGAATGATTCTCCAATGGAATATATGCAGCCACTGACTGTAATAAGGTATGATTGTGAATAAGCGTAATAAGGTATGATGTTTACGTAGATTATCTATAAGTGGTGTATCTTGTCGCTATGGTACGTTGAGTAACTTGCAAAGATAACAAGTTGCAGCCTTGCACATTGGTTCGAGGGTAACATGCACTTTCCTGCAAAATCAAAGCAGCGAACTCTATTGCTCCACGCTTACCATCTCCTAGCGGTTGATTAGAGAAAGGAGCACCCTAAAATTTTCCCATCTTTTGTAGTATTTCCATAAACAAATAAATTATATATATATATATATATATATATATAATATATATATATATATATATATATATATTGATACCATCTATAGATATAATTGCTGTCGCTTGTGTTACGTTTATTGCTATGACTAGCATTCCCTCTTTCAGTGATGTGGCGATGATTCTTTAATTGAAACGTTAGAACCCAAAGATCAAATTGTTGTTTCTATTATTTGCTTGCAAATATCGCAGCGACAGAACAAACGATGCACACCTGGTCTAGTTCTTAACTTACCTGCGATTCTCGGATTGATTTATGGAGGCATTGCACTTACATTCGTCTAACAAAGATGCGAATTTCGCAGAGGTTAAGAAACGTGCTGACACAAATTTTAAAGCGTTACTTAAAGCAAAAAGGGACAGTGATTGCTTTCTTCAAGAGGAATGAGGAATTCGATCAAGAGTGAGTAATAGCTGGAAACAATATAAAAAACTGTTCCAAATAAGTGTTTAATGACCACAAATTAAAAAATTGTATGCGTGTGCAGAGACTTTTAATTAGAGCGCATCAATTGCATATACTTGATCTCGTCGCCGTTGAGAATATCACCTATCTATGCAAGCGAAGCAAGCATCTGAACTAGGACAGGAGTTAGCTCTTCAAGAATGACGCAGTATCGAGTGTGTTCGACACTGGCGAAAAAAAACGTGTCAGTATCTCATTACTATTCCCTAACTCGCATCCCTCTAAACATTCGAAAGAATGAATACCGTTTAACATTAACGATTACAAGCAGCTCAAAGCTGAAAAAGCGGTCCTCTAAAAAGAACACGTGGTCGAATCAACGATCGTGGAATTGAAACTTCTTGACCTCTAAAATGGAATATTCACTGTCCGCTAATTTTATTGAGAGCATCCACTGTCAGAAATGTATAATATATAAGAGGATTTAGAGCGTTATTGCGTTGAACAATTCCGCAAGCCCTATATTGCTTACTGCCCCGCAACTCTTGAATAATGCTCATGAGTGTGGTCATCCTATGCTGTTAGCGATATTCAGTGCAATGAAAAGGTTCTGAAAATCCAGCGAAGATTTCCAACCCCATACCAAGCGGGCTATATTACTCGCCTTGGGAACCTTCGGTATTGATCCACTAAAGCAATGCTGTGTTAATGCGAATCTAACGCTCCGCTTCAGCACTGTTGAGCGTTTCTTCAGGCCATCCATTTCGAGGATATAATTTCGATACTCGTTACCGATAAAAGTGCAAGAGAAAAATATGTACTTGAAATGTTGTTGTGAGTTGCTTTCGAAACTCTCGGAAAAAGAATTCGCTTTTGCCGTTTCAAAAGCAGAAAAAGCTTTTGTTCTCGTCAATTCCTTACATCACACTAACCTCCACGAATGCGATCATATTGCCATTTCTTTTTCTATTTTTTAATCTACTTAGCTCTTTTCGCTACCTTTATGTATTCTCCGCATGAACTATCACTATCGGTGCGGTTACTATTTATTATCATTTTGACAATTTTCTGTGCTCAGTGAAGATATATATTCATGGATGCTAACATATTCAAGGAATCCTCTCTCCGCCAAGCGAAAGAACATACCGCTTACTTGGAAGTTTTGAAGTGTTGCCTTTATGAACTGTTAAAAATGCAGCCAGCTATGAATAATCAGATGTGTATTGCATTTTGCTTGCTGAGTTATCAAGAAAATAAAATGTAGAAAACAAACGATGTAATCATTCTTATGCCCAGTTGCAAGCTAGCGATTCAGCCTCCACACATTAGGATGCACGATTTGATAACAATCCTACGAAACGCTAACTCATTTCAGCAGCTAGCAATCTGTCGTTGAAACGGATGCACCAAAAAGTGATAGAACGCCATCTGCCGCGCCATTATAAAGATATCTTTTCACTCAGATTGAACTTCTTGATCAGGCAAGGATAACACGTCGACATAATGGACGCAAAATGTCAACGGCAATAATGAAAACGTCGGATCACTGCGCCACTCCTTGCAACAACGCAAGCTATGCACAAATCGGTCCATCAACTAGAACGGAAATGGGTAATAAGCAACACAGAGCCTCGTTATATTTGGCAAGCATATTATCCCAGTAATCTAAAACTTAGTCGATAAATCATTTCTGTAACTGTTTTCATAGGAATTAGCATCAACGACTCGAAGACGAATAAATAATCTTCTAAGAGCATCGGTGTGTCGAAATGATAGAGGCATCGTTATGCCACAAGTGGACCATCCTAGCTATGCTCTCGACTAACAAGCCGAACTGTCAGATTTTTCGTTGATAAAACAACTGAGGCAGCTGGCACTTCTTTTACATTGCCGCCAAATGCATACCAATCTCCTGTGTAAATGCACTAAAACATTGGCACAGCACTTTATTATGTATCGGTTTTCCTATTCCACTGAATACCAAACAATCGTGTCGATCGGAAGATCGAGGTCTGTCATTATTGTGGTGACTGCTTGGCGGATTTACACCGTTTTCGTTCGATATAGTGTTATCTACCACGTAATACGGATAATGGCACCTTATTCCCGACGCCGACCTCAGACAAGTGGATTTTTCCGCTCGAAAGCCGCAAAGAAATAGATCTCCTGACAGCAAAAACGATTCTGAAGCAATATCGCTGGTTTGTGGAAGAGGCAAAAATGAAGATGCTCACCTCAGAAGGGGCAATTACTGATGAAAAAGCGCACTCGAGAACTCTGACCGCTGCCGTATCGAAGCCTTCTGCCATGCCGATTAACTCAGCTAGTTAGCTTCTAGAATATCAGCAAAAATGGTTAGTCTGCGAGTATTCGCGGTTGTTGAAGCTGGCAAACAACAGCACGCATCTGCCCTTGTGAAAAAAGTTTACATTAATATCTCATTCGTGATTGAAATCGAACGCTGGCAAAATAACGAGTTTTCCAGAGAACTTCAGAGCCTCTTAACCAATCGAAAGAACTACTGACACCTTTAGATATGCAAGTTAGAAAAACAATGCCGCTTAGGCTAGGGCGTCTTTCGAATTCCTCGAAGAGTTCGGGTTGATAAAATATCGGGAAGTATTAGAGGCACCAAACAGCTTTGCAATCATACTGATCGAATTATTCAGCAAATATCCGCAGAGATGTTTTCGGAACGTAATGCGCCGAATCACACAATGGAATGTGCTGAAGTTGACAAGCGGTAATTGTTGTTGATACACTGCGCACTCCTCTAAACGGTGAAATCTAATCATTTTTTTTGCAAATTTCATCACTGGCCGGATAGATAGTGATCCATAGGGTGATTGAACCTCCGCAGAATTGTGTTTAATTTTTCTCAAGATGCGAACTCTTTGCCAACGTGTGTTCGCTATTGCTTAAGTTTTTTGTTCGTGTAAAAGTAACACTGTGAAGATGGTATCGCTTAAAATTCGATAGAATTTTTCTGCTAAAGAGGAATAATGAGACCTCAGAAGGTGCAGAATGCAGCCGTTATCTCTTCTAATGGAATTTAAGTCTACATTATCCACAATAAATTATGGTAAAACGCTTGAAGACTTCATATCACATCCCGACCAATCTTGAATGCAAAATGACCGACAAATCCTCATAAAAATTGTTCAAAATGCACATCATCGATTAATGAATATACTGCAAATTAACAAATAAAAACGCCTCAAAAATTTCCACACAGGCAAAATAAATTAGCAAACAATGCCAATATTACTATGCTAAGTAATGATAAGCGTGTTACTGCGCTCGAAGGAGAAGTAAGTTTGGAAGGAATGACCAGGAGGGTTGTTGAGCACTCGGATTAAAGCAAAATATTGTCACCTATGTTCAACACGTAAGGAGCACAAGAACTTGAATGAGACTGCGAAATTTTTTTCGTAATTATTGCACATTTCAGGATTCATTGCATTGCGTCCTGAAAATAGCTCCCTCAATAGCTGTTGAAGCATTTCTTCGACAGAGATTCAAAGCTATTTGACATTTTCCGATAGCAGGCACCAGCAAGAAATATAAAACGCATCGACACATTCTAACGCTTCCCAAGCCATTTCAGGAATCCAGGTTCACAACGTACGCATTAAACGCGATACAGCTAAACGATACTTGCTGTTGCGAAGTCGACAAGTGTAGCTGGATGCAATCAATGACACATATGAAGCGTCAAAGGAGCAAGATGATTCGACGCTTTTTTTTGGGCATAAGTACAATAATCCATCTATCTGCACAAGTGAGCGCACACATTTTTCAGGTCGTTGCAAAGGGCCATTATTTCGCAATTTAAATTATAGCAGCTTTCGGCTTGAGAGATTTTTCGATGCACGTTTCATGAGTCTCTTTTTTCTTGCTTCAGAAACATGCTTGAAACACCACTGATGAAACAACCGCAATGATGGTTGATGCAAATTCAATAATTAATTCTACGAAGCTAGGATTAAGCTGACAAATGAAATATTCCAATGATTAGAAGGCAGACAGGTGTACGTGACCATGTTGCAAATGATATGCGATATGCGATAAAACTGGTTGCAACATGAAAGCAAAAATATTTCATTATAAGTGAAGATGGGGAACAAGTTGACTCTAAACAGTTCGTTCACATATCACTTCAACATGCTACAATAAACTGCTGCACTTGTGCTGTGGCTTTTGTGCATTTCATTGACGAATAGATTGTAAATCCGGAGAATATTTTAAGTTGAAAGCTTAAACGATTAGGCATAAGAGCATTTTCAGCACTTCTGACTGTTCAGGCATGCTCATATCTGCTAAACAAAAAAAGGATCGAAGATGAAAAGGAAACTAAGGCCCAAAATTGCACAGCAATTTGGTCGTCTATATGGGACAGAGATTGGCAAGGTGAACGCACGAAATTCCAGAAAATCGGCAACTTAATAAATAAAATAAAAAACTGGCTGAACACATAAGAAGGAGAGCCACAGATAACTCAGCCGAATATTGAAAAGCAAAAATCGCCAAGCGTAATCATGTCTAAGTTGTGGTCGTATGGAAGACAAAAACCTGATGGTCGTAACAGTTTTCTTGATAACAAAAATCTGTGAGCTTTTTTGAGAAAGGAAATCAAATTGTTGGGAACATTCTCAACGTAGGTGAAGGAAAGCGGCTGCTCGAAGACGTTTGACACTTCGCAAATTTTGAACAAATTTTTTGCAACACAATTAACAAAGATGTGGGCACTATATAACTTGCAATGAGGCCAGCTCCTCTCTCTCCACAAACCCCATCTTATTAGCACATGAGCACTAGACTTGCAATGAGAGTTGTTATAAGCCTCAGGTCAGTGTACGGGTCCCTCTACTGAAACTTCCTTCTAATACAGGTTGCTCAGTAGTATTTGTGCCACTTTGTCAGAACATTCAATCTCATGCCGAACCCTTCTTCCACTTGAAAATTACATTTCTGCCGCCAATAAGAGCCACTCAGTATGGACCCATACTGCTAGGGCAGGAATGCAACATTGTGATCGGAATTATGTGGCAAATGTCCAAAATCACTGGCATTCATATACACGATGGCATCGTTTTAAACTCAACTTTATGAGAAGCCCCTCACAATCCTGGTGAAGACTGTCAAGGCTGTGCAAAGTGATTGGCCAGGAAGAAAGCTGCCTTGTATTGAGACAGCGTTAACAGGAAGGAGGAGGAAGGGTCCTTATTGGAGGATGGGCCTACAAAATCTTACCAACCTCTATGATAGCCTTGGCCAATGTTTGCCTCATGCAAACAGTAAATTTTCGAGTGACGTTGAAGTTGTTGAATTTTTCGAAGTTATGAGGATGTACTTTACGAAACCGAATGTTGTCAACCAGTTGGTTTCATGTGGCGTATTCTACTGGGTGGCAGCTTGTGCATGGCAACTCACGTAAAATGGGAATCCTCTTTCAAAGAAAAGACCTCCATTTCAGTTTACAGTGTAAGATGCGAAAACGCTGCATAAAAACAAAACATTTAGCAGCCAACGTTTGCATATGCCAGCATCATAGGAGTTGTAGGGAAGTCATTTGAGAGGACGCAGATGCACATAAAAGATTCCATAATTTTTCTCCAAATTTAGTTTCACTGTCGGGAAAAAACAATCACTGACAACTTTTTTCCGTCGAGGAAAACTAAAAAGAAGTGTTTTTGATGAACACGTGAATCACCGACGGATGAAAATGCATCACAAAAACGGCGCACAGTCGCACGTAAATTTACGTTCTTCAATCGATTAATGTCGACAATGAAGTGCCCTATCTTGGCGGCTGCAAGCTGCATGCAGTACTAATGCTTCACAAGCCGAACAACGTTCATTTATGGAAAACAAAATGAGTGCAGCGCCATATCAGTAGCACAGTTCGAATTGCAGCTGCTTGGAGAAGGATGCCCCAGGATCAGAGAGGGATGCCAACTGCACTCATGCTGCTCCTCCTCATCAACAAAATCAGTGAAAACGGTTGAACGTTCTGTGACCTCAGCGATTCTCACCATTTATTAAAAAATGCGCCAGCTGTATGCTAGCCTGCGGGAAGCAACTAGATTCTGCATCATGCGCAACAATAAAAGTGCTTCATTCGGAGTCGCGAGTATACCCTTTGCAGTAATTTCGGTCATCTAGAGTACATTCTGTTTGTGCGTTGCATCCGTAACTTCCTCACTTTCTGGGATTTAAAACGAACTATTCGGCTTATGCGACTTGCGATAAGGAAGAAGTGGTGCACAATTAGTCGCCGTCCGTGATGATTGTAGATGAAACCAACGAATATGGAAAATATTCTCATCACTTGTTGCTTATATTATTTGATTTGAAGCTGTAGCGTATATAGTGATCAAAAAACTCACCAAGCCAATAACAACAGCAACATCGCAAACAGGCTATGTGCTTGAAGTTTTTCCACCAATAAAACAACATGCGCTTGCCATATGAACCAAGCTCGAAGAAATAAATGGCTGATAACATGATGCTATGACTGGCAAATCCATAAGATTCCCTAGAGTACGAATCAGCATCGCATCAAGTTAGTTATGAAAGTGTGCCAAATTTATGCTTGAAATAAATTTTCAGTTTACATTTGGGAGCGCAAGATTCGTGCAAAAACGTTTTCGTTAGTGCCCTCGCTACGCACTTTTTCATCATCAACATTACATAGTGCGAAAAAATATTCCCTTGAAGCAACTGCTAGAGATTTAAAAAGAAAAAAAAAGACGAAAAAGAGATTTGCACACAGCTATCACCTCATTTCGCGATCTGGTACCTCATATGGTTGACATTCAAGACAAATCATAAATTTCCATTCTGCATATATTCAGCGCATCATCCCCTCTTCATTGCGGAGGGAACGAATATCGCTTACACAGTATGCTATGCAAGAATACTCATATATACACTCATTCAAGGCCATTGCACGACTCGGTTCATTTTTATTTGATTAAGTGATTTAAACGTTGCAACAAGAGGATGAATCCTGCAAAGAAAACATCTCATTCAAATAGTATTTACAAAGTTTGTTTACTGAATCGACCTCACTTATCTTCTTCTGAGGTTAGACAGTGATGCAGCAGCAAGAAAAAACTGCCGTTCTTCGATTCACTAGCAAAACAACAAGTAACGTCATACGTCTTCAGCGACTCTTCCACACGTTATCCCATATATGAACAGCAAATTCTGCAGAAAGCATATTGCCTTCCTTCCCCTATACCACCTCACTGAGCGTACGGAAGCTGAGAATGGTGGCATTACAACCGCTCATATTGACAATATTATTGGCATGATATATTACACTATTTCCAGGATAACAATACACTTTGAAAAAATTGGGTATAGGCCAGAAACGAAATGGATAGAAACTGCCCATACTGTAGCAGCAGACCTCAAGAAATGTCTTATGCTGCACTAAGTGCTGAAAGATTTAAATAAATACTAGTCTCAGTGCACATGAAAGGGAATTTGTTGATGATGTCGTTAAAGAGACCGGACCAATAATGACAAAAGCGTGATATGAAAGATTTCATCTACTTCTGTGCCCAACATTGCAGCAACAACTGTAATAAAAAATTCTGCATTATTCCTTAACACGATGCAAAGCTAAGCTAAAGCTCGTATCCCTATTGCTTACCTTACAGGAGTGAACTGTCGACAGGAGCGGTTGCTCGGAGCCATCTTCCGATGAGGGCCATACAGTCGTATCCTGCGAACGGAAACCATTCGTGCTCTGAGGTGAGAGCGTAGCACGAAGCGAGCTTGCTGCATCAATCGCCTAAAAGCACTATATTCTACTTTAAAAAGACTCATAGTTCCTCGAATAGAAAAGAGACACCCTCTGTGATCCGCATTTAACGTTTGCTATTTTATGCTTCTTCAATCGCGGTTCTGGCAGATCCTCATTCCCAACCTTTATGTCAGCATGGTAAAATAAAGCTCTTATTACAAATGCAAAATTAGGATGGTTTTAAAATTTGGACAGAATCACACATTAGAGAATATGATAACAGAAAGTAGGCTGCACCAATTCGTGGGGTTAATAGCCAACTGAATCAAATGATCAAAACCGCTTAGAAAATGAGCTTAAAAAAGCTCAGTTACTGCGTCGATAACCAACTTACCTTTTTCCTTAATAGCAAACTATGACTTCGCTTTGCAGTAGTTGGAATACTCCTACATACTGAAATGCAGCAGCAAAAGCGGCATGTGAATTGCCTTCTCAGGGAATTATCGCGATGCCGTGAACTCGACGGACAATCGTGCATCACGCTCCAAGCAATTTTTGCTTTTCACATAATCTCTGCTCAACGATTCACTTCGAAAGCTTGAACTGTGATCTGCAGTCTGAAAGAGGCGCAGTGGAAACGTTTATTCACTGACACTCAAATGCTCTCAACAACAATGATGATGTGAGAAAAACGCAACAAAGAAAGCTAGCTCATTGTGCAATTTTCAAGGAGTTCCTCTTGCCAACAGAGAAAAATGGATTCTCCACACCTTCTGAGATCTTTGCGCTGCGCTTGAGGCTGAAACGATCACTCTCAAAGAAGATTCAGAAACACCGGATGATGATATGAAGGCTAATGCTATACGAGGAATCGGAAAATGCTTTGGAGATCAGCAGTGATATGAGTTTCTCGATATGAGACCGACCTTTCCTGGAACCCCCCCCCCCCCCCCCCCCCCCCCCCCCCCAAACAGAACGCTCGTTTGGCTTTCGAGGCGGATTCATATAACGGCAGATTAGACCTACTTATGCAATGCACTCCATTAATGTTCCATAAACCTCTCCAACATGATTTGCCAAATATGTTAGTAATGTGAGGAAGTTTGGGACCAAACATGGATGCATTATTTGAAAGCCAATAATTCGGTGAGAAAACGCTCACCAAACTGTACTAAACTGTCTCATTCTGCGCTAAATTTCAGATATCGCAGTGTGCATGCAGCGCTTGTTAAAAAACTTTCGTCCGATAGAAAGCACTGTCAAAATGTCTTTTTCTTTGCCATGAAGGGTGCGATATACAGCGCTTCCCTTTAACGGAAGACTCACAACAAAAGTTGCGAAAACAGAACCATTTGTTCACGCTTGTAATTTAAAGCTCTCAACTATCCCATCTGAACGAGGCCTCCCACCTATATCATCAATATATTACGCAGTACAAATGGGCATGGGTGAATTTCTGCCACAGAAAGAATGCTAACGATTCCGACCCCGAAATCCGTAAAAAAACTGTGCAAAGATTTCTGCCGAGGTTGCAGTAAATAGTCAAGAGCTAATATTGCGGTGAAAAATCCTGTTCTTACCGCTGGTAAGTCGGCTTTTCACTGCGAATGCTGTGAAAACCAGCCAATTAATGGTTTTAAAAAAATGAAGCATTTACTTCGTTGTTTTGCTGGACGCGTTTAGTTCTCTAATTATATATGTCACGTTATTCGTCGCTGCAGTTTAGATGTCACAGCGTACTGTTCAAAATAATACTCTTCTACTGATTGCAACTTGAGTTATTAGTGCACGTCTCCTATCCCAGAAACCAGCGCAGAGTTAATAAACATAAGATATTCGTAAATCGAGGCTACACGAATACAATGATACGTTCAGAGCAGCCTATAGAACAGCGACTCCTTGAAGTGCTAAAGGAAACTGCACATAATAGCTGCAGAGGATAATAAAAGATCGAAGAATAAGCAACAAGGCATATGGTGCACACTACTTGCCGAAGCTTCCTAAGTGGCACGGCACGCCTTACGCTCAGTTATTTTCCTGTGGGACGTGTGCTAGCGGGCGCCAAAAAACATGAGAAGCCAAGGCTTGGCATTCAGCCGCACATACATATAGATTTATCTTTTCTAGCACATTCATAGGAATGCTTGCTAGTGTCGAATCGATGTGTCTCGGAGTAACAAATGGGAACCGAAACGGCTCTTCGAATACATTTGGAGCCCGAGCATTTTAGAACACCGGCATGGAACGGTCATTAAGGAAGGTTTTAGAAGTAGTTTGTAATAGCTAAGAAAAATGAAACGAAAAGGTTTGCCGCATTCTACTGCAATCCTCGCTTTTCAGTAACCAGATATGGTTGCAGTCATTTTGATACTTCAATGATGGTGTGATGGAGCGAGGCGATAAAATTTTTGGAAGGAAGCATCAATGGAGTGTGAAGACGTTAGTGTTGCTGTGCTGAGATTGTAGGAAGTGAGAGAGCCCGTTGAGTAGCAAGCGTCACACAAAGTGAGTTTTGTGGAGAAGTCCTTTATGTTTTGACAAGTTATATTTTACAGCTTAACACCGAAAAGTTTTATAACCTTCCCAAAGAAAACATAAAGACCTTGAAAACCCGCCACTCGAGGTGAACTTAAGTGAAAAAAAACAAAACAAACTTTCCGAAAAAAAAGCACACCAATGCCCTATTCATCTTCAGAACCAATTTCTACGAGAAACATTCACGTATACCGCGTTAACTGTGGCTTTAAAAAGGCTCAATGCAATAATGGAGAGGTGATGAAGAGTTGGGGGATTGTAAAACGTAAATATCTTTCTAAGCGCTCGAAGTGGCCTCTAGGCATGCACTCGAGTGCCTTCTCATGTGATGAAGGTTTGAAAGGAGTACACATAGGGACCAAGCTTATCAGAAACCGCTACAAGCAAAACTAAACAGCAAAATGCCATCATATCCCACTTACGCCTTGATGTCAGTTGCCTTAGAAATATCCGTCTATACTTTATTAACGATAATGGAAATTGTGAACTTGTTTGCGAAATTGAAACATTAAGGGCAGAAGTAACCTCATATGTTAAAATTGGAAGCATATGCTTCATATTACTTTGTAACCTATCCTGAACAAGAAAGAACGTTTCAGAGTGCACTGATGAAGCAAGAAACAAAAATATAGGTCTCTTACTTCCTCATAAACCTATTTACTGCAGCATCAGAGGTCGCTTCGCAAGTTGATACACGCATATCGCACCATATCGATTATGCCTTCAAAATAACTTAATCATTATCGTTTATGCACATCGAGACGGGAACGATGCTATTGTTCTGCAATGCAATTAAATGGAACTGCTGAAGTCCATAGCTGTGCTCTTCGGATGAAAATGGACTGGCAAACTTGCGACTGCAATTTTCCAACTGGCTAACTGTATTTCATACAGTCTAAATGGAATCTATCTCTTCTCTTCCTTCAATCTTCCCACATCCTCTCCCACGCCTGCTTAAAGGACTCCCTGAACCTTGCGGAAATTCCGTCAACTACTCCGTCCATATTGGCAAAAGTAGAAAGTCTCTAATAATAGCACATTCCTTCAAACTTCTTCAAACATCAGCTTACAAGTGAAATCGATAGGAACATGCATCGATAGACGCTGGTTTTGCGTTCTAGGAGAACTGAGAATGACAGCATTGGAAGAAGTTCCGCCCAATTCGTACATCATTCCCTCTCTGGCAGTTTAAAAAAGTCAATTCAATATTGTCTTTCAATAACAAAGCCTTCATTTCAACTGGCACAATTCCATTTGTGATGCCAAGCTGCAGAAATTGACAAACAACATGCACAAGTCCAGCTATCATATTTAGATTTTTCTGTCTTCAAATGCGCCTCTTCCATTATAGAAATGAATGATTTCTCCTCAAGTGCATTATGCCTTTGTTTTCGATAGAGTGAAAAACAGCTGTTCGTGAAACTTTTGCTATCACCGTATCAACTACAAGTGAACAGATTTCACTCTCTGAACTTTCTGAGTGAAACTTGAAAAAGTCCTAGACGCGTTGGCAACTGAAGCAATTTCGCGCATGTACTCCATATTCCTTAGCAGTTTGAATGAGTGATGAAACTCCTTTCTTTTGATGTGATAATGGATACCGCACAATTTGAATGCTAATCGCTCTCGTTCAACGAAAAAAAAATGCAGCTAAAATGCAATGTTGTTCAACAAGTCTTCGAACTCTGTTGAGAATTGCAATGAAATCATTTGCGAACGCGAGACATCTTTCTCAACTAAGTAGCAACTAATGCATGGCGGATTTACTTTCCAGCAACGTCTTGCAAACAGTAAAGAAAGGAAGTGCGATTGCTTAAATGCACACCATATTCGACAAAAAAAAGTAGAAGTAGTGAAAAAATTTAACCGACATATCAGTAAGCCGAACGCATCAAGGTGGCTCTTATGAGCTTGCACTCAACTTGTTGGCCAACAGCAAATCTTCCTTATTGATTTTGTGGCGTTTTTGCCAAAGATTCATAATGCGCTCTCGGCGGTCAAAAAAATCGCAATACGCCCCTCCGTTGCTCAGCACAAATGCGCTATTTGTGGGATGAGCAAAAGCTGGCCAAATTACCCTCGCGCAAAGTGCAAAATGCCGTCTAGCAGTGCGGCAATCCGGCTTTGCATTGTATTCCTGCGCACTTATCAAACGTTAATGACGACGCCATGAAGAGCATTTCGACGCCGCTTGACAATACGCAACTTGTCGAACTTATGCCCTATGGCCGAGCAATTTGAGAATTACGCAGCATTCGACGCTTGCAATCACAGCATAAAGCATGCCTTATGCTGGCGAGCATAGCGTTCTTTCCACATCGTAAAATCAAAGCTGTTCTTTCCAGTGAAAGGCAAATTTCTCTACTAACTTTCCTATTCAGTATAATTAAACCGAAAATTCCGATTTTCTTCATTCTCCCAGATGAACTGAAACGTTCTGAGCCGTGGGATTCAATTCGAGGTTTCACAAGGCTCACAAGTCACTCACTCTACAAACGGCTATGTGGAATTTCCAAACTCTCGCCTGAGAGGGCGCCATGGAACACTCAGCTATCGGCGTTACCACCCGCCAGCCACGGACCACACATTAACTAAGAATGAATGCTATGAAGAAGCCCTGAACAAAGAAGTGACGCCAAGATAACAATGACCAAAATGTTAGGCAAAGAACACAGGGTATCCTCAAGCATAATCAAATCGACTAAACGATATTGTCGATTGGTTTATGTAGGATTTCATGAATACTATCAACGACTTCTGACTACTGATTTCGACTCAGCGACTATGAAAAAAATCGGGAAACGGATGTGAAATGCACGGAAATGCAACGCATAGTCAAGAAAAACATTTCTTACTTGTGAGCTCGTGATTTATCATTTCGTCTGATAACATTTCACTTACAAGTACCACCAAGAAGCCTTACAACAGCTATATTTCATAGATACACTTCCTTCCTTAAACAATTGTCATTACTTAATAGAAATCACGAAAACTTTTTGATGATAGAGATCTCTACAAAACTTGGAGGATGTCATTGCGGGATTCCTTGAGGATTTTTCAGAAGTGACAAGCTTCGCCAAGCAGTTATAGAGAGAAAGAGTGGAAAAGGTTGTTGATAACACTCTAGCTCAATAACATTCAGCAAACTTCAGAAGAAGCCACAATGTCTTCAATAGCAGTAAGCTTTAGAAGATCGATCGCCATGGAAATCGAAGAAGCTTGCACAGCCTGACCAGATTAGATCCTCCTAAACGAAAAGAAACTTCGTGGCGTCCGTCTAGGTCGGTTTCAATGAGGGTCCCGATGATGGAAAGAATGTCAGAAATGTTCAATCAAAGACCATGAGAGGGAAGTGTGACAACGGTGCGCTTAGACAGGAAAGCATTAGATCGTTAGACTAGGCGGAAAAAAATTCAAGAAAAAGCTCAATGACTAAGGAAAACGTTGGGAAACGATGCAAAATGCATGGAAATACAACGCATAGTCAGGAAAGAGTTGAAAAAAAAACCTTGTATGAAACGCAATCGGCCGAAGAACTCTTCCCCGATTGTTTGCATGCCCTTCAGCAATTAGCGATGGGAGATAAATGCATTCGATACTTCAGATGAGTCATTAAGATATCATCAGAAGGTAAGCGCATTATTACTGTGGCAGAGGCAACACTCAAATTTCTTCGATAGTTTGGTTCATTTGGAAGACTTCCACAGTTACTACAGCGTTTTAAGCAAAGTAGTGAACACGGATCATTTAGTGATGTGAACACTACAACGAGCTATTAATGACTCAGTTATCACTATCTGAGCCCCGACTTTAACCGCATTGACGCATAGAGGCTTTGATGTTTGGTTTTTGCGCGAAACAACGCTTCATAAAATTGGCATTAAGTATTTCAATTCAGCATTTCTCAAAGCATCTTTAGGTCTCCATTCAATCGAAGAGTCCACCCTCATTTTAACTGAATAGCAAATAACTTGCCGATAATCAGAAACTGTTGAACAATTTCTCGAGAACTGAAATATACTGACAGCACAATATGGGCATTAAATCTATCGTTTTATGGACTTCTGAAACTCTGTTACAACTGAAACTGGAAAAATGTGCTTTTAACGACTATCACACTGATTTTGCTGTGCCAAGAACGAGCGGCAAGAAATGATTGCTATAATGGATTCCATTATCACATAGAAAAAGCTATGCAACAACAATAGAAAAAGCTATGCAACAACACTGTTCACGCTTTGCTCTACGAGTTATGCTGTATACCAAATTGCTGTTATGCCTGACTGATTTTTGCTCAGCGACTTTTACGTATAAGCGTTATATAAACACAAAAACCGCAAGTGTAATGAAGAGGATAGAGAATGAAAAAACAAAGACGACACATTGAATCAATGAAGCACTAGTGTCTCAAGCAAAAGCAGTTGAAAGTGCTGGTTTACAAGAGATTTGTATCTTTTGAAGAGAGCTACATTTTGCTTTTGCTTCATCTATGCGCAGCTGCTCACATTGCCACTGTAGAAATTTGCACAATAGTATTTGCCTACTCTTTCGCTCCAATAATATTCGGTGCATCGGTGACTTTTATTACCTTTTTTTTCTTTTTCATCAACAGCGCTATGTTATGATTCGCATTGTGTTCTAGAACAATTTTATAATGCTACAGAATAGTGCACCAAGGTGCCTAGTGATGAACATATTAATTGTGAGAAAGTAGCGCTAGCAATATAGGTATGCAATGTGGGCAGAATTGCTGCCCTTAATCTCACAGGATGGAGACAAGGAGAAAGGTTTAATATGAGAATACTCGGAGGTTCCTCTTTGGATGTTTGAGAAGCAAAGATTGTATAAACTTCCAGTGACATCAGTCGCCGAAAACATATGAAAATTACAGTGCCAGAATGGTCACTTTAAAAAAAAAAAGAATTATCTGTATGCTGCAGGCGGGCTAAGCAGAGAGCTTTCCGCATTGCCCACCATCAACTATAACACATCAGCGCATGCCACCGTCAACTATATAAACGACGATTGCTCGGAATTTAACAGTGTTTATCCTAACACTTCATGAGGTCGAAGTAGTGAATAAATAGCAGACGCTTAGAGAGAAATAAAGAGGTTCAGCTTTGCAAGAGGATTTGGAAAAATATGAATTGAAAACCAACGCTATCCTCAGCGTCTCGTCTTCGGTTCTGACGACGAGGCCGAGGCGATCGCCGAGTAGCCATGGGTTCCTTCGGCTGTGGAAGCATTACTAACAAGTGGTTTCTGAAAACATTCATCTTGAGACCTCTCGAACGCTTGTTATTTAGAGCCGATTTATTGCTGTTAGTGTTTGAGAATATTCGTTATTTCACAAAGAAATCCATCGGGCATTGCTCAATGGTGGTAGAAGTTTTACTGCGGCACGACAATATGAATAAAAATGGTCGTTTTAAAGACGGAATAAGCATCAGCTCATAAACGCGAAGTGGCCACGCAACGAACAAAATTGTCAAAAAGAGGCAAACAACGAATGAGAAAACGGCTCAGTGTTCTAGAAATCAACAATTTTTCAGCACCGATCTCTAGAGATTTGCAAGAGAGAATGTTATTTTCGAATATCAACACTACACAGCTCAGACCACCTAACGGCTTCTTTTTTTGAAAACTCTCAAATGACATGTGGGGTGGTCTTGATGACCGATTTCAATGCAAAAACTTCGCAAATGGAAAAACCTGCTAGACAGGTTGGTACGTCGTCCGTTTTCGTGTTTTAGCTCATGAACCAAATAGTTGTCCAGATGCTCGGAAACAATAACAAAGCCATTTGCACTGATCCCCAAACAATAGTGACTCTTCTTGCAAAATCGAACAATTCTAAAGAAAATTCCGCTTGCAAATTTGATGCAGCCTGCATGCATCAATACCAGCATACGACAAATTGTGATGAAACTGAGAATGAAGAATCGTCGCATATATCCACTGATATCCGATAAATCACAAGGCAATGACCGTCATGGACCGCTATTCCAACCAGCTCAATGGACAGGCCAGCGGATAAAAAACTGATAAACGGACCTTCACATAGTTGCATAGTTCATTCAAATCCACCTTGCTCGCACAAACACTACAATATGCACAGCGAATGCTCTTTCAGGATCACTCGATTTTCTATTGCTCATGCTTGTTTTGCAGCAATTCAACTTCTTGCTGAAGTGAAGACGCTAATGTGCAATGACTAGGCGAAAGTGAATGTAAATGCTGTTAGTGAGGAATTCTTAAACTGATTATTGGTTAATTAGTTATTCATAACTGTAATAATAGCAATCGCTTCGTGACGAAGATTATTGGTTCAATAAAGCTGATTGAGTTTCAACATAAGAAATTATTACATTCAAATCGTGCAATAGAAATATTCAACAAAATAATTACTCTTGAAAAAAAAAACCCCTCACTGCTTGGTTTTCAATCAATCGCTAGTTGAGTGATACTTTCCACAAGCAACTGATGAAAATCGCATATTATACGAGTGAGTTCTGCGATATTATAGAAATAATGCGTGCAATTATATAATCTAAAAGAAAAGAAATATCTCCTCAGTATTTCACATTACGTTAAGTTTTATTTATTCCTTTCATGCATGTACTAGTAGAAAATTAGAGTGTGGCTTGTCCTTTCAAATGTTCTTCAATGAGTTCTTTCCGCTAATGATGATTAACTAACATGTGAAAACCCAAAGGACGTTGCTGCTTCAAATTTGGTATTTCTCGATCAGCGGTAAAGCAAAGAAAAAAGAGTTTCGTGCACAAAAAGGGTTTGATGAACCATTCGAATAAACCAAACAATTTGATATTTTTTGAAAGCAGAATGAAGACTCGAAAGAATGATACTTGTAGATGTGGTAATGCTAAGATTAAAAAAAACTCTCTACAACGCGTCAAGGAGGAGCGTTCATACTGCATAATGATATATTCATTGGTTGAAAGCATCGATAACATGACTTTTTTCTGTAATGATCACTGAATCTACACAACAATTGTTGACATGAGCACTTCGCGTATTAAAAAAGCAAAGTTGAGAGGATCGTGGTGAAACAGTAAGTTTTTAGCAGCAGATACGCTCATCATAACTCAATTGTATTATCAAAAAGTTCTGAGGTATAACAGGGTTCAAACGTTTCACTAGAATGGAATGCATACATAAAATGTTAGCATCGAAAAATTATTGGTTAATAGATGAGTTTATATGAGAAAGAACGGAAAACAAAGATAACACCTTTTGGTTGATGAAAACTGTATGAGATAGACGGGAAAGTGGCGCCAACAGGAATGTGATAACGAATATGTTGTAGTTGCTACGACTTAGTTTAAAACGAGTACGCAAAACGGTTATGTGTTATGAGGGCAAATCATTAAACCAAATAAAATTTCGCCTAAAAATGCGGCATAGCAGATTATGATTCACTGAATTTTGAAAAAAAAAGCATTTTCTCGAGCTGATCACAAATGTACAGCAAGAGACAAGCTGAGTAACAGAATGAATAGTACCATTGAGCGTGAAAGAATGAAGCGCTTGTGTGAATCAAGTGAACCCTCAAATCACAGTCCCCATCAATGGATGTTAGTTGATAAAAGATCCAGTCATGAAAACAATAAGAATTTCAACGTACGTAACATAGCCCTTCCAAGATTTCATTCTTCGAATCAGAAAATGCAAAAAGAAACTTTGGAATCGGAGTGGAGCAAGAGATAAGTACTCTTGATAGAGTAGAGCATTAACTTTTCCGGCAAGTCCACAGCACAACTGCACTGTCTTCAACGAGAACACCTTGAGAGCTTTCTGAAATGAACATTCTAAGCTATGATCGAATGATGTGACTGTTTCCGTTCATCTTTTTCAAGAAAGAACGTTGGTAGACTTCCAGATTAAATCAGCAAGGTACCCGTAGTCCTCATGGGTGTTCAATTTTATTAAGCTAAATTATTCTTTCAGCGGAACATCAACTTCCTCTTTTAGAGGTACTGCTTTAGGTTCAACAAGTAGCAAAATCACCTTTGCTTAACTAATAATGATTGCTTCGAAAATGCCTTGGAGCAGGTGGCACAATGCCAGCCAGCTTTTAGATTCCACTCATTTGGCCGATCAATTGCATGACTTATTAGAAACTTTTAGAAAATGCAAACGAATGCCATTACATTTCATAAACCCGGCTGCTCACACAGATCTCAAACGAATCAATTTTTCGTAACCTAACCGGGTTTAAAATGAAAACGCGGCCCACCTAGAAAGCGAATAAACCTCTTTGAACCTGCGAACGCCTTCAATAAAATTTCGCAATCCTTCGTTTCAGTGAATCCCGGATTGAAAGTAAGGGAGGGCGAGATTGACGTACATTCAAAAGGCATACAGATGCACAGACGCAGGGAGGGGATACAGATAATGCGCTTTTCAGATCGAATTTGCAAAAAACGCACAATAAAAGAGATAAAGAGGTATACTTTGGAATATGCTCACATGATTATAATTTCCGAATATTTAACTACGTTTACTTTACCAATTACTTGCTAATAACTTTAAATTTTAAGTACTTAGAGATCTAAATGTTGGGTAGCTTTTTATTTCCATCCCTATGCCTGTGTACCTGTTTTGCATGCGAAGAAGCGCGAAAAATTTTTTATCATTTCCGTTTGGGCTCGTGCCTGGTTACATTGTCATTATAGTGTAAAATATTTAGCCTCACTTTTGATTAAGCTCATATTAGAATATAGTGTTGCTCAAGGTTGCTTTTTTTCTAAACTTGTCTTGTTGTCTTCAGAGGGCTTCCAAAGGAGGGTGTCGATTTTACTTGAAGGGAGTCCTTAAAAGACAAAAAAGGCCTACGCGAAGCTATTTTGGTCGAATTGAATAAATCCAATATTCTTGCAGTAAACACTCCCCGTATACGCAACGATTTTTGATTTCAGGACAAAATGGAACTTTCTATCAGTGCTGCAAACGAAAGGTGAACATTAGCCTGGACTGCCTGACCTCAGCGTTGGAGCAAATGAACAGAGGACACTCGGTAAGGTATGGAGTACTCGAGGAATAAACGCTGAATTTAAAAGTGCGCATGCCGACAAATTTGGTCTTTTATTCCTAGGTAGAATCTTTCGGAGCTCGGCTCTATTCCATTTTCGCAGACTCTGCGCCATGAAATTGATTTATTTTTGATTTAGCTCTCCTATACACTGACAACATCAGTGGTTGCTTTCAGTGACATATTGACCGAGATACGTTCTAAGCGTAGTGGCAAACGCGAAGGTCCTGTTGGAGGAAACGACCTGTGCGTCATTAGTTTTGTAAAGACGACAAGCGAAGGAGAGTATTAGAGTAACTGACACAATATGCGCTTTTGCATCGTGCTTGTCACTTCTGTAAACTGTCAACAAATAGTGAAACATACGAAATAATGCACTTTGGAAAAATAATACACTTTGGAAAATTTTGCGAGTTTTGGAAAATTACATTTGCAAGGCGCATTATTGTAGAATTGTGTCTACGCATATACGTGTGAGACTTATCCGCTGGTTTCATCTCGGTAACCGCTAAAGTTAGAGTTACCAAATGCGACAGGTACAGTGAACAACATGAACTGATACCCTACCAACGTTCCACTTTATTCAACAAGAAAGAAAGCATTTCAGTTCGTAAGAAAATTATTACACGTTATGAGTCCATTTGGATTGCACTTCACAACCTTCGGGTTTATATTATACAACCATAGAGATCGGGAAACCTCAATGGTATAGTGATATAAGCGATTGGTTTCGTTAACGAATGGAATTATCGAAAGCTGGTCTCGCTAATTCTTGACAGCTTCTGAAGAACATTGTTGCCATGAGTGGAATTGCAAAGGTGTATCTTACGCCGAATGTATTACACTTATTTTATAATTCAGCTACTGTTACACTAATGCAGTTTTAAATTACCTTTAAGTGCATGTAGATCATCGCAAGGTTAACAAATCAACTGGTGCAGATCCTATTCACAATTTTTGCGAATAACCCCTTCACTCACCTCGAACATAAGCTTTCGGACGGGTAGAAAGACGTTCATCTACAAACATACACACAGGCAGGACCTTGCCCAATTGACAAAAGCATACAGGAAGTGCTCAGCGTCTAGAATGCTGCCACAATCAGCCAACCACACCGACCGGTTGCATAAATATCTGAATAAAAAAAAACGACATAATAATGGATGTTCATGCATAGCAGACTTGCTTTACTATTACTAACGGAAAAAAATATGATCTGCACGCATTCGACTGGTGATAGAAAGAAATTATGCAGGGCACTTTGGTATCCACAAAGTATTATTCGTGAGAAGACAAACGAGAATTCAAACAAAAACTTGGAAAGTTATAGCCAAGAATGCGCTGTTTCAAGAGCCAGCAAAAAGCGCTCAGAATAGTTGACGTCACTGCGAATTGCTGTTCCTTGACGTCACTGCCGATGTGGAGCTTTCTTACAGATGGAGGGGTGACCTAGAATATGGAAATTAATCAAGAAATAGCCAGTTTTCCAAAAAAATCTGACAACGCAGATCTCAAATTGCACCTGCATAAGAGCATGGATTTCAACGAGGCGGCAGCCTCAGTGCAAGAGGGTATGTGGCGAGAGCCCACCCTTGACCCTAATGCAAGTACAGAAATAAGCCGAATAGTCAACAAACTCTTTCTAATAATTCTTTCAGGAATATGCATAAATTCTTTTTCTCACGTCTTCCTGCAGCGTTACCTTATTTTCCCACTTCTTTGAGAGGACTTTTCTCACCGTGGAAAAAAGGCAGACGAATTTATACATAAATATTAGAGATTTCTTATATGTGAGGTGTATCTCACTAATGCCTGACCCATTTAGCCGCAACTTCCTCTACTGAATTGAACTTTTAACCCTCTATCATAAGATGTTTAAAATTTTCGAATTGGCAGCAAATTCTCGGCCTCAATTCCTTCAACCAGAAATCCCAAAATCTCGATTCTTCACATATTGAGCTCCTGTGTCACGGTTTCTGTTGAAGGTGGAGGTTCGCTATCGACATGAAAATGTCGGAATGCAACGCTGCTGTCTGTCAAATAGTGTTTGAAGCAAAAGGCAAACATATGATCCCTGAGAAGCCGGTTTTTCGATCGTAAGCCTTCGGGTAACTGAACGATCAAAAGTTTCGGAAAAAGGAGGTCGAAATTTTTGGGGCGTGGTTTCTCACCCTTTGGTCATCACTGTAGCCCGGTAACGCACTTGAGCGAGATATTCCACCACCGAATCAATATTCCAAATTTTATTTCTCTAAACGAATTTTCAGTTTAGTTCTTCTGTAACAAAGACGAAAAAAATGGTGGACCGTTTGTACATAATAGACCGTTTGTTGTGTTTATATTTTACCTTTTGTTCATATATCAATGCTTCTTTTTATTACTTTTGTATACATATTTTTCTTGCCCCGCGTTATGCAATAAACGACTCCGATCAACCGATCAATTGCTCCTCATTTCGTTTTTGGAGAGCCCAGAATGCATTGGAAGGAAATAAAGATAGCTGATGAATGCATTTTTTTGCGTCATAATTCTTCCCTTTCAAAAATTCTCTGCCTAAAATGAAGAAATCCAGGCTCACTTCCTTCATCTTGATAAGGAACTTCAGCTTTATCTGATAGCCTTGTGTGTGCGGTTAATGCGTACGAGGTTTGACATCGTATTTTGGCATACGAGCACAAGTGACTGTTTAAGAACTGTGCCCAGTTTTAGTGGAAAGGTCGACTAATTTTTTTTACCGAGTTGTGCCATAGAGTCATCGACTGTTTGTTAGACGGATAGGGAAAAAACAGCAGGCGATAGATGCGATTCCTGTCCACATGGCGAAGTGGCAGCACGTATGGATGACTAAGTGTTAATAAGCATTTGAAAGATTCAACACCCCATTTGCAGTACAACGTTTTTCAAAGTCGCTGCTCCAAACTTTTGACGGCTATGTCACCATTAAATTCGCTACTTTTTATACCTGAATGACCTTCAATAAAGTGAAAGTAGTATGGCCCTACTCCACAAAGAACTTTCCATAGCCTGTACATGAGGCAGTTGGGCTCAGAAAACAATATAAAATCACAAACAAACAACTTAAGAAAATTGCAGTGTTCAAAGGAAATCAAAAGAAAACTTCCTCACTCACTATCTAGAATCCGACCGCCATGGACAAGCGCAACAATGCAGAATGCAACGCTCCAAGTAGTAAAAGTAGAGGAAATGTTTAAGCTTGCAAGAACTTCTGAGGCGTTAAATGCAGATGGCATTGACGGCCCAAGAAGCTTTGAAGTTGGCAGAACATCTTCATCTACTTTTCACCTCTTTATGGTTCACAGCACAACAGATGCATTGTTGCATTAGAAGTATGACGTTTTGGAGGGCATTGACTGCCATATGAGGTTATCGCTAAACTTGAAAGCTTTCGAGAATGCGAACGTATTGATATGGTGAAAAACTTTTGAAAAGGTTGCCGAACTACGGAGTAGTTTCTAGAATTTGGATCAGCGGAGAGCTTTCAGATCTAATCCATAAATTTAATTTGATTAGTGAACCCGAGCCCTGATTAAAAGTGCAGGTAAGCGACAGATCTGATCAAAACAAGCAGCGAAACGGAAAAAGTCCATAGTGTTTTACAGTCTAGATGCGTGATAAAGAATTTGAGGTGTTTGAAAATGAATCGCCCTGTATTGCAGCAACTCCTCATTTGAAGATAGTGAAACTCTTCTTCAACTACGCCAGTGGACATTGAGCGGGGAGGGGGAGGGATGAGGGAGGATACCAGAAAATTAAGAAATTAAACCATTTCACTTACACGAAAGAAAATTTTTCTCTACTGAAAACTGCGAATAGCTTGAGAATATGTATAATGGAGCAGCCGAGTACCGACGGATAGAAAAACAAAGACAACTCCCCTCCTCTCCCCACACCGCTCCCTCTCCCCCGGCGGTTTTACATTGTCTGCGCTTTTTACGCGATGAGTATAAGCAGGAGGCGCACCCACTGTCAGGTCCAATTTCCTCTTTTTTTTTGAATTTCTTATAAAACTGTCCAGTGTACGTAAGCACACTGAGTCATTTATGTCTTCAGCAAAGCTGCCCAACGAAAGGAACAATATGTTTCACTATTGGCGCTCAATTTAACAAATAGTTTTGAATTTTCTGAAGTACCATCTTTAAGTGCTTCTTTCTGAAGTACCAATTATATAGAAAAAAACTTTAGCGAATGAAATAAGTATTCGCTTCCAATCATCTCTTCATCAGTTGCCTGGCAGGGATGAGATGATCACCCATTCTTCCCTTCCCATGTCGATTAAATCAATACGTCGATTGAGAAGGGGAACTAAAAAGTCGTACTCGAGTTCCAAATGGTGAGAATGCTTTTTGGACAGCTTTTAAATGGCCATTTAGCCGATTGAGCAAATACTTGTGCAAGAAATAGGCAAATGCCGTCTATAGATGAAGAAAGCATTAAGTCATAGAAGCGTAAAAAACGAACAGACCTTTTAAGCAATTTGCAAGAACCATTTTTACTGAACAATGGACTCTATCTGGCCACTATGGCTCGTCTAGCGATTGAATCAAAAGTGAATTCCTCCGTCACGTGCAAGGGCATTTTGTGCGAGAATAGAAATGTGGATTGTGATCAATCTGTACGAATTATACAACTTTTTTTTTCGAAACTATAACTCAATGAACTTAGGCATCATTGTTCGTCCATAAAATCTTGTAAAAAAGGTGAAGCACAGTGAATCAAAACAGCTTCCTAGTTCGCGGTTTGAAGCATAAATGAAACGTTGTTTCTCATATTTTGTAATCGGTTCTGCGTCACACACAATAATCTTTATGGTCGGCAGCCAAAAAGCAGGTATACTAAGCAAACATTGACCTATTATAACAACAGATATTTGGCGCTATGACTTCTGCATTATGTTGATTTAAAAATTCAATTATCGCAAAGCTGTAGCTATTGCGAGGATTAATATCAAAGATCAAGAAATAGGTTTCCTATCTTCAGCTGCCTATCTTCTATGATACTAGTTCACAAAACTCATTCGCCGATACTTCCAATAAACGACTGAACTATGCTGCATATTTTTTCATTAAAAACTGATTTTGCATGCAATTGACTTTCATCAAAGATCGGTTCAGCTTCCTTAAGCATACTTAATTTTCACTTTGAGCTATAGTGCGCTTTCTTCAGTTTTGGAGGAAAAGAAATTCCGCGACAGAACGTTTGCGTTGATGTCATGGTGGCAGCTAAAATTGGAACAAAGTGAGACTAGTGGAAAAGTGCATTGAAAACACCCATACAATATGCACTTTTTTTTTAGTTCGAGTGCATCGCTGGATAATTCACTGTTGAGAAAGAACTATCAAGAAATGAATCACAGAACTGCTTTCGTTTACCAAGTAAATGGGCCATGAGAACTGATGAGGGCATGTATATGTGTGTAGGTGTGTGCGGATGTGCATGCTTATGCGTCTTTGTGTCTGTGTCTGTATGTGTATCTATGTGTTCTGGTAAAGTTTCCGTAATTGCAGAGTAGCTGTGATTCTCTGAGTTAAATGCGATGTCTTTGACGTGTACATCTACAAGATTTGCTTGGGATCGTCTCTAAAATTTATGTGATAGAAAAGTAACAAGAGTTTTTTACGAGATAAGTATAGATGATGCGCAAGATGTGCGATTCATGCAGTGCAGTGTCCCTGGACTTCCCTTCAGTGACGGAGCTCAGCCAAAAGAAATCAGCAGTCAACTGCAGCAGCTTTATGGTGGAGATGTCGTCTCTAAGTATGCTGTGTAATCGCAGGTGAGAAAGTTGTGGCTGGAGAGAAAATCGGCTCAACATGAATCGCGTTCAGGAAGGCATGATGAGGCGGTCAATCCTGAAATAGTTGCTCGTTTTTAATAAATGGTAAACCGCAACCGACCAATTTCTTTTTGTGAAATGAAAGAAGAAATAGTGTTTTAGCTCAGTTCTCTTACGAACAATCGCCACGACCATCCTCATTAACGTGCAGTACAGGTGCTCGAAAAGCATGAAGATGTTCTTGGAAGGATCGTAACCAGTGATGAGAACTTGTTGGTTCTCTGAAGAAGGTAGGGCTTAACTCGAAATCCTCTGACGCCAAAGTTTTAGCACCAGGTTTTTTTTAGATGAAAGCAGGACTCTGTTCATCGGCTTAGAAACAAGACTGCTACAGGTGAATGCTGTGCCAACTGCTTTGAAGATTTCATCAAAACATATGGGGAAAAGGAAGAAGCAAGCTGACCGAAAGAATCTTGCTTTTGCACGACAACTCCTCCACCCACACCCCTGCAATTCCGATCACCGTTGCTCAAAATTGCGGTGTCACCCAATTTAACCGCTCACCACACATCCTGTACCTGATCTCCGGTGTTTATTTCCTTTTTTCACATTCTAAACGGCATCGTCGAAGAAATTGGCACCGAGCGATGCAAGAGTCAAATCGGCTGTGAAAGCCTATTTTAAAATACATGTGTGGTGAACTGTTCTTTTTCAATGGTTTGAAAGCGTTGAATATATTATATATATATATATATATATATATATATATGTTCGAGACATCGGGTGGTTTAAAAAATCGATTTGATCTGGTGATGTCTATAAGTCGCTGTTTTCCGCTATAAGACTTTATAAGTTAAGCAGCAGAACCAGCAGTACTCACGGTTAAAATCTTTAATGGTCGGAAATTGCGAGAATTTATGCCGTGTTGATGTTTCTTACTTTTGAGTGTTCCAAGATGGGTTCGCAATACGCCTGGTCGTTCGTGAGGGATAAGTAGATTTGTGATTCTGTGCGGCGGAAGTTCATTTAAAGCCAGAACGAAAAAAACACGAGCCATTATAGCGCGGAGGAAAGCGGAAATTGAATAGGCGAAATAAGAGCCACCGTTTAACAATGAAGACACAATCACAGCTTTTCTAGCGGATGAATTTAACGCTCGCATACCATACGTGCCATTATAGCACAATTTATCTCAAGGCAGCTGCCGTTGTCTTCCATGATGTTTTCGTATGTGCGTTCTGTTTGCGAAGTGTGGGTGAGAACGGAATCCAAGAAAATGAGAGATGTGCTCCATTGGATTAGTTTGAAGAAGTGCCCGTTCACCTTTTGTGCTCTTGGTATCTCATGAAGCTTTGGTAAAGAAGCTTGCGAGTAAGAAGAGAACAGGTGGCATTCGTAATGCACGTTGTGTACTTATGTGCACAAAAAAAGAGGATAAGATTTCACAAAATATATATCAGTCATCAACCTACTCTGCACACTATGCCCGAACCTCATTCAATGTGAGTTTAGTCCTCTCAATGCGGCATAGCAGCTGCTGATGGCATCAAGTTATTGACAGGAAAAGACGCAAATGCAACATTGAAGAGTGTTACCAACAAGCAAAAGACGCAAAAACAGCTCTTTGCAAATGGTACTGCTGAGAACTGATTGTTTTTTTTTTTACGTGGTCTTCAAATTTAGCTCGCTTTTTCGACTTCTTGGTCCTCCTTCACGTTCTTTTCTCAAATGTTTCAGCTTTTGCTCTACGCATCTGGGGTCCACATTCTTTCAACTGAACTGAATTTATATACAAATATATATATATATATATATATATTGATATTGCTAAACTGTATTGATTGTTAACTCGGATGGTATTGGAATAGTTAGCTTCGAATGTGAATCTTTTGCAAGGACGATGACCATTTCATTAGATTGGTAAGTGATCGCAGAGTGCGCGAGTGTAGGCCGTTAATGACAACACCTGCCCTATCTTGATATTATTAGCAACAAAAGGTCATAATTTTCTCCCCTATGTGCAACGTGAGGAAAATTTGATGCCACCGTAATGAAAGAATGAAAAAATGCTTTTCAACGCTCTCTTAAATGAGTGCGCGTGCAGAGTATAAGTCATAAATGAACAACATGTTGATCAGTGCAACTAGAGTTTACTTTCAGGATCTGCCTGATTATGTAATATACGAGAAATATTTATGAGCAACAAAACAAAACAAATGAAACCAAAAAAGGTGGCGCAGTTTTTGTGAGATATTCACTTACGGCATCCGATATTCGGATTCAGACGAGCATGCTCGTGTTCAAGCGCACTAAACATCTCTATAATACCATCGTGTAAAATGAGAATGATAAAATATGAAGGGCTACAGCCTAAGCGAAAGATTCTTGTGATTGAAACGTTAGCGCTCTATCTCGACGGCAAGTCATTAAATTGCCTGCATTCGACATGGCGACGAGCCAACTCCTCTTATTTTAGCCGTTACGGCAATGCTAGCGCAAAAAAAACTGATTCACTTTTAAGCTCCCCGTGGTCCGCATCCGTCACTTACACAACTTCTTGCAAAGTTGTCGCGATCGAATTGAATACATCACGTGTGCCTTATTTGAACTCTCACGGAATTTTTCGCAAATGAGAGACAGAGAAGATGGAAAGACAGAATGAACCGTTAAGTTTGCGCATGTAAAGGAAAGCATGTAGGAGGACGGGGTTATAAGTTCTCGTGTTCAAAAAGACCAACTTCTGAAACATTCTTATTATAAATGCCTATGAACCACTTACATTTATACAACGGTCAGCTACTCGTGAATGTTAGAAATCTCTAGCATTGACAAGACTGCATACACGTGAATTTTATTGCCATTTGATGCTGCTGCAACAATCTCACAAATGGTGCAGTTTTCGGGAGTCGTCACACAATTGGAATAACCAACCGACGAAAATCGCGGAATGATCATTCAGCCCAAATCACAAAGCGCAATGTATTTCAAGCGGCCAACGCGTCCAATTCACTTTGCTCCACCGCTCAAGAACGTTGCAAAGCTTCCTTGCACTCATCAAGTACTGCTTTTGCGATTTTTCGACTAGATGATATCAACTATGCGTTTTCATTCCTTACGATTCAGGAAGATGATGCTCTGGAATTCCCGCTTGCTCGTATCCATTTTGAATAAGGAAGTGGACTTCAGCATGCAAAAAAAAAAAAAAAAAAGGGGGGGGGGGGGTTGAGCTGAAGCAATAATTCAATGAGCACTGCATGAGTACGAGTGATTCGTGAGAAAATAATTGAAAGCAACTTAGCTCGGTCGACTCGGATGGTGTGAGGAGTGTGCTCGTCATGCAGATGATAATAAGTCGGCCAGGAGCGTGAAAGAGGCGATTGGCAATGAATATCGAAAAATGAAGCGCTCAGCGGAGGAAGGTGTTTTCTAGTTGCACTTATGATGCACCAAGGAGGTGGCACAACGGATGCAAACTAGCATTAGCATGCTTCGCTGCCCTTACGTATACTCGATGCGATCTTGCATGCTTTCTAAGGCACTCTGCTTGTCACTGTGTTCGCTTTCATCCCGAATTTCTTCTTTACGAAGGAAGATGTGCGAGTGAAGCGCTCTGTTTACGAAATGCATCCACCAAAACCAGCAAGTTTAGCGTTTCTGTTATGCAGCATCGATATGAATCCACACTTGCATTCCGATAATTTTGCACGCTTGTTAACAATTAATTGACTGCGTTTCCCCACTGTTAAAGAATGAGGCCTAATATTTTGCTATCTGGCATTAATGAGCTATCTGGCATATCTGGCAACACGCTGAACGAGGCATTAATGAGCTGAATTATGTGGTGCTGCTACGGCTGTTACTGTTGCAAAGATTGTTCAAATGAGTTTTTTGAGCTTGCACGAATGTTACATCTTTTCATCACGACGATGCTGCTGCTTAGGAACAAAGCCCTTGTAGCTTTTAAAGGAGTACGTCCCTTGAACAAACAGTTGTTTCTCATGAAGGCAGAGAAAGTAGAAGTTAATGTGAAATAGATGGATTTTTGTAGTTAGCATGAAAACTGTGATGTTCTAGCCGTCGTCAGAACGATGCCCTTAGCCCTTTCAGCACGGAAATGCGAGAGTGTTGATGGTGCGGGAGAGGAGGCAGAATGTTGTGGGAACTTGGAATGAAGACGGGGAGGATGCTCATGTGAAATATGTAGTAGAAAAACTGCAAAGAAGGGTGACAGAGGTAAGATTTCGATGCCAGAAGAACCGGATAAAAGAAATGGAAAAGAAATTGAAAAAAAGGCGTAAATGCATACTATCGAAGCTGTAAAAATGCTCAATGCTATTTAAGCACAGAATCATCCGAAAAAGAAACAGATAAATATAGATATTAGGAAATTTAAATCGTCAGCGGCAACACAACCTACTTCTTAATTATTGCCCGGCTTAAAAAAAAGAAAGGAATTATAAAGTTTGCTTCATCAGCAAGTTATTTTTGCTCATACTCCTTCCATCAGTCATGTATTATTCATGATGCGATTGTATACGTGCTAAGCCGTATACAATGATTTCTATTAGTGTTCTCATGAGTGCTATTGCTAACATTCATCTGCTTTTATCTATGCGATCATTGCTATTTTTTGCTGATCCCATATGGTTGCATAATCGCCATGTAACTTATTCATTCTAATTGTTTGAACCTCGAATGAGTTCACTCGCCTTATCAATGCGGCCATTTACCGAATGTTGTGGAAGCGCAACGTATATTTCACAAATAGTGGTGTTCACTTAATCAGAAAGTTCAAGAGAGAACAAGCTGCTGATTTCAGCTCAAATCAAATAAAGCACTCTGAAATAGAACGCTTAGCTAGAAACAAAGAAGTGTTAGTTTCACTGTTCTATTAGTTGTAGTGTCCCGTTTGCTGTGGAAAGAGTTTTAAACGCTATCTCTAAACTTCATTACCATGCAAGTGCTGAGAAAAAAAAAACTAATTCCAACTCGTTCATGCTAACAATTGGCAACTAACTGACAAGTTAATCAGCGCATTTCTCATTATGCTCTTCTTCCTTGTGCAGCAGCATCATGGGACTATGTGAGTGGCAATGACTGTTCATCGAAGATGTTTTTGCTGTGCAGTACAGAAATGTAGTCTTAAGGCTCATGGTCAATTATGCTGCTGTACAAAACGGAAATGTGGTGGAAGAAGAAATGAAACCCGTAGAAATTGCACTGAACCAGGCAGTACACAAATGCATACAAAAGATTTTTGCATGAATAGTAAGCAGCCTTAAGAAGGTCTGATCATCAATCATCAATCCTCAATCCGACTTGCCACACTACAACAGTAAGTTACGAAGCTGCACGTCGCTATGCAGCCGAGAATGCGCCGAAAAGCGTAAGAAGTACGAGTTCACAAATCTTCATTGAACCTGACGGTTAGTGAAACAACTAAAGTACGCATTTACATTAAAGCTGACTATCGCTTAAATACCTCCACGGCGTGCTCACTCAGCTTCCGGCATAAATGCGCAGTTATCCGACCGCAAGGAAGAAATTCGCTTTTTTTCAACACAAAATCATAAAACGAGTTTAGCAGTTTCAGAATTTGCGTGATGATTGCAACAGGTATGCACTCGAAGATTTCAGCATGGGTGGTAACTGATGAGACTGCGAGCGCCAAGGGAGGTAGCATAGTAAGGTACAGCTACCCTTGTCTCGTATAGTCATCCAGATCTCCTTGAGGAGCTGCACCATCTGTCGAGATGTGGTCAAGTAACTTGCGAGACGGTAAAGATATAATAGAGGGAAGTTTATCGCACCTAAACAACAAGGTGATATTTGAGTGCCTCATATACCTGGTTTGATTTTTCGTTTATGGCAAAGCAAGAAAAAGTTTTCAATTTATCTGCTGAGATTGTCCCTTGTGAAACAAATCCTTGGTTTGCGCCACATTTGTATTTCATCAGTCTTCTTCAGTTTGAAATAGTCATTACTTCTACTAACCACTATAGTAAATAATGATAATGAGATTCGTTCCTTTAAACGCGCCCAATCAGATTTCTTCGTCGTGCTTCTCACAACTAGTTACTGGCCCATAGACAGTTCCGTGATGTGAATGAATGAATACGACTGCAGATACTGTGACTTTCTTCACTAAATTGAAGAAAAACGTTCATGAGGTTAGAATTTCGGACATCTTTATCAAGCTATTAAATTGCTAAGCTGTCGCTTTGCTGATGAGCTAAATTTCCCCTCCCCTCCAATCCTCCTTCTCCTCTTCTCCTAGTTCTTGCTCCCCTTTCCCTAAATAATTCTGCAAGAATTTTTGATGGACAGAATCGCGCCGACAGAACATTCAATCGGGGAAAAAACCGCTTTTGTAGGACGCGCTGTCTGTGTTGTGAATTTCGAATTAAACCGCATCATTAATTATTCCCTATTCCAGAGAAGGCACAATCGTGCTCCAACGATTCGCTAAGAATCATTCGTAACAATAGAACTGATACGGATTTTGATGCTGCAAAGCTGTAGTGTTTGCCTTCCATGTTTTACGAGCATACTGAGATTAGCTGTCTCGGAAAACACGTTGCGTACGTATTGCTGGAAGGTCAACATCTGCGTAAGGTGAAAGGAAGAAAAAGGAGGTCACTATGCTATGTATATATCACATGTCCTCCTTACGTTTGCGAATAAACTCATTGTCAGCGGAAAAATTCGCAGAAATCAAGTCATCAGTAGAAAATGAAACACCTTCGATTTGGGGTAGATATTCATTCCACATTCTCCTGCTTCAGCCCAAATCGCAACTAGTCATTTTCTTACTTAGATAGCCATTATGTGAACTGGCATATATCCATCTTCCAAAAGTGGTATGGCACCCCGCCGAGCATACTGTGATCAGTATTCTTTGAAATTCCCATGCAACATTCCATCAAGCTCGATTGCAAAAGCCCAGCTTTTCAAAGTGAGCGTTCGATTTCATTAAAGTTTCCATCGAAACATTATTCTTTTTGAAATAACACATGAAACGAATGGGCAATGATTTCTTTTGGCATGTAGTGTTTTTATGAATTCAATGTCTATGTAATATTGCATTCAGTTGTTCGCGGTTGTCAAACATAAATCGTTGATGTGTGAGTCGCCTTTGAAAACTATTTCCTTGCATCTGCAGTGTCCCACTCAGATGTTCCTATTCCCACGCGAATTGCTTATGCTGAAATGAGAGGCATCTTTCAGAAGCGCTTATCAGAGATTCTTCATTCAGCCAAATGAATCAGCCTTTCACCTATTTGTTGGAAATACTCACCAGCCGACGAAAATTCCTCTCTTTATTCATTCATTTATTGTGTTTTGCTCTTGCCAATATGATTTCGTTGCAGATGTCAACATTCTCTGATTTTGTTGCTAATTACGAAGCTGCAAAATGATACTCACATTAATGACAACTGAAAAGACATCACAATGATCGAATCTGGCCAAATTTTTTTGCAGTATGAGGAGAGTGGAACTTTGAAAATTTAACCTCTCCTGATAATCATCTCAACAACTTTGCTCCTTCTTTTGCAATGCAAAGTCCTCAGCTAATTGCGTTGCAAATTTTAGATGCCAAAGGAATGCCGAATTAGCTTGAGCAAAACTTTAAACACGATAAATTAGAGAATTTATCATAAAAAAGCAGGGCATATGCACCCATTGTAATAGTGTACTATTTCCTACTCGTGATTTCGGACTCATAGTATAGACATGCCAGAGTTATTATATCACCTCACCAAACACCGAAGTATGTTGCCACTTCATCTTGCAAATGTTTTCGATAGGTTATACGGTAGCGGCCGAAAAAAGCGCAAAATTTCCTTTTTAAGAACAAATTAATCGAGTGCGCTATTTCTCCCACATATATCAAGCGAAATTGTGCGTTGTTTTTAGCTTCAAAATCAGACGTTTTCTCGATCCCGCACAGAGAATTCTAACCAGAGAAACCTCGTCCTTGTTCCTGTCTCTGTTACAGAAAATGTGATGAATCAGTTGTTGCATCATTTGCAAGCCAATGCAGTTTCTCTGCACACTGAAACATTCAGGTTCAGGTACACAAACCTCAGCGACATAGCAAGAACATGCAGAGATATTGCTTTTACGATGTGGCACATTCACGCGAAAATGTTGCAACGCTAAGAAATTCTAAACATATGTGGTCATAAAATCGTTATAGACATTCATGTGATGAACATTACGTCGTCATTCATCAACTCATTCTTGCATTTCCTACAAATTTTCCTCTTGCAGACCATGCAGTTAGTACCATTTCATATAGAAGACATATTTCAAGTTCTTTTAATTTGTTGAGGTAATGTAATCAGCTGGAAATTTTTTCTCTGCTCATTGGCGCCGCGAATATTAGTAGCTATAATCTTTCTAGACGCTGAAATAATGGACTTTTTTCTGCTATAATTCGCGAATGCTATTATAACCGACTGCAGCCTCCTTTGGAATAGATTAATTTTCGTTCAATGATATATTACCAGATATGTTCAATGAGCAATATTTTCATACTCAATGAATATGTGATGAAATACATGAATAGGACAGGACGCAAGTGCAACAGCGATATGTTTTTATATTCATTATTCTTTTGATGTTTGTTTCATTTTGCACAATTTTGATTCGCAAAGTCACATACCGCTGGAGCTCATCTCAGCAACGCTCATATCCTTTTTTCTGGTATAAGGCTGTCACAAAGCAAATATCTTGCAAACTCCGTAACATTCACGTACGATAGAGACGATATTAAATCATGGCGATTCAAACCTACCACTGAGGCGAAATATTCGTGTTTATCGGTTCGAAATGTAGTTTTTGCGTTCTGTCTTTCTGATTCAAGTAAACGTCAGGCTGAATTGAATTTCGTTTTGCTTCCTTATTGGTGCAGATTATGTTGCAAATTGCACCATACCGATCGTCATCTCATCATCGAATGCGTGATTAATGCGTAGGAGGGAATATGTGTCTTCCTGCATCATTGGAATTTTCATGGCGGATCGATTGCTGCAACAATGAACCCTGGACAGTTTCGTTTTCCTTAAAACAGCAGAGGACCACATGGAAATAAAAAGTATACTTCGCGCACTGAAACGTAGGGAAAAAATTATTGCTTGTGAGCTGTTGGACAACTGACCAAATCGCATGATGTTCGATAAATTTTTTTGGGGCAAAAATCCCGCAAAAATTCCAGCAAAAATTCATGCTGCTAAGGAAAAATCTCTGAGCAAAAATATCGGCACAAAAAGCAATGTCTTCTCTGCCCCTCAATCTCCCATCAGCATTATCGTTAACGGCGTGCAAAAAATGCTGAGTCAAATGTTCATCTCCAATACATTGCGAGAATTCGTTGAGTTTCCCCGCAAGATTTTTGAAACTCGTTGAAAAAAGAATGCAACCCGATTGAAAAAAATACAACCATTTTCTTTATCACTCCCGAAAAAATAATAGGGCGCTCATTCCCCCTCTCCTCCCTCCCTTTACCTTCACCCTCCTCCCACAGGCTGTGGTCAAGCAGCTTGCCTGGCAATTAAAGTCACAAACGGGAAGCAATGAGACCATGAGAATACAACCTAAGTACAAACCGAGATGTTTTTTTTTTATAAAGTCTACCAAGCTTTGCACCAGCATCTTTCTCAAGAATTTCGAGGTCGTTCTCAAGAAACCACGGCTTTGTTCCTTGTAAGCTTCAATCAAATTATGCCGGAGGATCGAACCGCAGACCAGGGAGAATTTGATTTCTTCGACTGGAAGTCAAAAAACCGAGGTAAGCTATGACGGATGGCTCTCTAGAAGTGTTTTTGAGAAGGATTTTGTCCCGCTAACAAAGCTCTTCATTTTCCAACCGGATAGCACTCAGCCTTACTAGTTCTCACATGAACTTTAATTCGCATGAATTTACTTGAGAATGTGCTTTCATGGATAGCTGCGGTCACGCCAAAAGGGCTCCTTCTTACACCACCACGTAAAACATTCATAACTTAGCCATTCATTAAAGCTGAAAGCCATTCATTAATTCGTTTATTGCGTTATTCTATTCGTTGTCAACTAATTTTACGCTCAGCCACAATTTTCATTTCTAAAATGTGATCGGATGTTTTGAGATTTTGCTTGCACGCTTTTTATTGATGAGCAAATCTTTACTAGTCTTTATCTAATATTTATCAATTGTTTATTTGTCTTATTGTATCGACAATGCATTTTGAGCAAAGCAATTATGCGTTTTTCCATTTAAATACATATTGTTTGCGCAAAGGTATCTCAAGAGTGTTCCATCAACAGTGCTCCTCCTCATCGATATGGATATCTCAGCTGATTGTTGCAAATAATTAGTGAAGCTGAAATAATTCGGCCAACAACTTCATTACAGTATTCGACATTGCATGCATTCAGTAATCCACTTAATGAACAATTACGATCCACTCGATACCTCAGCTCGATTCAACTAAGAACAGCGGGTTGTTGAAGTTGAGCTGGACGATTCGACGGCTATTCAATGAAGTCAATTGTTGCTATATGCTCCTTGCCACTTCTCGCCTACTTAAATGCTACTATTGCGAGTCATAAAGTTGGTACGCATTGGTATATTCATGAAGAAATTGAAAGCAGTCTTGATAATGTCTGATAATATTTGTGGGGCTACTGCTTTTAGAATCGTTGAAGTAAATGAGAAATCTTTTATGCGAACGCCTCCGATGAAGTGGTTCTACTTACTGCTCACGACGGAATTCGATTATTGAACAAGCAATAATATCGAATGTACTATCTGTCTGCTCTCTTTACTCTGCACGTTTGAGACTTTGTGGAAAAATGCCGAAAATTTTTCATATTCAAGAAGCGGCTGAAAAATTTAGTATGCACATGGAATTTGTGAAGATCGGTGGGCAACTTGTTAGAAACGGTTTTGATTCACCTGCTTCTCAGCTATTTAAGAATGGTGGGAAAGTGATGAAAAGAGAGGAAAGTGGAGTGAGTGCCTGGCTTGTTATCTGCAAGATTTATTGATTTCTTCCGAAAGAAGGATCGGAAATTAACTTTCCTTGAAGTATATGAGCTAGAGTCCTTATTGGGAGTGTTATTTTTTCTTCAACTGAACGACGCCTTTTTTCAAGCTGTTGTTTTTTCCAAGGCAATAAGTCGAGATGCAGTAACTGAACATAGCTGTGCCGCATGATTGCTGCAAAATTAGGCATTCAAGCGAAACTCGCTACTTGAAGATTGCACCTCGATTGCGATTTCCTCATTTTCGTAGACAATGCAGTGACGCATTTACATATTGCCACATTCTTCAGCACAATATTTGTGTCTCTCATAGCAAACAAATGTGGAGTTTTTTTTTCTTTTTTTTGGCAAATACATTCATGTGTGAATTTACGTTGGACAAAAATTTTTTGCTCTTTGCCTCTCAGTGATTAAAAGGGTAGGATGAGTGAAGGAGGGAAGTATTTGCCCTCAGGCATCATTTGGCTTCTGAATAACTTCCACGGAGGCGGATGGAGTCTACGTAATGATGGACACTTTGAAGACCTCCTCCCCTTTTCGCAAAAACCTTTCGAAACTAACTGTTCATTCCAGCTCGTTTTCAGCACATTTTTCATTTTCCATGTTTTTTTTTCTTTTGATATTGGAAAACTAGATGCAATAAATGGGAGGACACTTATGCGTGAAAGTTATTCGAAATGAAAGGATTAATTTTAAGGCAGTACTTCCTCTCTGCTGAAACATATTATGCGCAGATATGACAAAAGGATTCGGCCGTTTGCTGAGGACAACCAACCGGTCATTGTTCAAATGACAATAGTGATGGCGATATTAACCGAACTTGTAAGTTTAATCATCAGCCTAAGCCAAAGTGCTGTCGCAATTCCAACTAGTTACTTCTAGCTAGTTGAAATTTTCGCCATTTACTCGGTATTCAAATTTTCACTACTTTCCACATTAGCAACATGCATATGAAACTGTGCGGCTCCTGATCTACGGATGCTACTGAATTCTGTTGTGTTGATGTCATCTGCAGAGGAAAATTTTTGAAACAATCGACGAGTGAAAGGATCTTCAAACGGTCCAACGATGATCCGGAGAATTTTTATTTTCAGTCGACATGGAAGTTGCGAAGATCAAGTCCCTTTTGCATGAAATGATGCGACTTTGCAGAGTTATATAAAGTAGTGGTCATTTTCAAGCAGCATTTACCACATTTCTCAGCAAAAAAGGCAGAATGCGCGAAGCAACAGTTGTAATTCTCACTTTCTATTGTAACAATTGGTTTTCTGCTCATTTATTTCTTTGCCTAGAGCCACCTAATACAAAAATCGTTGGGCGAATTCTTTAGAAGTGTAGTAGACAATGATGGTATCGTTTGAAATGGCTGCAAAAGAGGTCCATTAAACGATAGCCTATTTCATATACAGTTGTTTTGTGGATTAAACCTACGAACAGGGAAGTCTGCTCGCTCAGATCCGACCCATATATTTTCAGCGCGAAAATCAACAAGTGGCAGCAATGGTTTTCTCACAGATACAGGTAAATTTGACTTCAATCTCTTTTGTGAATTTCCCATTCATTGCATTTACAGTTGCTCAAAAACCTCAGTTCATGATTGTAAACGAATGCGGTGGCCAGGTAGTAGCGAAATATTTTGAGTATTCTTCATTTGCACTGACTTTGAGTATTCTTCAACATCAGAAGCGCGGGTAAACAGCTCGCACTTCTCCTAGAGCTGTCGTGCTAGCGGCGTAAGACGTATGTACTCTTGTTTATATATATATATATATATATATATATATATATATATATATATATATATATATATATTCCTTCAGTTTTTGTTTGATGTAATTAGAAGAATACTGCATAATAATTTTCAGCGTTGGAAGGACCCAAAGTTGACGTGGAACCCTTTGCATTTCAATAATCACACAGAGATTGTTGTGCCGCAGTCTCTTCTTTGGGTTCCAAAGCTCTTCGTTTACAACAGGTAGTTATTTCACTTTATTCAAGGAGGCGCTGATTACGAAAGGATGTCTTTGTGTTTTGCCTCTCTAATTCCTTTGCCAGTCTGTAGTACAAAAGTGTGGGTAGTTCAGCCACCACACAGTTTCGTGTAGAACTCCTAAAAGATGTTGTCAGTTGTCACGTTCCTATGTTGAATGATTCATCACTTTTTTAGTTCGAGAACTATTCTTTTTAAATTCTCGATAAAAGCTTCAGACCCATTTTAGTCTTTCGGTGGCTACATTATGCTTCATTGTATTCAGATTTTCTTATTAACACTTTTCACATATCTTCTTTTTTAACTGCTTGCAAAGTCCATCCTCAACCATAAATTCGTACCTCGTTTCGTTATTCATCGTCTTCCAAACAGCTTTTTATTCGTCCCGAAAGAGGCGGCCTCCTCGTTGTTGCTATCGCAGCAATTAGAGTCGCTTAACCGAAACTGAGATAAGTTTTTCTATGGGCCTCTTCATCTTCTGTTATTGCAGCACTATCGATATAAACCCGCATCGAATTATTTTCCAGTGCTCAGCTTTCTTCGTCATCTAGCCCACAAAAGTCTATCTCTGAGCTCAAATTTTGCCTTATCCAGCCAATGCTCGGTGTCTGTTGAGATTTGATTCAGTACTTCTCCATTTTTCACAAGCACTGCCTTGCTAATCAGGAACTAGTCCACTTCGTTCTTTGCCTCCCCACTGAGGTTTCCTCGAAAGCACCACCTTCTGTGGTAAGTTTTTTTGAAAACGTGCTGTACATTTGCACACCTCTATTCTTCCAAATTAACCAGCTCTTTGTTGTCTGCGTGAATTTCCCGTCATATTCTAAAAACTTTCGATCGGTTGCTCTTTGATGCTTACATTCCAACTTTAGCGTTAAAGTCACTTATTACAACGATGAGCATCGAGCGCTCTATATTGGCTGTATACAGTAAGATCTGTATGCTTGTTTCTTACTTAATTAAATTTAATTTGCGCTACCCTGGGAAATGAAAAGAGAATGGCTATACCTCAGCTTTCTATACTTTCTCTACCACCCGATATTTGATCCTCTTGTCTGTAATATAATCAGTTTGCGTGCATCTGTTCAACCGCAACCTTCTCATTCCTTCTACTTACCTCAAGCCAACCATATGGATTTAGTTTTCTACCCTTCTTTTAGTTCCTCTTATGGGTCATTTAATAGCAGCGCTTTCACGTTTATGTGCATAGGTCAAGGATGATCGCGTGGAGGTCAGGGCTTATACTCGTCCCCTAATCGCTGCATGTTCACGAGTTCATCCACCGCGGCTGTTCGTCCACTTTCGCTTCATGAGGGTGCTGGGTGGCACGGAACCAGGGATGGAGCCAGAAAGTGTGGTCGAAGTAAAGTTACAATCGGTTCGCTTAGTAAGCAGCGTGAGAGTATGAATGGCAATGAGTATGTGGAAATTAAAGTGCTCAAAAGATGAAAATACTAGGTTTTTTTTTTGCTTTCAGCATGGATACGAAGGACATGCTAAACGAGGACAAATTTGATGCGAAGGTGAGTTAATCCATTTGGGAAATGTTCCAGTAGATGTGTTCATAACGGTCGGAGTGCAAGCATTTGGTTCTTAACTCATTTGCATCCAGACATGCCCTGAAATAAAAAAGATTGGCCGATGAGATTTAAACAGTTACAATCAATTCCCGTGACAGAGAGAACGCGAGAGGTAAAGTACATCAAGTTCTAGCTATTAAGATGATCAAAATGCTTTCTATTTATGCTGAACACACAACACCCTAAGAAGATGTGGTGGGAACGTGAAGACAAAAAGCCATAAAGAACACCTTTCTAACAACTGCGTTTGTGTTGTCGTACGTGAATTTAACAATAAATCCCGGGATCAACCTTTTACTTAAGTCACCTAAACGCTGTGAACTATAAAATATCGCAAAATCTCATGTTTATAGGCAGTCTCATCTGCAATATGCTCGCATTAAAATTGCTCAATTTGATATTTTTAAAAGTGCCAAGCATATGTAGCCCTTAGCCTGTCTGACAGTCACTAAAAGATTCTCATGATATTTGATTATGCAAGTCAACGCATTACGAAGAGAGATGAGTACATTTAATGCCATTGAATTAATCCAGTTAAATAGATTTTGAAGCTTTTTCTTCCACTGAAATCTTGTACAGAACTGAGTTTGTCGGGTTTTGTTTTATACATGACTAGAAATGTGAATGATATTGGGAACTATGATAGAAAAGTGGAAATTTTCGAGCTTCTGTTGGCTTTCTTTTCTTTAACTTCTTCAAGAGCAGCGGTGATCTCGTTTGCAAATATCACTGAACATGACGACTGAATGTGATTGGTCGAGCCTGTTGTCAGTTCGCTACGATTTAGAACATTATAGCTAAATTTGTTGGCGAAATGTGTGGAAAATGAGTGCATCATTAACAGTTTTTACAAACATATTCGCTGGGGGTGAGTTCGATCAATTGTAGAATTTCGTATGCTCTCTTTTAAAAGTTTTCCTTCTCTGGGCTGGAAAGCCTCATGAGTACCGTATTAGTGGCACTGGAGCGTCATCTTTGCTACATCGTTATATTGCGCGATTGAAGGTGGGCAGTGATGGCACTATAAAGCTGAACATTCCTCAGTTCGTGACATGTTTGTGTCGACTGAACATCGATCCATTCCCCTTCGATACACAATTTTGTGCAATCGCTCAGGCATCTCCACTTCTCAATATAGGCGAAATGGATATTAATGCAACTAATCCGCCAGTGGACTCCTACTTCGCGGTAAAGAAATCACCTTTTTAAAGCAAATGCTTCACAAAGCAGCGCTGATACTTGGTGTGCAGTGGACAGATTTCAAAAGCACTGGCAGTTAAAGCTGCCGAAGGTCTATAAATTCAGCGATATTTAAGTTGTTTATAGCAGGTACTAGAAGACCCGCAAAAAAAAAATCTAGATGCGTGGAAGGGCAATTGTGGACAAGTATTTGAACTGGTTGCCTCTCTTTTTTTGCGAAATCACGCCTACCTTATAGTAGTTTGTGGACTGCGTAAAAATTGTTGTATTGTCAATATCTTTTACTAAGAAATTACTATTCTATGAGTATTTTGGTCGTTGTGCTAATGGACTTCCATGGCTTTGAATTCTGGACGGAGCATCTGTTTTATAAAATTCAGGAATTTGCTGCATATCCTCCACTATGGTCGTTTAGAGGAATGTGCAGGTTTTCGGGAAGACGGTGGAATTGGTTTTTAGCCAGGGGTTAAGCTAGTTTCTACAGCACTTGCATGCATATAGCTGACAGTCGTATATACAGATCCTTTTCATAGACATTGTTCATAACACATGTACAGTACAGAATTATCTCGAATCCTTCCAATAGTAAGTAAGGACTATATGCAGTTATGTTAAGCGTGTCTCGGACGATAGAAAATATCCTCCAAAACGTTTCCGACGTTGAACGAAATATTGCTTGGGATGACTGGAACAACTTGAGATTTGTCATTTGTTCTCATTTCATTTATTTCTACCGTAGCATTCTTAGTTGGTATTACTTTAAGGGTAACGCCGAATGGGAACTAATGAATGTATCAGTGAGGCATATGAGGTTCATCGAAGACGGTGAATATCGCTCAGAAGTAAGTTGGCGACTCTTTGTCGAATAGAGTTAGTCGTCGAAGGTATTATAGCCGCTAAAGTCATGCCTATTGAATCATTATGGATTTCACATACAGCGATCTCAGCTTTTAATTCATCATGCTCATGATAGGCGGAATGAATTTTTGCACGAGAAGATGCACAAGTATATTGTGGAGGTGCACTTATAGGGTTTTCTTGTGTAGATGAACTTATAGCGCTATTTCTGCCATAGCTACCTCATCTTCGCTGCTTTTTGCTAATTTTCTAGTTCCAAGATGGCATGTGCTCGCTCGATAAAAAAAGTGACACACTAAATCCTATTGCCTGTGCCCAGTCATCACCAGCCATCAAACTGATGCTTTGAAATGTCACCAAGTGAACATATGAGCATTTGAAAAAATGTTATATATCGGAATATGTGCTTCCGCACATGCTCGAACGGACCAAGGGCTGGGACTATTCGGAATCGGAAATGGAGGAAATTTACATGTTTGCGTATAGAATACAGTCCAAAACAGGCAGAGCATCCTTTATTGCAACGCTAATAAGAAAATTTCTGCGTTGGCTTTTACTGACTTTCTTCTTTCCTCTCGCAGCCCTCTACTGCATGCCTGTATCATTGAGCCCATTCTCTGCCAAAAAATAATTATAAGTTCATGAGCTAATTTATCATATACCCTCCCTGTAAAGAAGGGCCGGATATGAAGGAAATATCTTTCTGGCATCAGTTTTAGCGATATTGGGGATTCGAAAAAGGTTGAAATTTGTTTCAGGTGCATTATATTTTGCATCTTCGACGGAGACCGATATACTATATTACAGTAATTGTGGCTCCAACTTTTCTCATTTCAGCGTTAAGCCTTTTGGGAATATTCTCTCCAGCGACGAACGATGGCCCCAGAAGCGAAAAAGTTTGTTCTTTGCTATATAAGGTGCATCGAACCTAAGTGATATGGCCCTTTTTCGCCAGCCAATGTAATTAGCTCACTTTCTACTCAACATAAGGGGTGAGCGAAATTGCAAGCTGTGCGCTTCAATTTTCGATTTGTTTTTCTTCTAAACATGCTCAGTAGCAACTGCTCACTGCTTCTGTTTACAAGGTTCGTTAAACTGTTTTTCCTCTTGTTGCCAAACAGCTACGTTTCAGGTTTCGCTTGGTCTTGGAAGCCTTCTTGCAATGACGGTGCTTTTGGACATAGTAGCTGGCGCTATGCCGAAGAGTAACTCGATTCCTCTGCTCGGTACGCAAATTAAGCAGCATCACTTGTTATGAATTTAACCCGCATTTGAATCACTTTGCATGAAGCAATTCCTTTCAGGATATTACATAGTCTCCGTGATCTTGTTATGTGCGGTAGCAGTAGGCGTCTCGATGGCATCGCTTGCAGCTAGTCGCCAGCTCATCCAGAAGGGTAAAATGCCTACCGGATTTACATACCATATGGTTTTCGTCGCCCCGTATGCAAATACCAGCAAGCCACGCAAGACGCACGCTACTAAAATCTTCGGTTATATTGCAAAAAGCAAAGAACAAAAGTACGTCGGAGTTTTTGAAATTCATGACAGAATTCTAATATCGGATGCTTTCATCGTTGTTTAATGGGTATAATAACGTTTCGTGAACATTTACTGAAGCAAAAAGCTAAACAGTAGACACAGTCAAGTTCACGAACTGTAAAAAGCGAGCGATATGGTGCGCTGAAATAAGCCATGCTTGAACACTATCCGTTGTTGTACTAAACGCATGCTTGGTTCTGCACCTCTTCCCTCTGGGACCTTGATCTCTCAAAATTGCCTCAAAAATTGATCATTCATTGCGGTTGCTTGAGTTGTTTTGACCCTTCCGCAACAAAACGGCACTCTCTGGAAGCCAAAGCTTTTGTCTCCTGCTACGACAACCGACTAACGATGAAAAACGCGAGCCACCAAAGCATTGGTTTGCCCCTTTTGTCAACTCAGTGTATTGTTTTTTGATTAACTTGCTTTATATGTTGCTAATCCTTTTATCTATAATAGAAAAATGAAAAGTTGAAAGAATATTGACGAAACAGCCACTATTCTCGAATGATGTCGCTTCGGCACTTTCAGATCACCTCAATTCCCCGACCTTGCTCTCATATATGGTCGACTGTTGGAAATTGCCGAATCGCAGCGATATTTCCGAAGAAAGCTTGAAATGCAACAGATTCGTAAAAATGTAATATCGTGCCAATATGATGTTTTTTACGCATTTACATGATTCTTTCGTTTCCCTATTGAACATTAATTTCATACTAGCCCTTGTGATCTTGTCTATCGCCATTACACTTTCCATGCGTTGAGCATTGTTGTTAATATCGCATATGCTACCTGATGCAAAACTTTTAAACGTTGTTTTATGATGACAGAATAAACCACCACGGATCTAAAACATACATTCTGCTATTCTATGATGTCATAGTTGCGGTCTTTTTCACCTCTTTAATCGAGCAGTAATCATTTTGTGAGTGATTGCGTCCAGCTTATCCTTTACTTCAAGTTATACAATGTGAGAATGCAAAGCGAATTTTCAAAGTTGTCCGAACCCTTGAAACTGTTAGGACTTAATCGAAGCCGATTCAGCTTCCACAAGAAGTCAATGCAGAGACGCCAACCAAGTTTTTGTTCTTTTCAGGTCGAGCTTGAGTGGAACAAAATATTTGGCCGCTTCGACTATATTTTCCTCTTTGTTTTCGAACTGTTGAACTTGGTGGTCTTGTTCATGTTCCTAAGAAATGCCTTTTTACCCATTCCACAACTTCCCAGTGACTTTACAGTATAGAGAGTTGGGAATTTGTTTGTTCCTACCCTTCCCCCATCGCGTGTATAAAAATCTATTAACGAGTTTTGTGTCTTCCACATGTGAGGTTTTCACTGTTCAAATGATAAAAGTGCAGGACTGTGCATCACAAAGTGGTGGTGATCGAAGAAATTCATTTCATAAGCGATATTTACGCGTGAAAAACAAGCCTGGAACTTTAACAAAGTGCTAGATTATTTGTAAAAATTTCATCATCACGCTAAGTTCATTCCAATTACTTCGCCTGAACAACTTGACATAATGAAATGTTCTTTGTGAATTTTCTGCCTGAATTACGGAGTCATTTCTGCGAAAGAGCAACTAATGCACTGATGCTTCAGTGTTTCGCTAATGATATCTCATAGTTCAGTGATCGTGAAAATCGAACCAATGTTCCATTTTCAGAAACGATCAACTATTAGCAAAGCACTGCCGCAAGCAACCAGCATAAAATCTCATGGCCGCTTTTCTTACTAAAAATAAGGTGACGCAGCCGAAACGTTCATGCAACACAAATGATTGACCTTCAATATTTTGAGAGAGCAACAAAATGCACTTTCACTAAAATCCATTTTAAATTTGCCTACGTTCATCATTATTGTTTTCATGCATGAATGTAAGTGCTTATGTTTGTTGTGTTTGATAGTTCTGTTATTTTTAACTGGCTCAGCGGTGCACGCAGGTAGCAAGCACACAGTATATACACTGCATGTGATTATGCTGTCTGGGAGACCTTCTGCACATTATAGATGTGCAAGTCAAGATATAAAAACCCCTCGCTATAAGCAAGTTAACCCATTTATAGCTTTCGTGCATTAGTCTAGAAATGTTGCAACAGTTGTCGCTATCGTCATTTCGAGGAACCTGGAAGAGGAAACTTTGCTTGGCTCATCCCTAGTCAGTTTTGTGGGTCAGTGGTTCATTGATATAATAAGCTGCAAATACTCATCATTCTACACAGTCACTAGTTCATTCTGATGCAACTGTCTCATTTTCTGAATTAACTTTAAGTGATCGCTTTTATTTTTAAGCGACCACCACCGAGGGCGTAGGGACACTTTTCAAACCACTAATTTTCTAAGAAGAGATGATTTGCCAGGCTCGTCCATATTTCGTCATACAGTTTTCAAGTTTGTGCATTTTTTTGAGCATCATGCGCTCAGTGGTCTAGTTGAACCTTTTATTCAAAAATTACTAGACGTTGTGTTTATTTGCAGAAACAATATATGCATATCTTCTGCTTCACTTTGTTTATATCTTCGGTGATCATATTCAAGTGTCGATCAGAAGTAGCTGAATTCTAGAAGCGACATCGAGCAGTTCACTTCTTAACCTGACTCCAGAATTTAGCGTTTGAGTGGACGTTTTAGAGACTTGATCGTCGAAACTTATCCATTTTTCTCGCAGTGAGACTGGAAATCACAAATTTTAGAACTTTTGGCCCTTCACCTCTCCTTTTTCGACATTATAAGCAGTGCACTTAAAAAGCACACGTAGTGAATTCATTTCTGGTGTTTCGGAGACTGTGGTCCCGATAGTTTCCCTCGGATTGGCGCACTCAGTGACATTTTGGACTAATTAACATTGGCCTCCTGCCACGATCCTTGAAATTTTAGCGTGTAGTTATTTGAGCAAGCAGTCAATGCTAATAATACCACTGTCAATATTAAATTGTAATAGAAGTCCTATTAGTGACAGAAGCACTATTGCTGCCAGCAGTAGGCAGTATAGCAGCGGCAATAGCAGCTACTATTACTGGCCCAATTAATAACCCACGATAGTAGTCTGGTAGCGAATGTTATTCGTAGCGCTAAGTAGTGCTATCGGCACTAGCAGAAAATCTGTCGTGAATACCGTTCCTACTATAATTGTAGCCGACCAACTATAGTAATAGTTGGCGTTACTAATAGCTTGCATTAACAACGTTTGCTGAATACGCTCTCCTCTTGCTAATTGCAGTATTTGATGCAACTAGTAGCAGTTTACAGTGGTAGTAGTAGTGGAAACGCTGGTATAAGCAACAGGAATAATGGTAGTGAGAGTACCAGTACAGATAGTAGTGCTAACAATGATATTGGTAGTGACAGTAGCAGAAAGAGTAGAAGTTATGATTGCCGAAGCAACAATAGGTCGTAGCTATGGTAGTGCTGATTGTTGCCAGTGCTATCACTAACACAGCTACTACACAGCACTGTTTATGTCATGCGGTATTGCCAGCTCCACAAGTATCAGCAGTAATGCATAGCACTACTGGTAGTACGGCTAGTAACATTTGAAAATGCAATAAAATATATCCTAGCTGCAGTGCCAATGGTATTGCCTGAAGCAGTTTTATGTAGTAGTGAACGTAGCAGTAAGCATCAGTGATAGTAGCAGTGAAGAATATTCTTGCTGGCATTCCTACTTCTATGGAGAACTAGCCACATCATTCCCACTTGTAAAAATATTGCGGCTACTCTTCTCATGATCAAGAAGAAATTTCGGAGAAAATCCGACGGAGAGGACGTGGAAGGAGGTTCCCCATGATCCCTCGACACCGAAATTTTGCAGAAATGCTGACGTCATTAGGGTCTTACCGGCATTTTTCACCCATATACGACCACTAAGTTCAAGTAACTGACCGGAGTAGATACTCAATTGAAGACCCGATGCCGTATGGAGCCCCGAGGGCCTTCTGGTGAATTCGCCGAATCGAGGGCCTCCCAGATTATATAGAAGACCAATCTCACTCTACACGATAGCAATGGTAATGGCACAAATCCAGCGACGTGCCGTATTTTGTCACAAGCTCCACTTTACTTCATCTCGGTGTGGGTATACTTAGTCAAAAGCGCAGTCGCTCGAGAAAGACGGAGAGGGACCGTACGCGTCTTCAAAGAGCGAAGCGGTGCTGGTCACGCGGAAATAATTGTCACAGTAAATGTGGAAATATACAGTAAGAAAACGAGGTTGGAGCAAAGGGTTTCAACAAATTTGAAAGAGCATTAAAAGCTCTATCAGAATCATTAATAATCTCGGATAAAAACAAGAACTTTTCTATAAGATCAATTTCTTATATGCCATGCAATTGACGAAAATTACATGGTCATTGATAAATCAGGGTCTATAAGTATATAAAGGAACAAGACTTGGAAAGAGTGGCTAAATACATTCGAAAGAGCATTGAAAGCTCTCTCAGAATCATCAATAATCTCGGACAAAAACAAGAACTTTTCTATAATATCGATTTTTTATATGACCTGCAACTCATATAAATTGCAGTGTCGCCTTATCCATTATGTCATGCGTTATAGTTATGCATTTATGGCATTGTTCTTAATGAAGAACTGAATTCATGACAAGCCTTGACAATTCAATGAATTGACAAAATCATTCATAAATTACATTAAACTCGTTGTGGCTCCTTATGAATGGATCTTTCATGCGATTGTTACATGCACCAGTTAAGAATTCTTCAATTCGACAGTTCTGGGTTTCCTTCATTTCATTTTTTTCCCATATAGGTATGCCGACAATGGGCACTGTAAGTCCGCTTGATGATAGAAAAGCCAACCGACGCATTCAGCATATGGTTAATTGCATTGTCATACGTTGACTGCATGCAACATCTGCTTTCCGGCATAGGCCCGCCAGGATTGAGAACGAAAAAGCTATTCGGAAGCTACATACTATGAAGAAGGGAAAGCCAAAAAGCCGCCACGGAAATATTCAGCAAACCTCTCAAATTCTATTTATTTTTGGAGAGTTTTTTGAATGCTACAGGCTTCTTTTTCCTGAAGCGGCCTTGTGGCGCATCAAACCAGCGATTTCTTGGAAGGTAAAAAATCTGTTGTACGGTTATGAAGGAAGAATGCTGTCGGTTTTTTGCTAAAACTTTTTTTCAAACTCTGAGGCAGTTCATAGGATCATATTTCGAATAGCACTACTGCTTGCATGTGCGCTTTTATTTTCACCTCTGTTTCTCAAATAAAACCTACATCCATAGAACCGGGGAGAAAGGATTGGCGGAAGGGGGTGGGGAGGAGGAGGGATGCAAGAACCGAAGATGCATTATCGAAGCGTTTGTCGATGCAACGTTCATTTCAAGACATGAAATTTTTGACGTTTTGCGTTTCATTTCTTAGGAGACGTGAGGTCGTTGATTATATTACAGAAAGAAGAATAATAGCGTTCAATTCAATCGCCATGTAACAAATGAGTCACTGAAATCGTTATTGTTAAAATAGAGAAGTTACGGGTAATTTCTGAGAAATCAAATCAAAGAAAACGTGTGCAAAATGTGGAACGATAATCAAATTCAGCAATCTCGGCTAGCAGAAAATTTAACATAATTTTGCAATGTTCTCCCATAGCAAAGGAGTCACCAAAAATTGCTACACTGAAATTGCTGTTAGCGATAGGACAGGCATGACCCTCATCGTTTTCATTTCATTTGGTCTCGAAAAGGTATGCACGAAACCACTTTATCCTCATCCTACTTTTGGAAGAATACCCAAAAACATGCAAATCAGTTCCTGACGAAGAAAATTCCTTGAAGAAACGATAAGTCGACCAAATTCTAAGATGTATCAAAATAAACCGAAGTTGGCGTCTTTATTAGATGGGGAATTCTCTGGGCACCTATGCAGCATTCACCATTCAAATACAGTACCTCATAACAAACTGTGACAGTGATAGAGGAATGATATGACAACACTGAGTTCAGCGATGACCAACGTTGATCATTGGAGTGCTCTTGACAGGCAATCGATTTCACTTATGCGTGATGTGTGGACATTCTCATATCACTGACGTATGGCAACCACATTATAAGCACAAATCGACAAATGCGTTAATAGGCAATATGAAAGAGTTGACTATATTCTTCCCTCCCATCTTGAGCCGTGAAGAAATCCCTTCACCAGTGATTAAATTCTTTGGCCTACCCTTACGATTTTCCAAAAAGAGCTCATAGCAGCGCATCCGTAGCTTCGAATTTTATTGGAATTAAAGAGTCGTCCAACTCATCGTTTGTCACATTTGGCCTTTTCTCATCTGCAAATTCCCCCGCATTCCCATTTGTTGATGGTTCAATGTGTAAGTCGTTCTGGAAACTATGGCTATCGCTCGAATAAGTGCAGCTGTCAGCGATAAGACAGCGGTGTTCTTTACAGCTTTGCGTTCCATCGCAGCACGACGTTGAACGCAACGGTTTCGAAAGTAAAAGATTCGTAACCATCGTACTTGCCCTGAAAAGCGGCTCTCGTTCACTCACGTCGACAATTTGCTAACTGCGCCACTCACTTCAAGGTTTCGATTAAAGTCCATTCTGTCATATGAGCAATTCATTCGTTGGATAAGAGTTAGGCAGTTGCAAGTAGTGAGTCACAAGATGAAAAAATTTAATCTAGCGGTGACCAGCTGAGGACGAAAATGTAGTGGATTTCAGATGTTGGCTTCGATGATTAATAAACAATAATCCGCAATCAGTTTGTTTTAGATGACGAACAAGCACTGTAATCAGTTGCAACATTAGGACCACTTTACTTCAGAAGTGTCCCTAACAGGTAGTTTTTTGATACGATCATTCAGGATTTCGGTGCGCAGATTCCTCTTTTCTTAGTAGTTTGCAAAAGCTTGAGGATACCTTAATCGGAGGTTTTTGGGGGTGTCTGTAAAGGCTATTTCCACATGATCCTGCATAAACAGCAAAAGAATTAGAATATTCGTCCTTCCGCTCAAATGTTCATTTTCCTCAGCCCCTTCCCTACTTCCGTCTTGTTCAAAGGACATATTAGCCTCCTGCAGAAGACCATTCAGATGATGTCCGCAGGAGTTCTGTATGTGCACACTTCAGTTTTAAAGTGCCATTTATGAGAATTGGAATCAAAAAAGCAACCTTCTCGAAGAGTACTGCATTATAAATAAACGACACACCAATGCGACGCTATCAAACCAACCTTTTCTGATTTATTGTGTGGCCATTATTCAAATTATCGAAACTGCGCGATCTATGACGTAATGGCGCAGCGAATCCAGCAAATCTCAAATGATTCTCTTTTATTGAGATTAGTAAATTGATCGCGCCATATGTTAAATTCTAGATTCATAAGAAAATATGTTATCATGAAATGAATTTACAGCGATGAATATCATTTCATATTTTCCATGCAGTCGAACGTCGAAATGCCGAAGTGCAATTGAACCGAAATGCAATTAAGGTCTTTGAAGAATTTGCAATGTATCATTGCATACACGATGAAATTGCAATTGCAACACAGCGAACATTTCGTCATTAAGAAAAGGTGAGCGCTGGTAAAAACTAATGCTCTCACGATGAAGCTAGAAGCACATCAACTTTTGACTATGGGAAACTACGAGTATGGATACCTTAGGAACTGGTTGCAGTTTGACAACTTCATCTTTCTGGTATAACGCAACTAATATTTTGCAAGTTTCCTTTTGAAAACAACAGAGTGTGGCAAAACTAAAGTGAAGATAGATTTCGAAAAAAAGCTTGGTCGAGAATTGAGTTTGAATTGGCATGGTCAAGCGATTGCAATTATCAATTTCGGCAATTTGCATTCAATAAGCTTTTGAACAGACTAGACTGGCCTTCCTCCATAGTTTGGAAGGTCTAATCAGACTATACCGCATTTCTACACATTTTTAACATCGGATTAAGGTGCATGAAAACGATCAGAGCCGATATGCAATACAGGACATTTAAGCGCAAGAAGAGAATTTATTAACACCTGAAGCTATTGAAACGATGCATGAGTAACATGGCAGGTGTTTTATGTAGATGGTTTCTTGTTTATGTTCTGCATTCTATTTTAAGCGACTTGCAGCCATGGTAGTAGTTTGTGACCGCACGTTCTACTAAGTACTACTTATTACATAAGGTAAAGATGCATCTTGTAAAGTTGACTCCTCATAATACCATGCGTCGTATCCGTGCAGTTTTTTAGTTACATGTCTTACTTGCCATTCACTTTTTAAACTTCTTCTTTTAGTTTGTAGGGGTTCAAAACTAATGTCTATTCTCTATATAGGAAAAAAGAGGCATATGATTTGTGAATACAGTATGGCAGTGCTGTTCATAAAACCAACTGTTTCAAGAAAAAGGGTCTTTTTTTCCTGAAGTAACAGTAACTGTCTCATAAAGAGATAGGAATGTTGTCGAAAAATTGATCAGTAATAACCTTCTACCTAAAACGAGAAAATATGAGCATAATGGAAATGGAAAACAAAGGTGCAGCTGAGGCAGTTGCACGCTAACAGAAGTAGCTTGCAAAAGTTGATAGCGAAAATGGTCGGCGGCTAATTTAGTCCAGCCTTAATGGTCGTCTAGTCTGCGTCGCTAACTGCATTCTCATTAGAAAGCGTATGCTCTGTTACACTATCTACTAAGACGAAGTTAGAAGAATTGCGATTAACTGCTGTACCTCTCCTTCGCTTAATGAGAAGTGAATATTCCGCACTTGGAGCGTTTTTGTAGTAAGCTAGCCAATACTCACCTACTGCCCATAATGCTGCCCATAAGCTAGCCAATACTTAAAAACAACTTTTTTTGAACAACGGTTAATTAAGCAGTTCTAATTACTTCACTGTCGGCCACAGCAGCGCTTCACGTTACCATACAGTAGATCGCATGGTTGAAACTGATCTGTATTGCAAATAAGTGCGATTAAACTCGTTAAAATGATTTGCGGGATTCAGGTGGACAGGTCGGATTTTGGTGTCCGATAAATCAGCCAGAGAAATGTGGGATAGAAACCACAGTTATGCTTTTGATTGTATCCACAGAGGTGTGAAAATCCAGCTACTGCAATCGTACTCTTTACCTCTTGCAGAAGTCATGCTGGCTGCTCCAGTGCTGGGAGATAAAGTTTTTTATTTTCTACGTTTACCAGTATAAATAAGGAAATTTTTTTAACCGATAACCGGCCTTGAGTAAAGAGATATGATTACAATGCTAGCGCATTTAGGATTACCTCTATGAACCACAATGCTGCGAGGAACATAATTACCTCTTGTAGCCTACGACGAAGGGTCAAGGGTTAATTTCTAATCTTACCCCGTTAAGTGAGGGTGAAGATCAAATATTAGAAGGTTGTACCAGCAGCCGTGAACAGCTCGAAGTGCGAGGAACCACCCGCGTTTATAAAACGGCTATCGAGCTGTGGAAGCCTTCTTTTGGCTTTAACGAGTTGATAACTAACTATAAGGGGCATCATAGGAATGTTGATTTATTCAAGCGCAATCAAAGGAGGAGTAAGAAGCTATGGGAAAAAACATCGCGAGAGGTCAATAGTTACTTCCAATCGATGTTTTAAAAAGGCTGGCCTATTTTTTCGTTAAATTTCCTACATTCAGCACTATACAAGTTAAGAGCTGCCGAACGTTGTTTTCAAAAAATTGGTAACTGCTACAAGGCAGTTATTCGGTGAATGTCGCTGCATCGACTCAAGTGATCGCATATTTTTACTGCTGTCGAGTGTTAACTGCAGAACGATAAATAAATGGAGGAATGCTAAATATCTGGAAGAGTTTAACAAGAAATCGAGTGCTGGAAGTCTTCAAACAGCCAATAAATACACCTTTCAGAAAGAAAAGGCAACTTACAATGAGTGATTAGTGCTCAAGAAGCTCCCATCATTGCAGAATGGATTATGCAAACTGCTGAAATAAGACTTAATTAGAATGGTCATGTAAGAAGCCTACCCTATCACTTTATTCCATCAAAAGCGCTCGACGCCATTTTAGTGGTAATTTGGTACCGTGACTATTTTTTCAAAGCCTGATAATAGATGTCATGCAATAGATTTGTGACAGTCCGTCAAAAAGACAGCTAAACTATGGTTTATTTCTTGCCCAAGTAGCATTCGCTTCACCATTGTCCGTTTCTGCGTCGAGCTTTTTCTCTAGTTCTTGGTCAGTTTAACAGAATTTTATCGTCGTTCAATAGCTATATAGAACGGTGTTATAGGGCAAAGAAAAAATCAATTTCAACATTCACTTAAGGACGTTCACATCCCAAGCGTTTGCACTGAAGATGATGCAGAATAAGGAGGTGGAGTCAGATGAGGTGAATTGAACGGTGGGTTTCGTTGTATCTTGCCGTTGTTCTAAATCCCTCCTCGTCACTTCATTCCGCATAATTGTCCCTAATAATAAGGTTGAAAGTGATGCTGGGGTCGATCATTTTCGTCTGCGACAAAAACAAAAAATGATCACTTTTGCTGTAATTTTTGGTCCATTTTGAATGACGTTACTAGTCTACTACCACGACGCCGTTTTATGCGAAAAGAAATGAAGATTTAAGCCAGACGATTGACATGATGACCTTTCTCCTCTTTTGTTCAGCAGAGATCGACTACTACCGAACGTATTGCAGTAACACCTAACGTTGCACAAACCTTTTATCCTGGTGAAAGAGCTTAGATCGACTGCAATGATTTTCGGCCAAATATCCCATCAATGTTGCATCGGAAATTTTGTTCAGAAAGTCAACAGTACTCTGGTTGCATTACGGAGTATTTTCAAAAGTTAGATGTTCACACACAACGCTTATTCAGCTATACATCAAATTTTTCCGCTCCTTGTTAATTAAATCTGGATTCAACCTTTCTAATGAATGCCACCCCGAAAATATCCTCTAATAAATGCACTTTTATGCAAGTCCAAAATACGTGAAATATATTCAGTAGCTCTAGATTTTTGGATGGAGCGATGAAATAAGCGCAAGCATACTCGCCTACGCGCGCACTAGTATGATACTCCTAAACTGCACAGATTTAGTCCTTTATTCGAAATTCCAAAAACGGAGAAGGTATTATGTACTCCAGCAATTTCAACGATCTCTTACTCTTCTGGTCTGCACCATAGGTTCCAGGTAAACGAAATTGTCGAATCAGAAAATTTATATTTCCCACCAGAACCGTTAGCAATTTCACAAATCCAGATGATTTATTTTTTCGCATTTTCAAGGAAAACGCACAGTGGCCAATCGCCATCTATCATTCACTTAGTCATTTCATGTGAGACTTGAAAAGATTTGATTGATCATAATATATAGGAGAATGTAAAATCCAACTTATGTGAATGTTTGCCAATGAAGTCCAGTGCAATATTCGTCGCGTTAGACAATGAGCGACGCCGTTTCAGCATTGCTTGCATGTGCTGCTGACGTAGTTCACGATTTATAAGCGCATAGAGCACCGGATTGGCGGCCGAATTGAAACAAACCAACAAATGTGCGGCAAAAAAAATTGATGAGAGCGTGAGCGTTGACCAAGAGACCTAAATTTGCGGACATATCCACGTTGATTTGCCATATTGCAAAAATGCAACGGGGAAAACTAATCTAGTTACTTCACATGAAGATAGGCATACCAATGATGCAACTGCCTTGTTAATCACATGCGACATTTGAGAGAAAACCATATATTCCATGAACATTTCGGCCATATGGGTTTGGGTTTGCTTCTAAAGAAACCTTAGGCTCTCTTATTTGCCAACCTATACTACTTTCATAGCTATAACATTATGGTTATGGGGAGCATTTTCTGAATACAACAAAAGATTTTTGGTCCAAAATAAATATCTCACAAGAGCATAGTATTAAATATAAGAAGCATAATGATCACATAGCTGCGCATCATTCCATCTACGAATACCTACAGGAGAAGAATGATCTGGCCACTCCTTTCCAGCCGATTTTTCACTTCCTTTTATCCTATACAGAAAGCAAACCCCATCAACGTTATGTGAACGTCAGATAAGAGTAGCTATGAGTTACTGGCTCAAACATCAGAAATCGTGAAGAGAATTTTTATATTTGAATGCCAAGAGAGCTCCAATTTACTTGCTTCGCATAAGAGGAAATAATTTGAAGTTTTTTGGTCCGATAATTGGAAAGGGTTATTCCTTAAATTGCCATACCTCCCACGGTCTAAACTCCAGACAGGAAGGCTAACTCTGATCACTACAAATCCACTATATCAAAACAAAGGTTATGGGTTTCCTCTAGACCCTTCTTCCCAGCTAAATACTATCTCTAACAACCCAATAGATTCTTATGTGTTTTCATGTTCTTCCCATTTAATGTTTTGCAGAGTTATATGCTGGGTCTGTACCAGAGTTCAGAACGATGAAAGAGCTCTCGGCTATCGTCCACGCAAATGAACTTCACAATATTTTGAATCTGAAAATGTGGAATCCTAGTCCAAACTTTCAAAGTAGAAATGAATTTAACTGTGACATACCAAAAGCAAAACTTCTAGTTTACCAACACCTTATTCCTAGCATAACGCTGATGCTTCGAACTTGCAAACCATTAAAACTCGGAATTTTCGACACTCAAAAGATGCAAATGCCGTAATTTGAAACAAATTGAGAAAAACGTTGCGGAGAAACCAGCACGATATGTGACTTCGTAGTCACAGTCATCAGCACAAGTTATCTCATGAATTACGACTAGGTATGAAACTAAAAACTACTCGAATTTTAATCAAGCAGGCAACAGTTTCAAATCTCCTCCTCCTCCCCGTCCCAATAATATAAAACATCTTCTTCACGGGCTGATTTCCGTCCTATCCGGTGTCAAATGTGCAATCAGTAATTGCAAGGTTAAAGAAAAATTCCGGCCATATTCAAATGTTTATTATTGCTTTACAAGGTGGTTCTAAAATTGCCTGCGTGTCAGCCTGATTTTGTGTCAGATTCTGCCCCCTTAATTTCGTCAGCTTGATGCAAAAGGTTCCTCTGTTCAAGTCGCCAGCAGACATAAAAACACAATTACAAGTAACTAGACACACATTCGCCGTCAAAATAATCTGCTATACAGATGCGATTTGCGAGAGTGTTTACGAAAGCAAAGTTTTTTCCTTGAAGGCAAGCGAAGGTTTTGCAAATCTTTTCAGCTTTAATATGCAAATTTCGGCGTGGGAGAAATTATTCTGAAAGGTTTCTTTCAGTGCGCCACAAAGAGACGAATCATGAATTTAAACGGCCACGCAAAAACGAATGCGAGCTTCTTCGCGGCATAGCTTTCGTACATAGCAGTGAAAACAATAAGTAACAAAGCATAAATCCTTAAAAAAACTGCCGTATTTCACATTCAATAAAAAGCAAATAACTATGAAAGAAAGGGCTATCAGGTTTTGATGAAACACCATGAAACGCAATACCTGTTCAAAATGGTTACCTCGCCATGCTAGAAACATCAAAGAAATTTGTGCTATAAATCAATGCTCAAATAAATTGCTCCTCTTTTTGGCTTTCATTCACATTCAGCTTGAATATTCGTTTGTTGTAGTCGTCAACTATCGATTTTCACAACAGCTATTCAGCTATGTAGCCATAATACTACAAATACATACCGTTATGAGGCCAAAGTGGGAAAGCAAATTGAGCGTCCATTGTGGTGTCCAACAGAAGAAGTAAAATAAAATAACGGCAACAATCCTTTTTGTTACCTGCAAATTTACACAAAGTTGCAATGCTACGCAATAATTACCACATGATGTAAACTAGTAACCACCCCCCCCCCCCCCCTCCCTTTTTAGGTTTTAAACTCTATAGCATTTTATGCATTCGATTATCGGGGCAGCAAGAGTTTAATTACCGCAATCTCAGCCTCAGTTAGCACACAAAATATGAAGTTTCGTTGCATGAAAATATTCGCGCTCAAATTCGACAACTTTCTCAGCTGCTCTTTTCTATTCAAATTAAGAAGTTCTCAATATCATGTTTGAATCGAAAATTCTTAGAGAAAACGTAGTTTTAACCTGTTGCACACGAGAGTTCGAGCCAGATTGCTTAGTTGCACTGTTTCGCCGGATACTTGCGACACTTTTTTGCAAGCGAAATATGACCTGCAAAAACTATCAGGCTTTCTTGCTTAAAAATGGCGAAATTTTAATTTCATCTTTCTCATGCGCCTTTTTAACGTTTAAAGGAATTCATCTGTACACATTCGTCTTCCTCACCTGGTTTCGAAGGAGTTGCTGGTATTGAGGAAGTGTACTACAGTAATCAAATGAAACAGCTCCGAATTATTTTAAATTTTCCTATTGCATCTCATCTCATTTCTTAACGTTCTCGAAGCACAGCTCCCCGAAAATCGTTTGTGAGTTGGGCATTCCCACTGAAGAAGAAAATGGCAGAAACAAAATTTCATAGTGATGAAAACTTCATACATTAGAGGGTTGCGTTTGTGTGACATATTCCAACTGTGGCTCATAGCAATTTGCTCTTCTGCACAACTCAATTGAGCCCTTTCCAATTCATCATCTTCTAAACAGAATGCACAGTATAGGTTTGCAAACACCGGCCAATCTCCTGGTGAATATTACTTCAAATCGGGCTTAATTTAAATTGAAGAACTGCATATTACTAGCGCATATCAAGCACCCCAGGTGCTCGACTCTGGCTAGTGCAATCAACAGCTAAATAATGCAGAGTTTCAATACGAATCTTGTCTCTATCTAGCGGCCATTTAATAATGAATATTAAAAGAACAATCAGTGAGCGTAAAGGTATATATATATATATATATATATATATATATATATATTTNTGCATTGTGGCGGACAGCGTGTACAACGTTCGGTAATCCGGCCTATCAAGTGATCAAGTGATATATTATATATATATATATATATATATATATATACATATATATATATATATATATATATATATATATATATATATATATATATATATATATATATATATATATATATATATATATATATATTGGAATGTAGGGCTCAGTCGCCGAAATATCTCTTGAATGGAATCAGCAAAGTGCACTCTGCCATTAATTCGACGATGAGGCGCATTAAACAACTGCTAATGTCTGATACTTACTTTCTATCCTCAACTAAGATAAAGTACATTTCAAAGAGTGAGGAGGACTCTACATTGAATTCCATTCACATATGGAATGGCATCTTTGAGTGCTCGCAAAAATACTAAGCAGCGAAATTCATAGGAAAGTTGGATAGGCTTTGCCTTGGTTATTGTATATGAAATCAAATAACCTTCGAAAAAGCCTCTGTAATTATGATGTGTATTTCAATCAGCATACGTTAAAATACTAAGGAAGGAACCCTTTCTAAACAAACCCATTAAAATCCAATGAAATCAGTAAGAATGAACCTTCATTTACTGAATTAAATTCTAATCGTTTTGCTCATATAATCAAAAGTACCGTTTCAAAAGATAGGTGATTATCGCAGTCAAATTATTCAACAGAAATGTATAAATAAAGAAGTAAATTCCTCTAAGCAAGGATCACATTCTTACATCGTGTTGAACACAATCGCCTAATGAAGGAATGAGAAAGAAAACAATTGAATTCTGCCCACGAAATGTCGAATTTGCCGCATGGTGTTTCAATTTTAGTACTTCGTTTCATTTTCAATACACCACTGATCGATTCTGATATTCCTTTATATAATCTTGAGAGGGACACAAGAAATTTCACTTTTAATATAGATTTTAAAAAAAGTTTGTCGATGAATCTCCGCACATTTTAACATTCGACGATGAGAATCGGTTCTACGCACTGAATTGAGTATTCTAACTTGGGCCGTAGCAAGCATTTACGAGCTTCATTGGTGGTCTGTTCAATGCTCTATTTTGATGAGGTTTGCACCACGAGCAGAGCAGCCATCAAAGTACTTCCTATAACATGTGAAAAAAAGGAAGGAACCAAAGAGCAAGTATTTCCAAAATACAATATGATCAGTTCGTGTACACTTCCTCCCCTATAAAGTCTCATTCAAAATTATGCCATAAACACTGCCACTTGTAATAGAGAAGCAACTCGATCCTGTTGTGGTATGGAAGCCTCTCATTGAGGTGATGCTCATAAACGTTTTCGTTGCTATGCCCATTAAAACTTCATAGCCTATACTAAAGTATCCGTAGTAAATACTCTATATAAAGAGAAGAATCGAGAAACGAAGCAGGAGGAAATATTGATCCGGCCAATTTTAGCACAGATCTCCGCGGATGGATGATGTCACCAGCAGCTGAAGCTATCTGACATCATAAGGGACCGAGTGATACTCTTCATGCTCATAACGAACAAGATCCTCACTAATATCAAACAGTATGCGCATAAAAAAATTATTGACCATAACTGTGCGAATATAGGTTGAAATCGCTGACATATTGCGGGACTATAATTGAACTTTCAAGCCATCAAGTTCCACTTTCAAAACTTCTATTATTTTTACTCGCTAATTTTTCTTTGAAGAACTCCAGCTTTCGCTCTTAGAAGACAATCCTAATGGAATGCGAAAATTGAGTCAGCATGCCCTTTTGAAGAAATCACTTGAAAAGACAAATATAAGAAATGCGTTGAACGTATATAAATAGATCTTCTATTTGGAAACACTAGAAGCGATCTCTATTAAGCTATTTAGGTTTTGAAGCAATTTTCCAATTATTTTGCATTAAAATGCAGCATTCATTTCATGATTTTTCTGCAAATTACGGATGCAGCACATTGTTAAATATTTATGAGGATATGAAAGGTATATTCAAAGGCTTAATGCTTTTGCAATGCTTAGTCGAGCGATCATTTAAAGAGCTCACCCTTGAGTAAAAGTACGTTATGAGTAGTGCTGGTAGTAGAAAGCCGCATCCAAATGTGTAGAACATAAAAAACGAGTTCATTCCATCAAACATACATTTAGTGACTGTTGTTCCTTCTTCCACTGTAAATATCACAAATTGGGAAACGAGTGCATTAAACAATTGGCAATTGATTGCAGCGCTCTATATAAAGACTACAGCTATTGATAACAATGAAAGAGTGCAGAAGAAATTTTGAAGGAACTGATCACTCTCATTTCATTGCATATGGCAAAAGCGAGTGGAAATGACAGAGATTCTTTTCAAGTTAACTTCATAGACCCGTAATAAACGATTCCATACTACGACTTGTTGCGCTAGAAAAAAAATGGAGCAACCGAAATAGCACCCAAAATTAAATGTATGAGATATGTGATCGAAAATGATGCTTCCCAATATTGTCTGTAATGAGTAGACCATTGAGCGAATGGGTATCTTAATTCTCATACAAGAATTCAGAAGTTTACACTTATTGTCGCCGACGTCAACAATCACAGGTTGTCCAGTGAGAATATTTAGGTGAACAACCGTCGCATTCAGCAGTACAGGCAGCAACAGAAGTGTTGCCAAAATTGAGCAAAGAAATAGCACAAAGCAAGCAATCGCATTGCTACGTATCCTGAAATTTTATTAAATATGTTATGCACAGAAAATGTTGCATGCTTACATAAATATGCAACTCTGCAGCTATTCGAACATCACTTTGGCAACTTTCATCAAGATATTCTTCTCATTGCTAAATACAGTTAATCGCTGTAAAACGTTTTTCATGATAAATTGAAGCAAATGCTCGTCCTTTTTCCATTCGTAAACAAACGAATTCAAGAAAAGTTCTGTGTTTGCCCAGTTCGCCGTTTCAAACTAGTCGTATGCTCGTTTCACATCATCCAATTTTTCTTCTACTTCAATGTCACGTATAAAATACGTCAAACAAAGGAGTGCTACTTCAGTCTAGGTGAACATTGACAATTAGTAAGAAAATCAACAGAATGACGTTGTGTAGTGGGTATCACTGAGTTTCAAAATCATCACATGAAAGAGTGAAAAAGCGTTTTCCGCAGTAAATGTTTTCAATAATTTTGCTTGCACAATGCAATGGTTTTGATGTGCCGTAAATCTTACCTGAACGATTTAACGGGTGAACAAACAGCCAAATAGCGATCCCAACTGAGCACTGTCATTATAAAGCTGCTAAGCAACTTGTTCACGCATTCGCCAAACCAATAAAGTTTGCACATTATTTCACCGAATAGCCACTGCCCATACAAAAGGTCAGCTATCAAGAATGGAAGATGAATTATGACGAGAAGGTCAACTATTGAAAGACCTGGAAGAATGTGAAAATAAAGCGCAAAGCAGTTGGCAGCTATAGTGAGGGGAATGTGCCATGCCGGTTTTCTGAGCGTCACTCCATCAGATGTTTCGATCAACAGGTGAAATGTGTAACTTAGAAAGTATGCCGACCTTTGACCCACTCGTTCCACCATCTTGTACTCGCGTCTTAAATTAGTGCTAATTAGTGCTAATGATGATACATCCCACTGGAAAGCCAGGCATTTTTCGCAAATACATGCACATAAGTTTCGATAAACCTTAAGCAACTGTCACTTACGCTCAGTATACTCGTGAGCTTAGAGAAGGTTCATGCTCCGATGTTATCATGTTAACATAAAAAGAAGGCTGAAAATCTATCAATTTATTCAGCACAGCAATTAAATTAAATTCATTTGCTATTTCGACAGGGAGATCAGAGTTTCAACTGCGAAGCGCTGAAGGTTACCCTCATGAATGGGAATATCGCAAAAACTGTCAATGTTCCATATTATAGAAAATGAGATTCCCGCATCAAATAATTCATGGAACTTGAATTGAATCTTCTATGTGCTAAGAAAATTTAAATAAACATTTTTTCAGGCATACTGTTAAAGAACACAGGAAAATTCATGTGGCATAGCTCTTCGCAAGAGTTCTAGATGACATAATCACTGACAATTATCCGTCAATTAAATTCGTACATGACCGTGATTTTAATTGCTTCATGCAAAACTTTTATCATCTCTGCTTTTGATTGGATAAACTGTTGTTCCTTGAAATTTCTTTTAGTTCTGTTTTGCAAAGATATATCGCGTTAAAAAGCTATTTATATACTTTCATTACGACGGTCGACCATTGCGAATTTTCCATTTAAAAAAGTGTGATAATCCATTGGGTCTGAGCGGAAAAACAACCCCTCCCCCCCCCC
>QEWY01001989.1:1109378-1304157 GCA_006503575.1 Baylisascaris schroederi
ACCCCCGCGTTTGCTAAGCGACCCGAATAACTATTTTGTAATGCAAAAAAAAATTTTCTTTCTAAATTAGCCTCACCACAGCAGTACACGATGCGACAAGATACGAGATAGATTCGCATCAATTAGCCGAAAACATGGAATATGCTGCGAAAATTTGCTCTCAAAATGAGGGTGAAGTAAAGAAATTGAGTAAGGCTTTCTTTCAATTACATGACGTCTGCTTGTAACATCAGCTGCGTCTACAAGGGCTGATGGCCTAGTCATTGCTCCAGACAACTAATGAGAAGTGACTTCTATGAAAGGTGCGCTAATTATAATATACACTTCTGCAACGGTGGAAGTTTGTTGGTAAATGTATCAGAGATGTCTCATCGCTTGGTGTCTGCCACTAGCTAACGATTTTTGTTATTCGAAACGTGTTATATTGAATTCGCTTATCAGAGATGAGAGCAATAAAGTACATCGACTCACCTAAAATATAGATAAAGACATGTTTTGTGCTGCTTGGATTTACTCTTATCGAATTTCCACGGCAACGTGACCGCCGCATTGCCGTCATTACGTTTAGAATCATAACGATGACGATCCTGTAAGAGAACAGTAGTTTTAGATTGCATTTTAACAACTTTCCTTCAAAATGTCTCTCAAATAGTGTTAGCAAGAAAAGTGATACCAAAACTCCCAGGAAATGGATAAATCAAGAGGCGCTCATATATATAATATATATAGCTATGCTGGAAAGCATTAAATTCGGTATAAAGCAAAATTCACAAAATTAAGTAGCTCACCCGTTGCCAACAGTTCCGAAAAGAAATAATACAAAGTAGGCAATACTGAAGACCATACGTAATACTTTGCGTGCATATTCCTCGTCGTCGAGCTCCTGTTCTGAATAAAATAACGTGGCAATTAATATATCGATTGATGAGTATTTTTCATGTAAACACTTCGATTCAAAGGTGTGAAATCAGTGAAAGTGCAGGCAGCAGAATGGAATTGAGGTGATGGTGAAATGCGTCTTTATTTTTTATTTTTTTATCATTCTTTTTTTTGATATTGCTATTTTTGAAGCGATGATTTCACCATGAGAAAATGTCTTCCACCTCCCTGACATTCACAGAACAATCAAGTGAAAAGCATTCTGCGAAACAGTTTTTACTGCCAAACTCGAAAGCAACACTACGTAAACTGAACAGGCAGTGTTAAGAAGGAGGAGAATGCATTCAAGCATCCAGCAAGTGCTTCCGTAAAACGCCCATATTCACCACTCCAACAATTTACACGCCATGATTTGCCAATTCGTTTGTCACCTTCCTGGTTTCTATGAATCACGCAGAATATACACTTGTGTTAATGATATGTTCACAAAAAACACTATTTTCACGGCCCGCTTTGTTTACACTCTTGCATGCATTACAATTTTTTTAGTCTCTGTTGAGTCTAAGCGTAGCTGAATGTGATAATTCTTCCACATAATTAAATATTCATTACATGCCGTTTGAATTTAAAGGAAAAATGAGGAAGTCGAAAATCTCAGCAACTAACCAATTAATCCTGAATCGATTTCCGGTTTAGAGACATATGTGGTAAACGCGTATGAGGAAGTAGTCGTCATCATTCCTTTATATATTGATACGATATAACATTTGAAAGAAATAATTTGATCGATACCAAAATGTCACTTCGCCAAAGAACAAAAATTAAACGCGATAGCATAAACTGCTTCAATATGGACGAATGTTTAAAATTATAGATTAATAATATCTTAGAACGGTGCCGGGTTGAGCAGATGTGAAAATCACAGGGAAATTCAAGCAATCCATCTGTTACTTTATGTATCTTATCGTTAATCACCCTCTAAGAGCCACATTTTGCGAATGGAAGTGATGAAGGAAATGAAAATTACGAGCATTAATGGTATAAATTTTGAACTTTAATGTGAAAAAAAAGGCACGCGTTCATATAAAGCTTCCTCTGAGAAGTAAGCTCCTCAAAATGCCCTCACGTTTTTGTGGGTGAACATACGTACTTGCTGAACCTACCTAGATAAACACACTTCCTGAACGTTGCAGAGTTTAAGCAAATAATAAGCTGGCAGCAATTAACGAGAATATGGCAGTGATGAGCATGCGATGAAGCACTATTCTGCTTTTATTAAAAGAAGAAATTGGATATGCCATATACTGGCCTCTATCGCTTATCCTAACGTGCAAAAGTAACAGTTTCGGATCTTTGGTGAAAATTTTTGATTCATCGGACCTAATAAGCTCTAACGACGATAAAAGAAATTTTAGAATTTTATATTCCTTTAACTTGTCGTAACGAGGTTCCCTAATAATTCGACTAAATCCTGAAAATCAACGGTGCTCTCTTTCATATGAGGAAGTCAAAAGCCTGAGGTCATGCTCAGATGATCACTATCCTAGAGTGACGAAGAAAAGCACGACGAAAGCTTAATTGTCTTAAACCTTTGCAACACTGCACGAGATATTTTTTTCAGCAAACTAACGGCAGCTTATCAGAAGTTGAAATCAGCCATGAACTCATCGTAACCTGAGGGATTCAATTTCACGACTGGAATAACGTCTTCGTCAGAAATTCAGCAACGACGGAGGAAATCGCATATATCCTAATGTAACCGCATATTTTACATTCGAATTTCCCTTCCATATTGCATTCAGCATCAGTGCAAAACGGACAATACTCTAGCTTTGTTTTCAACTTTTTTTTCATCGCATTGAAGTTCTCTAAGAAAGAAAATAGCGACAGATGCGCATCACCAACTTTCTCTGATAGAACAAGTGTTTGTAAGTGATAAAATTAATGAGAAATTACATGACGATTATAGAGTCAAATGCATCACGACTATTTGATCCGAAAGCACAGACAACATAAATTATCTATCAATGATGTTTGGCGATTCGCGCAAAATCGTCTCAACGAGTAAATTACTGGATTGCTTTTAATGTGAGGAAGAGCATTCCTTGAAGAACGTAAATAACTGCCTTTCTTTTAAATTGCACTTGGCTAAAAAGCAAAATGTGCAGTATACAAGGTAAAAAGGACAGAAAACTAATAAAGAGCAGAATAAAAAGCACAAAAATTCAAGCACAAAAATTTGCGAGAATTTCGTTCATATTTACTATAAGCAGATGGGAATAGTGAAGGGAGCAGTGTTCGACGCATTTGATGGGCTAACGAACGAGACGCAGGATTTGATCGTGTGCAATGCGCGAACCAGCTGGGGAGTGGGAGCGCAACTCGCGTTCAGGAACAGAATTACTCAACTGATGGCAAATTTCTATGCTCGTTGATTAGGCTTATAATGCTGCAGATTTCGGCGAACTTCTCGTTGGCTCAACACTAGCTACTAGGCTAAGATGCGAACACTTTGCGCAGCTCATATTCATCGTGCATGTGCAGCCTGAGTCAATATGTGACCAATCAAAAAATCTCTACGCCTCCAAGGCATTCCTCACTTTGGCTTAACATTATTACTATCATCGCACCATGCAAACGGAAATTCACACCTCACAAATGCTATCCAACATTCTTCTCTGGCAAAATAAATGCATATGTAGTGAAGCGTAGAGAGCATTTCGTGGGAATTATTATTTCATTTTATCCATTAATTTTGAATGTTGTTGCTCATTTTGCAATTTGTAAAAAAACTCCTTAAGGAACACAGCAGACAATGCACGAATCTATAAATGTGAATCAAAAACAACACAAAAATCTGGTAATTCGCAACATTAGAGACATTGCAAAGAAAGTAAGGCAAGAAGCTAAATGAGTTCAGTGCTCAAGTAAGCGGAAAAAATAAAAAGAGTATACTTGGTACATAGCAGCAACCAAAACTTCGCACTGCATTTGTGGATAATTGCAACAGCTAGTTTTTATTGAGAATACAATCTACGACGAATTAGACGAATGTTGCTGGAAACGAAAAATCTTTACTGAAACGCTTTTGCAAATCGCTCGTCAACTGATAACTTCTAATAAAACGCTATCGTGATTATCAAACTTTCTTTAAATGGGAAAACTTCTGCAATATTCGTAAATTCAAGATGTTGTGAAACGACCTAAGCTTTCCTTTGGCTTGATTGTCAATGAAAAACTTTTTTGAACTGCTTTTAACTTGCAAAAATCCCTCAAGATTATTGTATTCACTTGCTGAATTCTTCGGAGAATGTACTCGTGCTAAATGGCAAGAATCCGGAGTTTGTTTTGAGCAAATGCACTCAATTTTTAGAAGCTCTAACATAAACGTCGCAATATTAACGAGCTGAATAGTAATGTGAGAGTTTCCATTAAGCTGCACGCTCACAAATAATAGAGAGAAAAAGCACTTAGTGAACTAGGTTGAAAATTGAGATTTGTGGTCTTATCTGCTGAAAAAAAAAATGAAATCGTTTATTTCATCAATGGAGCATTTGGTAGGAAAAACAAACAGTGATGAACAAATGGAGTGGAAATGAAAATCTCTGAGACAAACAATTCGAAAGCGTAGCCGAGAAAAATGCAACTGAAGAAAAAATTCGTTCTTTAGTCCTTGTGAAGCAATACTTGGCTGTTAATTTAGCTTTCTCGAATGTAAGGTTGCCACTAAAAAGTAAGCTAAAGGTCCTCAAAGACCATGCCAATCCTATGGTATGATTGCTTTGAAGACGGCTAAAAATGTAATACCTGTCGAGATTCACGTGGAGAGGATATTTTGTTACAAATATCGATGAGCAACTGTGCAGCGAAATATTCGTCAATTTCGATGAATAAAGAAGGTGAAAAAGGCACCAAAATGATAATAAAACAGTAATGCTTCTTATCATCGTCAGCAGTAAGCGTCTCAATATCTATTAATATACCGGACAATACCTATAGCACATTCATTTGCTAAGGGCCTTATAGTACAAGAAGTAGTGGATAAAGGAATTGCAATACGCCGAGCCCTTTACACTGTGGTCTATCCTTTCATCGGTTTTACCGAAGAATCTATTTTCGAAGCGTTCTGTTAAGAAACGAGCGGACATATTGTCCCAGTATCAGTAAGCTCCGAAAATACATAAATATAGTGTTCCATTATTTAGGCGACCGGAGTGAATCCTAGAGGGCACGTAATGGAACTCATTGCACATTCATGCAATTGCCTGCTGAGCTCATTGTGTATTCCTAGCCAATTACCTTTATTCATGGCTTTTGCATTGAACTGCTGTTTTTACGATAGCATGAATCCCACTACTTTCTCGTTTGTTTACCTTCTTCTCGCAGCAACTATCGTTAGCGTCATCTATCATAACCCGTGTCCTGGTGCCTCTCATTAGGACTATAGAGGGCGAATTCAAAGACAATAAGATTTTCTTTTCAAAAATTGACGCAGATTTTGTTATTTAGAATGAAGGGAAACATCATGTTTGAGTTGAAAATGGTTATTCCAAAAATGAGGGAAGGGAACAGCAATTTCGATGTTGCATATTACAAGCGGTGCACGTGCATCAGCTCAGCACAAATATTTCATACAAAAGACTGATTAGCGGTTCCAACAGTGTATACTAGTCAGTATTCGACTATTCATCACATTTACTCAGGCATTCACATGATAAAAGCTTTGAAAACAAGCAATAGAATAAATTCAGTGTACGCAAAAATTTCATTAAGGTGCACTTTTCCGCAGCCGTTGTGAAGATTTTTATAGAGGCTATTTTAACTGTGGCAAATTTTCGATACAGGCCTCAGACTCTATAGCATTTTGTTACTGCCAAATATTCACGGTGAGCAAACTGTGCCTTCTAACGTAATATTATGGCGAATTGCGAGGTGGTGTTGCGAAAATTGCTTAGGTTTACAGGACGATATTGATTCATCATCTGCTGCCCAAACCTAGGGTAGAGAGAAATCTGGCATCCACTCCTCTGAAAAGAGTGCCAATAAGTATACTTTCAGAGGCTGAGTAAAGTGGAAATGATCAGGAGTATCGAGGCAATTGCAAACAATGAAATCGTCTTAAAAACACGAGAACCAAATGCCAAGACCAGCAAGAAGAGCAGCAGAAACGTTTTACATCTTAGTTTTTTTTTTAACCAGCAATGAAACGATGAAAGCTAAGCAAAGAAAAGATACGGTCGTACTACATTCGACGGTGAGTGAATCTAAAAAGCCACCTTGAATGCGATACTACACTTCCAGTAGATTATTCGTAAAAGAGTTGGCTACCTTCTTATGGAATATGTAACTTTCTCATATCTACATCTTATCAGTTAATGGGGGATTGAGGCAGAAGTGAATTGACCTGTTGAAAAAAATAAACATTAGTCAGCTGCATCGACGAATGCTTAATTTTTAGGCGGTATTCAAAGCGCATATTCAAAGAGAGAATTAAACCTGTCGACGAGTGCAAAACATTCAGCGTCAATAGTTCGGTAGTGCAATTCGCATGTATAGATCCACTTAAAAGATCAGGAATGACCTGTTTTCGAGGAAGTGCAGCTGCGCACGCGGGAAATTACTAACTCATAATTTTGAGGCAGAAAGTAGTAACGGATTCACTCATTTCGGCATAATCGCTATTTGAAATGATGACACGACTAATAGATGTGGAAGGAAATGATTTTATACAAACAGACATTTTTTGCTCACTGGGAAACTTAAAGAAGACTGAAGAAAGCGTAGTAGAGCAATTCAAGGACAAAAGAACAGTAATACTTCAGTGGGGGGGAGTGGGAGGGATTTGAAGTTTTATTTAATTCTTACACTTGCGCGCCCAATAATAGCCTCTAATGTTTATAGCTTAGTATAACTCGTTGCTGGGAAAAGTTAGTAACTACAAGACAAAGGAGAAAAGCGCCTGTGTTGAACTGAAGGACGTGTGGTAATAAAGGGATTACGGGAGTTGCTGGACAATAAGCGTCTAATAAGCGTAACGCTCAAAAATTTGATTGAGTTTCTTCCATAAGTGCGAGCCTCAATTGTGGCTCAATGACAGTGCAATAACCAAGCGCACCAGCAACGATTGTTCTTGAAAAGAATTTCACAGAACGCATCGAAATTATCGAAGTTTCCGAACAATGCGTGTCATCGTCGTCGTATGAAAAGAAAAACACTGAGCACACTGCACTAAAACGAATGAATTCAGCGAAAAAGATGTGCCTTTCGAAACGAAACAATGTTGACTAACAAATAGTTGTGAAGTGAAGTGAACTTTGATGATCTTCCATGCTAATTTAGAGGTTGTTTCATTGGCATCAGCTTCTGTTTTGATGCTATACAACAGTTGCGTCAGATAACGATTTGCTTGAGAAATGGTGTTTAATCTCATTTGTTCAACTTAGTTTGTGCGGCTATTTCATTTGCATTGCAAGGAGTCAAATGCACTCTACTCTAGTGTTATCGCGATCACAAAACGCAGGCAAAAGTATCAAATTACGACTGAGCTATTTGCAGCTTCCAGTGTTCGATATATGTGCTAAGAACCTTACATGAATATTCCTATTCTACCTTTCTCCTTGCATTTTAATTTAGAAAAAAAAACGTATTGAATAGTCTTGAATAATCAATGCACATTCCATATTTTCTTAGTAGTGAATTTATTTTAAGTATCGAACAGATGTGGAGCTAAAATGCTCTAAAAATTCTTCTAAAATTTCGACCAATGCAATGAGAAGTGCTCCACAAAAGGCCTCAAAGTGATGGATATTTCTATCATGCGTTTTCAGCAAAAAGAAAGCGTACAACGAAAGGATTGATTTTTTGACTTGTATAGAAGCAATGTTTGCTTCTGAATGCGCAGATAGGTAGCACTTTTTGACCACTGATGCAGATAATTCTTTGAATTGCCAAAATGCGCATGCAGCGCAGTCACGCAAACATCATTGCATCGCTTATATGTGCTTATGCTCATGTTTTTTCGACCGATTTATTCGCTCTATCGTTCGATTGAATAATTCCAAACCAGAATAGCAACGTTTCGTATCACTCAAGGTTGACCAATTATCATAATTAAAGACCGACCCAAAATGTTGTAAATGAGTAATGGATCCCGTTACGCTCGCCAATAGACTGTCGGCGCTGCATCAACGCTACGCAGGAGTTTCACAGTATAGTTCCATTTTCTGCCACCTTGGATAATCCCCTCAATCTGGTTCAGCTGTAATTATCCCATAGGCAAATTTTTGAGTAGTTTTTCAACATCTCAATGGCAGACGGACATTTTTTGCATTTGGTATCTTGGCTTACACGTCTCTCCTACCCAATTCGTTGATGCTGCTGTGGACAACGCACGATGATGCTTGCGGGAGGTGACTTAACAAGCGCACTTCTGTTTAGCAATGAATGCAAATCGTCTCAAATTGTCATTAAATGATCATCCCGAAAACATTTCGTTGGACGAGAAGGTCTCGCAGTTTGATTTGCAACTTTTCTAGAAACGTTTATTGCGAACATTTGCTTCATTTGTCAGCAAATAGCTACAATGATAAATAAGAGTGTGATGCACATGACAATTTAACAGCACCTTTCTCACTCACTTCAAATAACACGAGGTTGCTCTATTTGCAAATAAATGAAACGAATTTCTGACATCGCCTAATTCTTATCTGAGTTCTGTTGCTGTTACACATTTGTTGTAAGATCAACGAATGCCATTCGAGAAATGCACATTCTAATGCAAAATGTTCAATGAATAAATAATGGAATCTGCACTACTTCAAAACGAGGCAGTGAGGAAGTTTTCCTGAATAATTTCAGCGGTAGATATTCGATACGCTGTGTTTATATTATAGCGCATTCGCCACATGCTTTACCATCCATTCCTAAAAGGGCCTTTCATGGTTTTCATAATTCCCATACTTTGCCAACATCTCGAGTCAATATTCATTCCCACATATCATCCCTCAACACTCTTTCATTACTCAATATTCATTATCTAGTTAAACCCTTTAGAGTTTTCAAGAAATGGGTTAAGAAAACTGTACATTGGTTACATTTCAAAGATGCTGATAGGATGAACTAAAAAAGTTAAAGGGGTTTACTCGATTTTAGTATGCAAGGAGATTTACCGATAAGTGACTCTTATTGAAAATGGCGTAAATAGTGGTAGAACGCATGACAGTAATGGCACAACAAAATCTGCTTTTTTGTTCAGGCTGTTCTTTCATGTTCTATATGCATGGCAGGAATGTAAAGTGTTTAAGATAGCTATATATCTCGAACCGCAACAATTGTTTGCTTTAACCAATAATGAGCGCAGAAAATAACGAGTAAGAAATGTGGACTCATCAAGGAAGTAGTGATGAGATGTGGCACATATATGACAAACTTCTGAAACTGTTTCGTTCACTGTTGCATTGGAAAAGTAAAAATCACAACATAACCACCAAGCATGTATTCTTTTTGAGATGAAGGAAGCAAATAATTGAGGGTTCTTGGCTTTTTTCAAATTCTCACCTCTTTTAAAAAAACATATGTTTGATGATAAAAATTCAGCGAGTAAACTTTGAGACGGAACTTTACTCAGCGCTTTTGACATAATATGCTCTCAAACTCATATTTTGAGTACATATATTACCGCATCTTAAATGAAGAGGATAAATTTTAGTTCCAATGTAACGTACGAATGTTATATGCAAGAATTATGACGTTTCGTTGAAAAGAAACGAATATAATAGCATAACGAATATGTTCATTAATTTCAAACAATCGGAACTAGGGGACAGAAAGACGATAAAAGTCTGAATCTCACAGCGTAGAGAAGTTATGAGCAAAAAAGTTTCGCAAGGCTTCATTCTTTAAGCCAGAAAATATACACATCAGAAATATTGTGGGAAAATTTTGGTGCTATCAAATCGAAATGTTTTGTTTCTTTGAATGTTGGAAGAAAATTGCTGAAAAAATGTTCAAAAATTGAATGAAAAATTGAATAGAACATGAGTTCAGAATGTCGTCACATTGCACATTTGCAAACTGCTTTAAAAGGTTGCCTTAAAATTTAGTGAGAGTCTTAATCGTGGCATTTTGTCAATATCGCTTTGAGGACGCTCATGCCCACCCCCGATTGTTTATATCGTTTCATACACATCCAACTCTTGCGAAGAACGAGAATTTTTCGGTCAACAATAGGAAATTTTGACGAGCATTTCGGCGATTGCACGTGCATTATTCAGTAAATGCTTAGAAACGTTGAAATAGGATAAAATTAGGTTTCACATGGGCGCTATGCTTCTTGAAGACAACAGCAACACGCAATCAAACTCAACACACTACGCGATGTCGATAACGAGCAACGTGAATATCGATCAGCTCAAAGGTTTCTCAAGTGTCAAATAGTTCTCTCGAATTCTAGCAATTTAGAAAGAGACGCTGATTTTGAATCAACTTTTGCCTCTAGGAAATCTATGCATAAACTCATATTAGCATAAATAAACGAGTAGCGCTTCCAGTTTTAATGGTCGAATTAAATGCTGCAAACAAAGTAACGTAATTGTGCTTTAAAAATTCATTGCAGAATTAGCATTGAGAAAGTTGTGTGCTCAGCGTGCAGATTGTCTTGCTAAGTAAACTGATCGAAAATATTATGACACAGTCACCATTGAAGTCACTAGATCTTCGGGCCCCTATCAATTACAAATATTCCTCAGGGATGTGAGTACGTGAACTTTTGAATAAAACGGTTGATTAAATCTATTCTACTTCAACGCTTATATGAAACGAGCAAAATTTCCATCTTCATTTGCAACAGTTGAAAAATGAGTTTGCCTTCTTTAACCGTAATCGATCTCATTTGACACAGTCTGCATGTAATTTAATGCCTATTTTTCAAAGTTTATAGTATAAAATAAGCAAGTGCTAATATCATCAAATAGTACAATTAGTGAGCCGGTTTGCATTTGGTGCTCGAAATGAACACTGTGGCAGTGGTTCAAAAAAATGCAATATGAGAATGGAGGAGGCGACGAGAGGAGAGGTGGTGGAGTAAAGTGAAAAGGGTGCATTCAGTGTTGTGAATGAAAATACTTCAAAAAAGCTATTAGTGTCCACATACCTAATGAATAACCACAATAAAGATATGTTTCATTGCTTCTCAAAATTCCATTACCGCTTTAACTTGATTACTTTTTTTAAACAAATCTTATCTCGCGTTGAACAGAAATCAATCCCACCCAAAAAAAATTTCAAAAAAAAGGTATGAAACTATGACCGCTCATGAGTATAAAGCTTCTCCTCTACAACTTGAGAATAAAGAAAGCTTAATTTATTTTGCAAGCTTAATTTTATGACACTCCTTCGAAAAAAGTGTTTGTCATCCATGCTTTCGGGCGCATATTTCTATCAGACTCCTTCCACTAACCGTCTTCTTCCATAGTCCACCTCAACAATCGACCCAAAGTGTTCAGTGGTTGAAAAATATGAGTAAGTGAAAAAGGCGGAATTTCACTGTAAAAAGCAACAATTTTTAACTGCATTTTGAGGATTGCAACTGACATTTCCCATTATTTCTTCGTGAAATCGTCGTTGTGTCCCGCATCAAATTGGCCTCTTTCTCGCGTTCCCAAAGTAAACTTCCGATGTTAGTGCCATATCTCTTCTCTTCCACTTATCGCTCTAATATATGGCTGAAAACTAAGGGCTAGTAGAAAAACATTTTTATCAGCATAGCATGCTGAGCATTCCTTTCTCAACTCGCAGGCTCTAAACTCATTGCGCATACCTTAGCGCAGTTCAGCTTCATAGCGCATGCAAAAGTGCATCTAAAATTCCCTATAATCCGCTCATTCCCTAGCGACTGGGCAACAGGGGCAGGGAGGAGGAAAAGCGCCTCTTCCCTAATCAGCTTCTCTCACCGGTCTGCTTCACCATCCCTCCTCCCCTCTTCGCCCCCATCCGTCATCACTTTTGTCACAACCTTGCAGTTCGTCTGATGAATACGACATATGTCTTTTGCTAGAAATCTCCTTGCTTTCCTATGCAGCCTGTTCCATATATTTGCAATCGATAGAACTCATTCACTTAATGATGAGATCAACGGCTTCAAAGCTTACTGCTTCGAAAGTTGCGCACAAAAATTCAATATAACACCTGCTTTGAGTGCTGAAAAGGCAATATGCTCCCTGCAGTGAGGATTTGAATACTTGAGTATTAAAATAGCGTTTCTGGAGCCATGCGAAAAGTTACAAGGATGTAATTGTCTTTTCCAACATTTCGCTTGAAAGTAGCATTACTGTGCAAGAAGGTATAGCGCGTAATCCTTAATCCCCTCCTGATTCATTTTGTTGACTGTTGCAGTTCCATGATAGCATATTCATCGTTGCTCTTATTCGGGAAGCAAGCAGCTACAGCACAATATGTTTATGTGCCGGCAAAAAATAGAAAACCGTTTTTGAGGTTTCTCTTCCCTTCGTCTGTAGCGGGAAGCGTGAAAAGACATTAACTCGAAGAATGGTCCATCTACCCGTTCGAATTCCGCGCTCTTTCCGTGAAAAACGGTTCATGGTTTGATGTTGTAAAAAGCAATGACCAACGCTATCAGGCAGTTCCAGCAGACATCTCAATATAAACACCGAGTTTTCGAGTTTTTCCTTCTTTTCCAACGGCAACAATTTCTCCCCCATCGTAATCGAATTAACTAGAGATATTCTTAAGAAAGTCCTTCAACAGTTTACATCTCATAAAGACGCTCCAAGTAATCGATTTTTTGTTTTAGTCATACGCCAATGGGAAAACGTTTCCAGTGTGAACTTATAGAGATGCATGCATCTGATTATATTTCATTGCTCCACAAGAACAAGGATTTAGAAATACCTACCCCGTGAGCCTCACCGTTACAGTCTCCCACCACCAAGCCTTTTTAGAATTTCAGCGAAAATTCATCGTGTCTTTTAAACCATTTAAATCTTCCAGTGAAAGTTCGCGGCATCGCAAAAAGCGGCATCATTCTTTGCTCGAAGGTAAAGTTAAAGTTCAATTAATCCACTTCTAAAATACTATTAATTAGCATTTATAAAACCTTTCAAACGGGGAGCGTTTTCTGAAGTATAAATTCGATGTTTGAACAATCTCAGTAATTTCGAAATTTTATGCACCTCGAAAGCTTAATCAACCCACTCTGTAAAGAATTATGGAAGCATTGTTCGGGCACAAAATATCTAAATTTTTAGGAGTGCGCAAAATATCCATACCTACTAAAGATATTTCAACTTCCGTGTGAGTGAGACACTGTTCAATGATCGGTGGTGAAAAGCAAAGAAAACGTGATTTAATATAGAAAATTGATGCAAGGCTTGAAAATTTCAAAGATGGGCATTTTTGCTGTTCAAGTATCCCTTAGGTTGCAATATATTAGCCATGGCTCATTCATTTTTCCCAATTTGAGGGGATTATTTTTAAATATTAATATACCTACTCGGCGTGTGTGCATTAGTGCAGCTTCAAGCTGCAAATTTCTTTCAAGCTGTTCATCGAAAGACGCGTTATGATTCGCATAAGAACTTGCCCTCGGAGCGCAATTCACGCATTTTCAATTACTGCGAAAATTCGAATGAACATATGGGCCCTTGAACGTGTCGTGAACATGTGCTGCTCCGATAGGTTCTCATGGAACACTGCATTGCCAGTCAACGTTCAAATAGGCGAACTATAAAGGTACATGAAAGGGGCAAATTTTGACCAGATAGAGGCGTGTGATAAAGCTACCGTACAGATAAAATGGAAACCAGATGGAGCCGTCGCAGTTCTAATACGGTAGGAATGAGGATGACACAATACCGTTTAAGAAAATTTTTGAGTTGCTTTGTTATGCGAATGAAATCTGTAGAAGATCGCGGCCACGCTTCATCTACCTTTCCTTGAGATATCTTCCTTGGAGCCATATATTTTACATTCAGCAGAAATTGCACTTTCTGTAGCTCATCGCCAATCTAACTTCCCCCCCTCCCTCCTCCTTTCAACCGCTGCTCACATGGCGGCATTATTGAAGGACTTCATATGGTAACGGGGGGCCGTGATTGCTTCCACAAGAACTTGGATCTAGCTCAACCTGTGGTAGAAAATAGAAGTGAACTGAAATTGCAAAACTCATTCGAAAAAGATTGAAATCATTTGAAAAAGACCGCAAGACCAAATATACTTTGCAGTTTGAAGGCATAATAATATTGTATGATTTCTATACGGACTTTTTGAACATCCATTCGATAGCTCATTGATGATTCCTTAGTTGTTCTTTATTTGCGCACATTGGGCTTAGCAATTGCTATCGTATGAAAATGCGAAAATGTTCTTCATTCTCTCTAGCCTGCAATTTTGAAGGATTCGAATTGCAGCAACGGTGAAGAGGTATTTTTATTTGAAAGTTGCAGAAACGATACGCAAGTGCGATGATTAGCTTGAACATCATAAAACAGTGCTCATATCAACGACATATCGATACACAACTTTTCAAATGCATGCAATAATTTGAACACAACTAGAAAAACCATCCGTCAGCGCACAATTTTTATTGAAAGAACGCTGCATCGAAATTGCTTCGTTAATTTATAAGATCAGAAGGAATCTGAACAGATATGCGATTTCACCTTTATTGCAGGTTACTGTTATAACTGCTGCAATTTCCACCTTCTCGCTGGCATACAGTACTGCGTTTTTGATGCATCAGTGTAAAACGCATTGCGGTAATTTATGCTTTTGGAAATACTTGTTGTTGAAATGCGCATAAAGAGTGCCAGTAGACTGCGAAGAAAGCTTTTGCACTCATGTGTAATCAAATATGAAGATGAACAATGTCCTTCATTTATTGCTCATCACGTTCATCGCTCACTAATAACAGCTTAGGCAGTGGTCATGTCACATATTAAAAAAACCTTTAACTAGAAACGACACTGAGGTGCCCCACTTTTTAATTTGCCTCATCAGCGGATGAATGGGTGCGATATACTTTTTCAAAGAGTATATTATCATTTCTGCTTCTTTTTTTTTTGACAACCGAGCTTCAAAAGAACACTAGATGACTATTATATAAAGCCAAAGAAAAATTCATATTTCCTCGATAATGACGCTTTAAAGTGCAACACCGAGATCTATTGGAAATAATTTATAAAATAATAGCAGGTAATTTATAAAATAGCAGCAGATTTATTTTTCAGAATGAAATCGTGCTAGACTGACTATTACATGAGCAAAGATAATCACAAAAATTACTGAGTAAAAGAGTCATCTCATCATTTTCTACTTTAGCGTTCAACGAGTTAACCTTTATTTTTAAGGAAACATTCAGTCCTTATGACATGAAAGCGATTTCAAACATTACGGATAGAGTGCCGAAAGAAGCAGTAGAACCGACAAAAGCTTCAGAGTGAAACTACATAAACATGTAACATCTGATTCGTTGAGATTCAGCTTGATGCTTGGGTTCATTTTATTATTCAAGTACTTTATTGATGAACTCTAAATTAATAGATGGAGAAAAGCGTTAATATCTCCACGATAATGATAAGCAACGTCGATAACAACTAATATGTCAACAGCGAAGCTGCCTCTATCCCGACTGGACGATCCCGAGAACGTTTGAAAGAAACTCAACTAAAGCTAACATTTCGCACTACGTCCGTTGACCTATCAGGGAGAATAGTGACCACCACTGCAGACCGCTTAACACATCTAGGCGTACGGAAACCTAGAAAGTTCAAACCACGTACTCTAAGCAGAAACTTAGTTGATTAACCCCTTCTTCACCATGAATTTCGAGTATCTCATTCCATTACTTAATTTCATCTGCTTCCTATGTCGAAAATATTCAACAATATGCTGAATTATGAAGTCTTCGAGCACTGACTGCGATTTTTTAGCGCTTCTATTCTGATGCGAAATTTTGCGATGATCTGGCTGATGTTTTGTTGGGTTGATCTCCACCGTTTCATCATCTCATCTTAATAAAAAATTATTTTCTTTCTCTCGTGTGGACGTTTCCTTAAATTCCCTACGTACAATAGTTTACGTAGTGAAAAAATATATATCTAACAGAATCGCATGTAAAACGCTTCAGTCTCTCCGAAGTAATTCTTTCTCACTTAGCTACCATCATCCCTCGCTGTTTCTTCGGGCCTGTGCTATATCATACGTAGTTTTGTGATTTTATACAATGCATACATCTATTTTTTTGTCACTTCATTTGACAATTTTTTGCACGCATTACACGTTATTCATTTCGATGCATGTGTCTTATGAATTATAGGTGAACATTTCATGCAAAAATATCGTATTTTTCTTTATTCATTCAAGAAATGATTCGATCAGCCCGCTGCGATACCATTGCAGCTGGAAAAGCGACTACTTGGTTGATATAGCGTAAGCTGTCTGTTGACCTCATAGAACATTTTGGCGACGATTTAGCAACCTCTAAAGATGCTTCAGAAATTAAAAGTCGAAAAAATCACTCCATTTTGCATTAGCCAGGTCAGAAGAAAACCATATTTTCTGCACAAGATATGTTTGATCGGTCAAGTCAATTGATACGCGAAAGTTATATTTTGTATATAATATATACATATACATGAAGCACCTCGCGTAAACGACGTATTCATCTCTACTTACTCCTAGTTGATAACGCTGATGTCTTGAAAATGTTACTTGCTGGGAGTAGATAAAAAACGTCGAATTTTTGCCTACCGTGTGTAAGACCATGAAAATCACAAGCATCCTTCCCCTCCCCTCTTCCCTCGCAATGTCATGCTCCCCCCCCCCCAGCAATAATTCCGGCCCAGGGTTTTGAAACGCATTCTTTCCTCCTGGTACCTCTCTTCTTGCCCCCAAGTCGATCGCAATACATATCTCTGTTGAAATTTAACTGCTATGATGTAAGCAGTTTATAGCAGGGCCCCTAAACAATGCTATCCGCTATGAGTGAAGAAGCGCATTCTCGTTAAAGGAAGGTGCTTAACTGATGAAGATAGGAATGACGATTGTGGTCGCAGTGGTGTCGCCATATCGATGAGCGAATGCAAAGCAAACAACGCGCACTGTGCAATAGGCAAGCATTACGGCTATCAGCAACGCTTGTGCATCCAAACTGTCTCCACTCATCGCTTTCGGCCGCAACAGCTCTATCGTCACGACTGCTGTAACTGGCCCAGCAACTTAGGTGATTGCTCCTTGTTTGCATATTGCTTCCTGAGTGACCAACTTTTGAATCACTCTGCGCACTTTGGAAAAGTCGTCGTAGACGGTTTGGGTCAGAGCCCCTCCAGTCGGATCAGGAACCTTGAGTCATGGGAGATCGTAGTCTCGCCTAATGAATCTTGCTCGATGGCCTTCTAGGTACAGCGTTTGCCGACCTCCCTTCTACTGCTGTCGGCTCCACGTTTGCAAAAATCTTAAGACCAGTTTGCCCACAATCAACTTTATCTTCACTCTTCCTGTTTCTATCTTCGAGAGATCTGATGGCTTAATAAAACTTATGATCACTAAACAGTCAACTTCATTGGTCAAGAGACCAAGCAACCTTCTTTCATGACCACACTGTGGAATAACCGACAAGAAATGAGCTCTATATCTTCTTCTCTATAACCTGACGCATCTCCTTTCTCCTCTTCGAAATCCTAAAGAATTTTGCAACAGTTTACAACGGCTGCCTTTGCAATATGTCAGCTACCACGCAAAGCGAATATAGCTCGATTTTCCGGAATCGTTGCATCTCTTTGTTGTTTGTAACTCTTTCAGTATGAGGCTATGAAAATCAATTTCCTTGAAAACTGCTCAAATGCGAAGCAATGGAATGACACTGAGGAAAGAAGCATATCAGATTTCAGTGCATTTTGGCTTTAAATACTGTCCTCTTTTCAGCATTCATTCTGTTCATGTCTCTGAACAGTCATTTCAGATGTTCATTGTCGACGGAGTTCAATCAGTCTAATGCCTATTTAGCTGAGTTCATTGCGGTCTATTCAACGGCACGCGCTTATGCATCATCAACACGATTTCAGTCTTCTGGCAATCGCTTTGATTGTCTTCGTTCTGGTGAGTTCTACTATTAGAATGCCCTATCTAGTGTATATTTACAATTCTGCATGCACCTGAACATGGAACTATAACATGATCGGTGGATCTTGTGCGTATATTTGAAAATTTTTCGATAGCGTAATTTTGAAGAGGAAATTCTAAGGTTTCGGCCTCATAGGTGAGATAGAAATAGTTCATTGCGAAACTACTCGGTGCCATTCAGTTCTTTTTCCTTTTGTAATTCTATCTTCTCTTTTGGAGATCTCTGCTCAGCGGTATTTTTATTCGTGACACTTGGAATGTTAATACTGCGTTGTAGCTTCGACGCGCAACAGAATTACACATGCTTTATCAACCATTTTCTTCTTCACAACCGTAGTACATCGTATCGCACTTAAATCAGCGCAAGAAGTAATATTACACCTTGTTTATGGCTCCTTCAAAGGATATTGTACTACCGCTTATTACAGCTGAGATTATGCGTCATGCTTTGTTCAATTTCTAACTGGAAAATGAGTTTCACTCCAGAAATACCAGTATTGATGTCAGATAAAAGCACCCCAGAAAAATAAGGGAGGTTGATGCATACGCTAAGAACGTTACACTAACAGTGAGCAAAAAGTATTCAGCGACCGATTCGCAGGAAAGACCTAGGCTACAGCCATGCGCGTGGCCAACGTTACGACTCACCCAAGCATACGCGAACGTGACCTGCTTCCAAAACTAAGCTTAGCAACAATCACATAGATATTGCAGTTTTCAGCGTTATGTATATTTATTTGTTTCGTTATTCCATGTTTTGCAGAGTAATATGCCTACATCGCAGACATATTCCTTTTCAAATATTTGATTAATTCAAGTTGATTTTCTGCATTCTGCACTGCAAAAAATCGGCTTCAACTTTCACTCTTATATGCGCACAAAGGTGGATCCGTTCACATGAAAGTTTCGCATCGTTGAGCTCGTTTTATTAGTTTTGGTCACCTAGATTTGTATTCTACCAGGCATACGAGTGGACATTAGAAGTTTTCTGCTGCGGCACCTTGAAGCGATGAAGGCGAATGCTTCGCTTTGCGAGATAATTGCTCTTGCCAATATTAGCGTCTTTAGCTAAGCACTTCAATCCCACTCGAACACAAAACGGGATAGGGTTCCAGTGACTTAGAATAGTCTCATTCGGCTATAAATAGATTTATGCACTTTTTGTTGAAATCATGAGAAATTTTTGCAAAAAATTCTTTCTCAAAAAGAAAGGTTGCAGAAGAGTTTACCCCATCTAATTACCCTTGACTCGTTTTATGAGGTGATACTCAAATTATCGTCATTGCATATATGTCACACTTTTTGCAGACGGCAGTGCATTACCTGATGGGAAGGAAACTTTGCATTTCGTCAGACGTTTTAAAAAGTTGAGATTCGCGAAACTGAGGGAAGGAATAGGAATGAAGGAGTACATAACAAGAAATCCAATGATAATTCTCTTTCGGATAGTTTCCTTGCGACGTCTGCTTCACTGGCAACCAATGACGTCTTCTATGTCATATTTTCGTAAAGTATAGTATAATTCTAGTGTGCAGCTGCACTGCGCCTGTACTATACTGCTCATTTTTTTGTCTCAAACTATACTGCATCATACTATACCTGATTTACCTTACGATACACCTGCATTGCATTTTGATATACTTTTCCTCTAAGGATATGCTTAGATTACACTATGCTAGACGTTAAATCATACTTCATGTTTTCTTCCATTCATTATGCGACAAAAAGATTTCACTTAAAAATTCAAGTGCTCGCGGTAGCTGAAACGTTGTAATTGTGAAATATAACAATAGACTCAAACAAAAGAACTTGATGATCAAATGGGAGAGTGAAGCATGGCTGAGAGTGACATGCGTGGCCCAATCCACGATTCTGCCACGCGTGGGAGAACTAAAAAGGCAAGCCCAGCCTGCCCATCTTAAAAAACGAAGTCAGATGTGTGGGGTTGTCCCACCTTTCCTCTTTTCTCCTCCCCCATCCTCCCACTCGTCAGGCTCGTCAAAACATAGTCGGTCTACTTTACAGCTCCCCCCCCGTCTCATTTCAGTGGAATGCTTGCAGCGATCGTGTAATCGAGAACGTGGTCAGGCAATATTTCGCAACACACAGCTGAGTTGGAGCCAACTAACCACTCGATCATGTCATGTTTTCCTCCTTCCTATGAGCAACAAGGTTTAACTCAACAAAACTTTACACAAGCGTAATTTCATCCACATCCTCAATACGTAGCTGACCATGAAATGAGATTACATCAAGGCAGCGCTCACGTTAAACCGTTTGTCCTTCTTTTATTTTTTCGAATGGAATAGAAGACAGACTCTCATTTAAGTTTTTCCACAAAGCTAGGTCGTGATTGCCGTGAATTTCTTAAAAGTCCTTAGTAAAGCAAATTGAATGTCGAAGCATATAGTTGGTGAAGAAATGACGTAGGAAAACTGGGAACTGCTCCTCCTTAAATAAAATAAGAAGACGTGCAGGTAAAGATGGCGCAATATTCGTTTCTGTATTTCATCCCATCAAGACAATCGATTAATTTTTCAAATATAAAGAAACAATGAAAAAACGCCTAATAACATATGTCCCTATGAAACCGACCAAGTGTTATGGTCTGAAACTGAAAAATTCTTCGCTAGGTTATGCTTAGCCATGGAATTTAAGACGCGAAAAATCAGAAGCTGGCGTCTTGAATGCCATTTTGGGGCTCATGGGTGATTTCGATGTGTGGGGCCTAACGTCGAGGGTTCCTGGAACGAGATTCGACTCCTTAAAATTATTCATAGAGCCTCAACTTGCATAGGATTGCTTAAGCCGGGAGAAATGGTTTGTCTGTACAGTTTGTTGTGCTGTTTATATGCAAGCTATAGCAACAGCCGCATTGTAAGCAATATACTGCAGTGTTCTGCAGCAGGAAACTTGTTGTACTAACAGCAAGGAGGTGTTGTCGAGAAACGTTTTATCTGCTGTTCGTCTGTGCTCGATCTGTTGAATTTGTCGGTGGTATTCGATCACAGCGTTGTATGTTTTAGAAAAGCGCATTGCTACTGATGTTTGTCAGCTACTGGAGCAAACCGCACCACCTTCTTAACAGTCATCAAGAAAACCGAATGTGAAGTTCCTGGCCATATGTCTTGCTACGGTAAATATTCGAAATAATGGCCGTGCTTTTCTACACTTCGCTAATTCTTTTGCTATTCGCAGTTTGAAATTAGAAGACGGACACACTGAGAAGGTTGCGTGTCAGAGCGATAATGCCACGGTCTTTGGCACGCCTCCAATCAATGGGACAATGGCGAACTTGAGAGTTCTCTTCATATCAATTCATTTGCCTCTGATAGACAAGAACCACCTTTACACAGTATATGATGGAGGATTCGGGAAAGTGGACCATTTTAGATGATTGCAGAAGATGCTTAGCAGTGGAAGACTTTTTGGACTTTCCGCTTACTAGCCATCGTCGTCGATTTAACATGATAGGCGAATCCGACAGAAGCAACACGCGACGTTCGACCGCTTGTTTTCCATAGCCCTCTTATACATAGTCACCTTCTTGCTATGTAATATTACGATAGCGTATTGGAGAACTGGATGCATTTATCCGAGGCTATTTATTCCACAGATTTCGCAAAGTGTACAGAAATTGGCATGCGGAATTTACCCCCCAATATTGGCTTATGTCTACTATATAATGAAACCTTTGTCGACTTGAGATCGCTCTAAGACGATGGTTGAGATATTTTTGAAAAACTGAAGTTCTTTTCTATGGCAATCATCATTATAAGTGGAAAACTGTATTTTCGCAATAACGAGCCAGCGTTGCTGCTCTATCGTTTCGGATGAGGGAGGTTTCGATGTGCTCGGATATGGTAGACACTGATGAAACATGATTTTGGAAGAATTGAAACGTTAATTGCTCGTCCATTACGACATTAGAAATTCTTGTCTCTGTTCTTACGGCATTTTTTCCTTCTTGGATTTCAAACTGTAGGATAGGCCTTTCTTGGATGCATGCTTGTTCCATATCCCCTTACTATTTTTTTTCAGCCGCTTAATTGCATTTGCAGCTGTTTGAGGTAATCTATTATCTGGATTCGCCTATTCGCAGTGTTGAATTCGTTTTGAGGGTTTCCTTCGTGCATCAGTTTGGCGTAATGAGTAGACGTTAACGCTTTTCCTGGTAAGTAAACGTCAGTCAGTTCACAAGGATAAAAAAACGAATGGTGCGGGAGACAGAATGGTATATTACGGCAAGCCAATTGCAAAGTGCGTTAACTCGGCGCTGTTTTTTTTCAAAAATGCCTAATTTTTCTTCTTGGGAGGGGACTATTTTCTCACTAGGTCTGTTAGTATTGTGGCTCGTTTTGAATAAATAAACAGTATTTTCATTTAAACGTGAGAGTTACGTTTTTGTAGGCCTTTTTCACATTATCTACTTTCCAGGTTCCTCTAGTTCCAGAAATTAGCTCTTATTTCCAAGTAGGCGATTTGAAATCATTACAGTAGAGAACTTCACAAGATAGTCACATCTTGAAGAAAAAGAGCGCTTCACTTTAATTGCCCATGCAAATAAATAAATAAATAAATAAATAAATAAAAAAATAAATAAATAAATAAATAAATAATAAAAATAAATGCCATAATGAAGTAGTGGTGGTCAAGGTTTTTGAGAGGTGGCTCAACGCGTCAGAAATTTGCCACTTACACAGTTCACATTAAATTCTGAACGATGTGCTGCTAATAGTTGAGGAAGTTTTTGTTGTGTGACTGCAATATTTCAAACAAATTTTGCTTCATCTCCCTTCCCGTTGCTCACTCATAACCTGCTAATCACTAAGTCTTGTCGGCAGAAATATGACTATTAGACGAATCACTTTTTTTATTGTCACATTACTCAGCTCATCCATACTGACTGTTGTCAAAGAACGACTTTCGTTTTATTTCTAACCCTTTATATATAAAAATGGCATCCGTTCAGGCTGCATCCAAGAAGAAGTATTGCAACTGTTGAACGTTAATTTCGATGTGTTCCTCTTTTATTGCTGCAAGATGAGTATTTTAACAAAGTGACTCGGCTGCAGCAAAGGTTCTTCTCAGAAAAAAAAAAAAAAAACATGAATATCAATTGATCATTCCCGTGCTGCTGGCAAATTAATATCTCTTCCATCAGTGACACAACTTCCTTCTCAGAAAATAATTTTTATAATTGCACATTTAAGCGCACACTGTTGCACCAATCCGCTTTGATTAAGTTGGTGGTTGTTATTTTTGCCTAATTATTCAGAAAAACTTTATTACAGAAAACAGCACTCGCAATTCCAACCAGAAAATCTGTGTAGGCGAGCGGATGCTTCCGATTCTTTTAAGTAGTGGTTCTCTTGCAAACATTTAACATCTCGTTTTTACTTTTCATCCGGCGCTCTGAAAATCAAGCTTCCATTTCAAAAATTAAGTTTCCATTTTTCACAGGTCAGGTGGAGTTGATGTTTTCCACAATATTTTTTGAAGAAAAAAAACGGAAAAAAGATTGAAAAAACTTTCTCCCTAGTCGCGAAATTAATTTCTTCCTATGCTTTCTACATACCCATACATATGGACAAACGTTAATTCATTGCTGATGTGCTTTTGCATGAATTTATTAAAACAAAGAACAAAGGGGCTCAACCACTGCCACTGAATAACTGTAGCATCAAATATGTGAAATGCTGAAAAGTTTGCAAAAGCGCAAAACAAATCCTGCTCGAATACAGCGCTGCATTAGACCTAAATTTAGTCATATCATTCAACAATAGCATCCGTAGCAACGCATATAATAATATCTATTGCGGCTTTTCCAAGAAATCATATAGATACAACCTCGCAAGTTCAGTCATTATTTTCGAAGAAAAGCTTTTCCATTTATTTAGCAATATCATTGACCGTTTGACGAATCATTACAGCGCTCATGTGTGCAAATACAAGTCGCTTCCCTATTCAGGCACTTCTCTTGCGCAGCATCAAATTTAGCTTGTGGGCAATTATTAGATGGAAAGGTGGATTTTTCAAACCAGTATTTCATCTTCCTCTTAGCTGCCTTTAAGATTAGGTACACTTTATGAGTAGTTAAAGCATAGCTTTGAAAAACACTATGTCGCATTGCAATTGGTACCTTGTACAATTTACCTAGTATACCGTATGCACAACATAATATATACGTACCGTAAGAGTATCATTATTTTTGCACCCTACAATATGCTTATGTGTATGCTCACCAAACGAATTTGAGTTCGAAAAAAAATAAGATGGAACCGATTACAAGCTAAGAAGTAAGTCGAAGTAAGTTCAAGTTTGGCCACAGCAGCAAAATGAACTTTTTATGACGACTATCTAACATGTCCCGCCCAAGCTAACATGGCCGATCGCTCCAGGACAGCGCGTTCAAGCGAGGCGAATCTACGGCACCCGAGTGAAGCAAGGCGAAGTCTGACCCACCTTTCTATCCATGCAAGAGATTCTTTTTTTTCTTTTTTTTCTTTTTTTTTTGCTTAGTACATCTCTGGAATTTTACCTCACGTGTCACTCAATCTCCACCTATGTAACCGGTGGAATGAGCAATCTTTTATATAGAAAGAGGCCTCCTAAGCGTTGTCTGAAAACTCTTGAGAAAATCGATAATTAGATGTCCCACGGTGGACTAACGAAAGTTGTTCTGCGTCTGCAATCCTCATTTATGCACTCTGGTTTTTGAGATTGTTGCAACTTTTTTTTCCATCATACAGCTTAGTTGAGTGAATTGCGAGCATTTAAGAAAATCCAGCTGCAAGGGTGCTTTGCTAAAAAGTCAAAGAATATTATCGTAGATATGGACCGAGTCACCGCATTCAAAAAACCGAACGAAACAGCGTTCTTACGACCTCTCAACGGTATATTTGATTATAAAGTCACACGAAGCAAGTCAAATCAGCATTTCCTAGCATTCACTATGACTGCATCTTCCGGATTTTCAAACTTTCATTCTGACGGTAAATAAGAGTATTACTTGCTGAGACGTAAAAGTTGAGAAGTGTTGAAGAGCATTGTTAAGTGCGCCCACTTTCAATGTAAAGCCGCAGCTTATTTGATTGCTCAACCTTCAAAATCTTCAGCAATCCACTCAAGCACCTCTAAGGATTATTGCTGCTCTGCTCGTGAAAGTATTTCTGAAAAAAAACCTTTCTAAGATAGAGAAAAGGAAACCCATGCGCTTGAAATGATTTAAGCTATTTCATCGAAATCTCAGCGCTCACCCTGAAATTACGCTCAAAAAGTTAGCGTTCCTTTTCCTGAATAGATTATGATTTCTTCGCCATCCTAAATATCTATAAAAATGCTCACTAAATATTGACAAATGAGGAATCGTGCCAGAGAACCTCGCACGATATGCGCTTTTGTATTTTTCCTATCTGAATAATCAGTTTCATAAGTTGCTAAAAAATAATGAATATGCAAAATATTGCCTTCATATTGTAAATTAATGCGGCTGTCGCATGAACCTTCCAGAAAAGATTTGATTTATTGTAAAATCAACCGTGTCGATTTAATCGTAGAACCGATTGGTGTAAAGTGAATGCATCTTTTTCTACGTTTGAACATCTATACATCTACACTGCATTTCGAAGGTGATGATTCAAGGTGAAAAATGGTCGGTATCGCCCACCAAATTTCATAACTCTGGCTTCAATGAATCTCGAATTGTAATTAATGGACAGATACATGAACAAGTCCCACACAAAATGTTGTTTTCTTAATAATACTTCAATTAGTATTCGGAGTTCACTTACGGATGACTCAATGACTTGACCACGAGGATCCACGTCTCAGAGTTCCTAATGCTCGAAAAGTCTGTCGCGGAGGGTTTTTTGAATACAAGGCGCCCGGGAGGACCCGCCCGGTGCTTTCCGCCCTACCACCAAGATTCCGTCATTGACTTTCAGGTCTCTGTGAAGGATGTTAAGAAGGCGGATCTTGCCTCTGCCAGCTGAAAAAATTCTCCGCATAGTCACAGGAAGAGGAGGAAATCGCGTAGCACAATGCGTTCAAATGAGAAGAGCTGAAGGGAAGCGTGAGGTTGAAGTATTATTAATGAAATAGCATTTTATTGTATCAGTCGATACTTGGATATAATGAATATAAAAAGAGAGCAAAAGAGAAGCCAGGATACGCTGGAAGTGAATGATCTCAGCATCGGTATTTCATGCAAAAAATTCGCTCATATGCAAATGCTAAAGTTCGTAAAACAGCAGATCGTGCCATAACTGTGCTCTCTTTTTAAATGCTTCATTTCAATGGAAAAATGCCTTCAGGAAAATATACTTGCAAATGTAAATATACAAAGACAACGTAAATGCGAAGAAGGCGCTTAATTATAGACAGATATCGCCTTTGTGTTTACGCATAATAGAGCCAAAAGTTCCACGTTTTCAGCATGCTGTTTGTAAAATCCTTCTAGTGCAGGCTGGCTTAATCGAAATCATAACCGGAATCAATCTTATAAAAGAAAAACAATAAGTGGCATATATAGTTCAACTTAATATGAATAAGTTGCACGATGCCGCCAAACCGTACACACTCTTTGAGCTAATCGAAAACGCGTTTCAAATAAGCGAAAACACTCCATGTTATCAATGAAATATTTGATGCATAGCAAAATGAAATCTTATGTGAATCACACAGTACCCAAGAAAAGCTCATCGTTGCCTAGATGCCATAAGCTACCAGCCATTCCGTTCTATTTATCCTCTATCTTTTCGGCATGGAAAAAACCCCGTTTGCTCGAAGAAAATACACAGGCGACATGTAGCTTATTTGCAATTCAGAATGCTAGAAAAAACAAGCAGTCTCAAAAAAAGCAACGTTTCGTCACCACTGCAGTAGCTCCAATTAGCAGGAACTATGCGAACCAGTGCTGCCAACCTGTTTAAAGTACACTCTAGCATACTGTCCACCCTCATCACCTCGGAATTTTTTGAGATATGCGCACCATGGTTTAAGGCATTAAAAATTTCGTAAACTGAGACTTGTCGACTCGAAATTTGCTCGAGTACTATAGTACGCTTCACTGCCGAAAAATCTCTTAAACTCTACTTTTTTTTCAGCGCAGTGAGGTGTAAGTAAGACTCAAGCCGCACAGGTAAATATTTTGACATTCAGGCAGGAAATCCAGTTATTACACGTGCCACAAAGAGCAAGATGATTTGTGATGCAAAATTTCGAGTTGCCACCTCCGAGAGCTTGGCTTTCTATCCGCACTTCCGGTTTTGCAATTGCCTGCAATCGTGCCCAGCAACGATTAAACAAAACTGCTCCCATACCAACATCTTTACCGTCAATGGCACCTACTTGCACTGACATTCGCGTGCCATTCAACTTCCGTACTTACCAGATGTTGCCCCTCATTTCATTTCTTGCCATTATATAACAGAGAGATGTACTTCGTGATCTTTGCAGATTACTCGCATAGTCACTCATTTCTTTGGCTCGCTTATTAGGGACATAATACAATAGTACGACAGTCACCATTCCATCATCTCCCATCTGAATGTCATTTTATTCGCAGCAAAAATTTAAGAATTCAGTATCATCTAAATCGAAGCAAGCACTTCATGATATCTGGCACAAATTCACATTCAGGAACTTTGACGACAGCTCCTGTATTAGACGAATTGTACTACAACGCAATGATATATCCAGCCTGCTACTGATTAAATGTTGCTAATCCGTCGCGGGGAATAGCATGCACCACGTAAAACCAGGTCACCAACTTCCTCGAGAACTCTAGCGCTCTCAAACATTCCCCTTCCTCCTCTCAGAGAATTGCCAGCACACAAGCATATTCTTTCCCTTCATGGTGGAGGGAGGGACTGTGGAGCAAAGAAAGCCTCCTCCTACACGGAGCAGATGATTCATCACTTCAGAAAGGCTCCGTCCGTGAGACCTCCTCCTCTACATTGGCAGGAATATAAACCTGCCATAATGCGCTTTCGCAGTCAAGTCTGCAAAGGCGTAGCAAAAAAGACCTTAATTCTCGTTGAAATGAATAGGAAAGTACAATAAGACAGTTGAATAAGCGGCTTGCGACGATAATAAACTCTTACTTGTTTGCTCGCAAATCCATTTTGAACGTCGATTCATCATCTTCGATAAGTAAACTTTTTTTTGCTGTTCTATTATCGGCTAAATTTTCATTATGACAGCCGAAGCTTTGAGGAGACCGCTGCCTATTTAAAGATCGCACAAATGCTCGAATCAGTTCGTCTACTGAGTGTTCTCAAGTCCAACGATAGAGCAATTTGTTGTCCTTCGTATCTTAACGCTGCATTACAGTCAATTCACTGCCATCGCTCGAGCAAAATTAGAACAAGCATACTTGTTTTTGATTTCGTATATATGCTCACAAGCTTTGCATTCAACCACTTGAAGCTACCTCTATCTTCTTTACACTTATAGATGCTTATTCACGAACTCATGTCGTTTAACTTGGCAAAGGCAAATTATAACAACTTCAAGTCTGTGCATCTGCATCTCTGTATTTCTCTGTTTCGTGATTCCGATTCACGAACCAGTGAAACCTGATTACGAAATTTAATGTGTTAGTGCTCATCATACATTGTCCTCCTGTACTATATTTCGCTCTGGTCTATGGACTACGACCGAGCATGTGATTCTTTAGAGGTGTACGAATCCGCATGTATTTTGAGCCGATTGGAATTTCATTTTATGACAATCGACTTGCGGAAGACGAGTTTCAAGGTGCTTCTGTGAGCAGTCGTATTGATTCAAATTTAATGCATTATGCTGCACATTTTATTTTTCTTGGTGACATGTTGGTCTAGTCGGCTACATAAGCAGATTGCAAAAACGCATATTATGCGAACTTCTGTGCTGCGCTTTTCCCTCTGCCTACCTTGTTTTATGATTGACGCATTGATCACAGCAAGGCGGCTACATTTTTTCACTTTCGTCAAGAGTTCGTTGTTTTCTTTATCTTTCGTTTTATTGCAACAGGAAGTTAATTAATAGCAGATTGAGTATAACAGTTATTATTCATATTGATAACCTTTACGCAATCTCACGCTACGCTATAAATGTAAACTCGTTGATGCCCTATATGACGCAAAGAGTTGATCATTTTAAGTAGTGTTAAAAACCACTAAAACTGTCAGGTGAATTAAGAAGTATTTCTGTATACGTGCATACATAAAACTACGAAGGCTATGCACTTGGCAAAGAAAAACAATTTAGCAATCTTTCTTCAGTCTTTGTATGCATGATGTTGCAGTAGAATGGTACAAGGTTCTTGAATAGCAGTAAATGCACAGAGTGATGTGAACAATGTGGCAGCAGGGAACCTCATCGGCTTAAAATTTAAAGTTAACTACGTTTTCAAATAGAAGATTTTTGATTGCTCGATTAGCTAGTGTGAGGTTTTTCTCATGCCAGGAAATTCACTTCTAGACTCTCAAAAAATTTATTCAATTAGCGTTCAATAGTCGTGGCCCGTGAGAAAGTCGATCTTATAGCTTTTTATTAGCAGCTACAATTGCCCTTTCGGAAGTATGGGACATTGTTATCAGAATGAAAAAAAATATTGTCAGATGATCAGAGCTGATGGTTAATTTCCTAAAAAATTGGACCACAGATATCATGGATAAAACATCGTTTACAATAAATGCGAATAAAGATTCAATCAAATGACATTGAGAGAGTTAATAATACCAGAAAAAAAAAGTTGTCTAGACTAAGATTTTGAGTGTTTTCTTCACTATTTTGGTGTTTCCTTTTCTTTCCTTTCAAAAGACCACTAAGAAAATGGAAAAAAAAAACTTTTAAAAAGCGCTTCAGAAAATCTCATTCAGCACTTTTGTCATCCTGCCTTTGTCCGCTGTCTCGCCGAGAAAATTTGAAAACAATTTGAAATTTGAAAGAATTTAACAAAAAAAAAAAAAACTCGAATTAAAATCATTGATGATCGCTTAATTGGAGGTTTCACCACTCTATACACTGACAAATGCATTCACATATCACTTTTACCATTCTGAGGTTGTGACCACCTAAACTATGGTCGAAGCGATTTGTGGACAAATTTTCTCAAGCATAGACATCGTCTAATTTCATTGTTTGGCGTGGTAATTAATTCGGTTGCAATCACTTAGCGTAACAAATTTGCATGTTATAATAGCACGCTTTCGTCGTATTGTTGTTATGAGGTCTTTTATTAACACATTTCTTTGTTAGTTAGATATTAGTTTGACGTATAATATGAACAGTTAATGTGTTTAATGCTTCTATCAATGCGTATGAGGTGTTCTATTTAAAAAAGATGTCACACACTCATTCCTATAACTTCCTTGATTTCTGCTATCAAGCTATTCGCTGTGGGTATTCTATTATCTTATGATAATGAGGGCTCATGATTATCAGAAAGTATTTGTCTTCCGGAAAATAAAATATAATATTGTTTAACCGTTTTAGCATTTAAAAAATTTGAAAAAAATAATTGGTCTAAAAAAAATAAAATAGCCGAGTGTTGTTTCAGTTCGGAGTTCTAATTTACTGCGCATGTCGATGTGCGGATCGGAAAAAATACGCAGCTGTCAATAGTATTCCTCCAAGTCTTGCAAGCAGTACGGTTGGCCTCGATAAGTTGAAAGTGAAGAAGGATGTAAAGGAACTTCCCAAATGCTCTTCGAAAAAGAATTCTAGCTAATCGACAAACGTAAGTTTCCCTCCGAACTCATTGTGTTGTATGTGTTGTACTTTTGCATTGTAAACATTCTAATAGTCACACTCTGGATCGTTTCTGTAGCGTTGCAATAAGCGACTACTTTTACTGTGAAGCGACTTTTTATACGACTTTTTAAAGTTTCTTTTTTTTTTGTAAAGCTTCATTGGAATTTTTCACCGTTTGCGAAATCCTATAGAGAAAGAAACTTTGCTGAACGATGCATGCCATATAGCATTTTTGCACACGTTATCATATCCAACTACGGAACGAGTATGCTAAGCTAAGAGAACCTCCTGTTTTTTTTCGTATTTACAATTTAGGAGGCAAATGTTTTCTTTAAATCTCTAATTTGTAGAAGAAGAGCTGAAAGAAGCTACGTTGGGTTATTTTTTGCACCTGTCAACAGCTTCATATAGGTGGAGACTTATCAGAAAATAGCAGTTGTTTTTCGTTGATACGCTTCTGTATCCTTTGCTTCCTTTCTTTATCAGCTTCACTGCTGATGCTTCAATATTTCGTTAGGTCAACAGAAAAGGAATTACGATATTTGTTGCTCTTTCGAAGCTGAATGAATTTCTTATTCAGGAAATAGGAAACATTTCTTATGTAAATGTTTACAGCTTAGAAGGGAAAATATTACCACAAATTTATCAGAAAACTTCTATAATGAATCGAATAGCGATTCGTTCGGATACTGCAGAAATTCGGTCCATGTTCCCCAATTCTATGCTCAGTTTCAAGTGAATTGATGTATTAGTTCTTTTTTATCATCGTTTTGCGTTATATGGAGCTTTTCTGAGCGTTATGTTTGGCGATACAATGCTACTGCATACATTGCTTTATGATTTTGAAATTCTCTCCAACCAGTATTTCTTCTCTTCTTGGAGCCTTCATTCGCTTTTTTGTTTTATCCACATTGCCTGCTTACCTTTTTCAGCACAAACTCGTTTGTTTTTGCCTCAATTAAAATGTTTGTCTATTAACGATGACGACGGATTTATCGTTTGCTCAGCTGTCAAGAAGGCACTGTTCATATTGCTGAGGTTTTATTCTTTAAACGAGTTTTCAATTTTCAAAAATGTCCTGCGTTCATACTAATTTGATATCCAGATATCGCTTATATCACTCATTATTATTTGGTTATGTTTGTAATGTTTTCCTTGGTACTGTCAATACTATCGAAAAATCTGTTCGCGTTCGTTGCTTTCCTTTATTATTTCAGTGCTCATTCTATCAGATGACGGTCATCTACTGTCTGCTTTTTTCTTAATTTGATTTTTTTTTTACAAATTTATGTAAATTTGCATAACGATGCCATGTTTTTGCGTCTCAGCTGGGGAATCACTGATGCTAAGGATGCCATTCCTTTTGCTGACAAGAATTTAGATCAGATCGTGAAAAAGACTGATCTCTTGCAGAACATTTGTACATGCGGTCGGACCAGTTAAATTGTTGGTGCCATATTGCGCACATTTTACTGACTGTTGAGAATTCATCAAATCAGTTTGTGAGATGAGCGGAATTGCAGAAGTGCATATCATAAGGCTACAACTATGAAAATTAATAGATAGAGTTTATAACGTAGGATGATTACTTTCTGGGCCACTCTACACAATGTTGACTCTTCAACATCGGAGGAAATTAGGGTTTCTCAGGAGAGCAACAAATTGCATACGTTCCACACCGATCAGCTCACAAAAAAGACGAATCATTCACTGAAGAATGAACAAATGGTCTGTTTAATCGGAGTATGAAGAAATTATTTTACACATTTCATTCTCTCTTAGTAACTTGTAAACGTGGTTGATCAGATGAGGTTGGTGCAAAAACGCACATCATTCAATATCTTTTGGCAGCGCTTTTCCGCTTATTCATTTTGTGATTGTAAAGATTTAATTCATTCAAGATTAGTCATTTGCCCGACTTTTTTTTTCGCCCAGTTACATATGCACATTTGTTTATATTTTCATGTACGCTGTACTTTATGTATATTTGTTAAATTGAAGAAATGCCGATTTTATGTGATACGCATCCATGAAACTATGCAAATATTTTTCATCCGAGTCTGATGCGATATCACATACTAATTACCTTTCGGGTGCTTCAATTGCTCAGCTAATCTTTGAACATTGCACTTATACAAATTGCACATTTCGAATGCATTCAACGCAATAAGATGTTTCTTTCTTGTTGCAGCTTGGAAGCTGTGCAGTGGTATGTATGGAACACATAACAACTCCTATAATTAAAAATGCGACGTTTTGTAATGTATGTGATAAAAAACACAGTGTAGGTGAACATCTCGATCAACAATCGAAAACCCCAGATAATTCGCGAGACTGACTCGATGGCCATTCCTTAGCCTACTTCAAAGTCGAATTTGAGAATCGACCCACTGATCTGCGAAGAGCAGGAATCGAGAGTTTACTCCCCCATTTCCCATACTGGGTAACCAAGGTATTTTTTGACGAATTTTGCTTGAGGTCAAGGATTCTTGCTGTTTTGACTCCGTAACTATTTAACAGGCATCAAAAACAATAGTGCAGCCAAGAACTGCATGTGATACCGTTGCTTTTGGTGCTCAAGCCCTGAGGCCTTGACATTTTTTGACGCAAGTCCTTAGTATGGTCTCAGACTATCTTAGCCAGGATTGCAGGTCCACTTCCTCACCACACTGAGCAATTGAAAGCCTCAATACTGTCGACAGACTTCGATAATTTCTTTGCTTAGCCCTGGAGTCACAAATCCCCCACTATTAAAGTAGACAACCGCCATGGAACTCTTGCCAGCATCAGTTAGTACCAGAAATCGTACTGATGTATCACTAACACTCTTACTAATCTAGCCAATATTGCAGGAGGCAATACAAGTAACGAGTGGTAGCAGCAATCAATAGTGCAACCACTAATTATTATAAGCATAAATCTACGAACTGGTATTACTAGTACTGGTGAGTGACATGTTAGCAACAGTGAAAATTGTCTGATATATATTACTGGTAGTATTAGCAGTAGTTAATGGCATTAGCAACCCTAATAGTAGTAGTAGTGGTAGCAATGTTGCGGTGGAAACTGCTGCGAAACGCGTAGCTGCAAATGTCAAGGACTGCAAAAGAGCGATAAATATACTGAGGCAAAGCTGCTAACATTGAAGCGGTAAAAATCAAAACATTTTGAAAAGATGCGTCAAGGAAAAGCTTGTCCGACAGGATGAAAAACATCGAGAAATGCGGAGAGATTTCCGGTTCAGCATGCATACATTACAATCGGACTGATAAGTCGTATAGACGATAAGAAGCCTAATGAAGAATCGCATAAAAAAGATACAGTCGAACTTTCGCTCAGTACGATTGAACATTCGCTAATTTTGGCATAGTAGAATCACCAAAACTTACTGACGATCATCCTCACACCTCCCACCCACTTCTTTTGACAAACTGCGACCGTCGCCAGCAGTCAGCTTAGTCACAAACATGAGCATCGTATTACTGTACTGGTATGACAAAAAATGCCTTCACATCATCACCATATTCATTGAATGAGTCTGCCAGAAGTTGATCAAATCGCACGCCAGTTCTACAAGCCGGAATTTCTCTCGCTGTTTCGTTGCCGTCGAACGCGGAATGTTTTCGAATTGCATGGGAGCTTTTTTTGGCTTTCTTGTTACCGTAACTGCTCGATGTAGCCTACACATTTAGTGGGTCTTAAATTCTATCTAAAATGATGGAAGCATACAATTATTTCAATAAGTCACCTTTACATGTCCACGAAAAAGTCGCATATAGATAGATCATTGGAGGACAGATTCATCATTCATTTCGCAATTTAATCATCGTCTCTCGTATAACTTTTCATCAAATTTCTTTGGTTTCTCTCAGCTCCTCATTTATTCTTCCAAAATCCAAGTCTTGACACGTATTTCTCGCAAAATGCAGATCTACGGGTTTGTTTCCTTTGCTTAAGGCACCCACCTTTCTAAATACTGTTTCTAGCTAGCTGTTCGATTTCGGTGTCGTTTTTCCTCATTTCCAGATAAATTCTAAAAATTTGAAACGAAATGATTTCTATTTCTATGTGTGACAGCTAATGAAGACAATTTTAGCACTATTTTCCTCTAGGAAAACAGAACCCAGGAAAGTTCTGGAAAGCACCCAGGAATTTCGAACGAGTCACCTTAGTTTTCGCCAAGTGTTGAGGGAGTCATAGGTGACAGTTTTTTGCAGCAGGGATCGGTTCTGGCCCACTTAATTTGGCATTGTGATCTGTAAGCATATCTGAAAGATGTATCGGAGGTGAAACACAACACTCTAACTTTTCTTTCAATGTTCTCCGGTGACCTACACCTATAGCACCTATCATGGGCAAATCCTAGACGTTTAGCCAGAGTGCATTAGTCTTTGAACCGACTTCTTGCTCTTGCAGAAGTCGAAATCAAAGAGCGGGCGTCTTTTTCTCCCATTCGGAATCCAGAGCCCGAATTTTGGGGTTCATCTGAATTGGAATCGGAACTAATTCATTTTGCCGGAATCGCCCGTCACTAGCCTGAACATTCCTGACGAATACCTTGGAGCGGAAGCTATCCACGGCACAGTGACTTAATGAAACTTACTGGGTGTTTTCTAGATGGATAAGTTGCAACATTTTCTTTCGCTACTCATTTTGATAGTTTAATTTTCTGATTCGTTTATCTAGAAATTTCGTGTTTTACAATTTTTTAAACCGACGAATTCCACATTTAAAGTAAACAGTAAACTGCTCAACTAAAATCAGGCGAAACTGCCATGAAGCGCTACGACAGAAGGCATGATCGTGAGCATCGAAGTATCACAAGTGGTTTCCTAGCTGAGGTTTCAAAAAATGCCGTCAGCAGTGTTGGCATCAGGCGCCTGGAACTTCGTAGGCTCCAAATTTCAGGGGTTATCGAAAAACTTCCAACGAATTATTTCGATGTCAGCATTGCCTGTCAGGTGCCGCAGGAGTAGTAGAGGAAACCATGGCATTAAGTACACATTTGCTTGAAGTGAGATCAATTACGATTTCTCAGGATCGCTTATTTGAATCATCTGACTAAAAAAAGAACTGTCTGCTAGGAAATAAATAAAACGCAGCGGTCTTGAAAAATTTATGGTCTTGACCACTTAGCTGGGCATGGTAGCAATTTAGTTGTTTCAGTTATCTGTAAAATTACTCATAGATTTGGGGCTTTTGAAACGCGCACTTGCGCAATTCAAAGTGTTTTATAGGCAACTTTGATTAAAATTCCCGCGGGATTCTCTTGTTTTAACTCATAATTGAATCGCCGCTTCAGCTTAGCTTAACTCCTAACGAGATTTCCAGTTAACGATATAGGCATGTCATCCATACTTTATTATTAATATATTATATTAGAAAAAAAAAAAAAAAACATCCGACATTATGAGAAACAATTTTCAGTTCGGATGAATATACCGCCATAAGAACTTTTTAATACTACCATATTCTACCTCATTTTTGCTTTTATTGTATATTACGGTGAAGTGAGCTGGAATAAAGCTCCGCCCTTCAAAACGTAGAATTCCGTTAAATAAAAGACGAAGCGCTTATAGGGGAAAAAAACCTCTTCTGACTTCCATATCTTACTTCGATAAAGTGAAAATTTTTTCTCAAATTGGGAATCCTCCTATGCTTAATAACAAAGTGTCAAGATCTTTTAGGCATTTATTGAGCGAATGTATCAAAATTCATGACATTGGTTTTATGTTTTACATAATATCGATCGATCTCCGATGAGGTATCTGAAGCAATAAATAAAACTTAATCTCAGATATACGTCCAACAGCGTCATACCAATTAGTGAACGAAACTTGGATGTCATCAGAGCTCATCCTCTAAACGACTCCGTCGCAGCCGCATTTGCTCCTTCACGAACGCCGGATGTCTACGGACATACTCGACTTGCTGCAATAAAAAACATCACATAGATATAAATGTGCATGCTTTTCCCTTATTATGCCATTGAGGATCCATGACTTTGAACGAAACGAACAAATCGTTCATCCGCCCTCTCATTTTTCTCTGGTAGGCACATCAGTAAAGAAAACCTTCAAGGTCCAAGTTAGCAATGAATGAGCCTAGGAGGAACAATATGCAGTTTCGAGGGAATTTGTTACCACGCTTCTGTAGAAATTCTACAGCTCGAAACGACTCCCGTGCAAGTGGCTCTCTCAGGGTGATAATTTGAGAGTGGGAGAACGTTCGGTGACACTCTACTCATGTCTGCATTTTTTGTCTAGAACTTGGTATAAATATACTTCACCAAAACAAGACTCCCGCATAAATCAGTTTAAAAAATTAGTGCAAAGATGCAATAACGTATGCAAATGCATGTCATAGGCGGGCTAAACACTTTCTCCTAGGAAAGTTACTGTACAAAGCAATGAATAGAAATTTTAGAAAGTAATTGTGAGTATATGTAAGCATGGATGTTAGTGACTGCAAAAAAACCTGAAACTTGCTTTTCCATATATGACTCTATTCAGGGGTTGATGAACGTGAAAACGGAAAAACAATCCGATAAATAACCCAGTCATTATAAAGCTGTATATCGTATGAAAGTTTTCTTTTGAAATATGTGGATGCACAATGCTAGAAGTGACATGGAAATTTTCAACTTGCCAAGTGTCTGAAATGTTTTCACAGAAGAGAATAATGAAAAAGTTTAAAAATGCGAGAAATTAGGGGGAGGGGGGAGAAGGGAGCGAGCGAGCGAGTGAGTGAGAGGAGCGAGCGAACCCGAGGGGGCAGGAGAGCAGAGGGAGGTGGGGAGGGGGAGGGGGGAGGAGGGGGAGAAGGAGTAGTTGAATCACGAGTGAAAAAATTCTATCATAAGTATGACTTGGCACAAATTATAGCGCTTATAAAATATGCACTCGCATTACTCTTTTCACATAAACTTTCATTCAACTGATATTTTTCTTCAACTATGTAGAAAACGTGACCGGGAAATCGTCGAAGATTATTATTGCTCTCACAAACGTACTTTCATACTAGAAATGGTTATAACAGGGCCCATATGATAAAGTCTCCAGCTGTTTATCGTCTTTCTATAAAAGCGGTGCGAAAACATTCGATCCTTAATTATGTGCTGAAATGTTAGTTTGTTGCTCAACGAACAAGTCAACGCTTCTTCTGTATATGTTTCCTTTCATAGATGAAAATTCTCTTTTGAAAAACAACAAATTGGCGTAGAAAATGACATAAATACGGCTAACTCTATTTCTAATGTGCCATAACTTCCACTACAGGCACTAATACTAATATATGTGAATGAAAGTTTTCATGGTTATAATGTCACAACAAAGAAACTGCTAAATCTGTGAATATATCTTTAATCGATTAGGCATTTTACTATAACTGAGAACAAACATTTTGCAGCAGTTCTTTCAACAACCATATAAAATGATAACGCCTCATGTAATAAATGTTGGTCATTGCCAAAATCGTTTTTTGAATGTGAATGTGAATTTACTGAACGTGAATTTTTCGAGCATTGTCGATGACTCAAAAAAATCCACAGTTTGTTGCCTAGTGGAATTTGTCTGTTATGCCACATCAAGCTTCGCGCAAACATTCGACCTTTACTGTCATATCCAGCCCCGCACATTCATTCATGGTAAATTCGTTCGTCCATCATAAGTGGCCAATAAACGAGTTGCTCTCTCCCCTACTCTTTCCCCCTCTTGTATGCAAGTTCATGTTGCGATCTTCTCAATATTCAAGCGTATGTAAAACATTGCACATTTCAAATTCTTGTGGCTATCATTGTTTGTGCAAATGCAAAGTCATAAACAGCTTTCTCAACTAGCATCATCTTCCAGTGGATTTGCTTCGTGTGAACTATGCCTATTCAACGTGTTTTTTCGTTAGCAAATATACATTTGAGCCCATTTCAAAGGTAATCTGCTTCAGGTTCGTAATTCTGACGAGATGTCAACTTGTCTTGTTAAACAGCTGTAAGTCTTGGTGAGCAGTTAGTGATGATCTAGACTAAGCAGCAACAAACGCAGCGATAAATAATGAACAAACGTTTCAGCAGTAATTTAGGCGGTACGAGAACAACCTAATGAAAAGATTCGCGTTATTCCTATATAATGTAAAGAAGGTCTGAAGGGGAGGAGGAGGAACGGGTATGGGAGGGAGGGAGGTGGGAGAGGGGTCTGTTAATACGATTAATGTTAATACGATTCATAGTTGCGAAGTAAATCAAGAAATTGCATCAATGCTTATTAACACAACTCTTCACAATGTTTCACTCATCAATTGCTGCGAAGATCTTAAGTTGAGAACGGATTCAATATTAGCCCGCCGCTGCAAAACGATCTTCTTAAAACCTTAGAATGTGGTCTCTAGATGATATGAGCCATGTGAATAAATAGCAAACAATTAAAAGGACTCAGCGTTACGAACACAGCGAGATTATTGAACAGCGAAAGAATCTTCTCCAAAATATAAACGAGTAGAAACCTGCAAGACGAGTCTTCTAAACTCATCCGTATCGAATCGATAGTTGGCGAATTTTTTGTGTGGTGTTCCTATCTGTGGATGCCTTCCTTCTCCGATTTGCTCCATTTTACTCTCCTTTTTCCATGTAAAATATTTCACTCCACGTAATCGCGCTAAATCATAATAGCAACTGACATCTTCACAATTATATCTGAAAAAATAAAAAATAAACTACTGCTGTCATATTGTGGCATGCATTTGCACAGTCGTCATTTCTGACAATTCAACAGACTCAATAATGATTGATTTATTCTCCAATTCGATCAAAAATCCATCTTATCTGTTCATTATGGCCGTGATCTGTGGTCATCTGTTTTACAGGGCTTACTACTTTCTTTGTTGCTACTTACTACGGGTACAGCGTTTTTTGCTTCATGAGTTACGCAGTTGAAAAATCTAAAGATGCCGTAATCCCCTTCATTTTCCTTCTCAAAAAAATGAGTAAAATAACACAGCAAGCGCTCTACTTCTCTGGTGGAAACTATGCCAACTCGGTTACGTCCTTTTAAAACACACCAATACAAAATGTCGGCGCAAAACGGGACGAAATTTTATCTCTACGATATGGTGCACTTTATATAGACAAATGCTACTTACATTTCAAAGATGACGGCCCAATCTGGAAGGAAAAGTAGATGTGTAAGTCCACTTCCATGCATACCGATAAAAATGTCCGTATTATGAGTTATCGAGAGTTGATCGAAAAATGCAACGCTACTGAAAAGAGTTTTTTCTGATGCAAACAATATTTTCCTTCAATAAACAGGAAAGGCCATTTTCATTACGTCAATAAAAATTCCATTCATATACGAAGGACTTCGAAATGCAGTAAAAAGAGAAATTTTTGCTTTCACCTTATGAACCACAAAATGGAAAAACGCCTAATCAAGTGTCTAAAAAAATTTCATATAAGACTGGTCGAGAAGTTCGCCAAAGCAATTTTAGTTTAAGGTTATTTCGATATAATTTTTTCGAAAATCACCTTCTATGACGAGTAGTAAATGCTCATGCAACATTACCTCAATTTTCTCTGAACTATTCTTTTACGAGTGTTCCTATTGGATTGTGCAGCTGCATTAATTTCGAATTGCAAAACCTATTCTTGCATCAATTTCCTTAAAAACGATACCTGTTATAATCCACCTTCTGAGCGATGACACCGCTAATTCCATTGAGCACATCAAGAAGCTGAAATTTTCGAAAATGCTTCAGTTTTAGGAGAGAAAGAAAAAGAAGTGCCTCGCCGTGAAGATGCCTAGAATGGCGATTGTGTAGGCGTCAAAAATCAAATATTACGCAGAACAAAGAAACTTGGAAAATGATCGCTGCCAAGAAAAGCAAACGGTTGACATCTTAATCAGCGCTTCGGGTAGTCACAGATCGGAATGCACTATGTGAAAAGTGGAGAGTGAGCTTGTGTTCGTTCAGATTTACACACAGACAGAAACGTGAAAACGTAATGCGAAACGAGAGAGTCGATCCCTGTGAGAGGCGCACTAGGGACCGCTTTATGGGGTAAACGGACGCAACGCGCTATATAGCAGCAGTGAAGAGTTGACGATGATCCGAGCTGCAGATAATCCTTCACGTACCGTCTGAACGCGTTGCTTCAACTACTATGTGGCTAAGCACGAGGCCACTCAGTGGCGGCGCACATTGTCTCGAACTTGCTTGGCGCCTTCTCACAAAAACATTTTGCTTGCCTCTTCATTAGAGCCGCGTTTGTATGTCGCGTGCTTCATCTCCGATCCCACTCTGCACCCACCGATCAACACGACAACACCTTCGGTGTTTCCTCTCTTCTATTCACTAGTTTATTTTCATAGTAGCTTTAATATGTGTCATAATGGCTCAAATTCCCTCAGTTAACGCTAGATCTCTGGCCCTCACTATTGCTTTATTCTGTGGTTGTAATTGCTCGCTGAGTACGCATAAAATAGTGCAGTGATTATACTATAATCGAGGGCAACATTCTTGGCACCAATTTACCAATATTTCTGTATATGTTTCATGCAACAATTAAAAGCACTAACGCAGTTCTGTAATCATTCTTATAGTATTTTATTTTTCATTCAGTTATATAACATTCTGAAATTAAAACCAACTGGTCTTTTTATGTTGCCTGGAACTGCTTTAATTAACAACGGAATTTTGGCAATTCCGGAAAATAATTGCAGCCCTATAATTTTTAAGAATTGTGCGAAATTTCTAAACAAATAAAAATTTCTCAACAAAAAAAAAAAACGCTACCTTTAACAATAGCGTCACATTCGTCATTCGAAGAAAGATGAGAAAAAAAAATGAATGTCGTAATCACACATTCGGTAAGCGTAGCATATCTTCACAGCTAAGTGTAGGCCAATCAATCATTAAGTCTATAATAATTATATAAGAATGCACATCTCTTCTACGAGAACGGTTCGAAGTTTTTATATTTTTATATGGTATTTTTTATACTTCTGTCTTATGGTGCCATAAGCAAAGTAATATAGTTGGCTGGCACAGGAAAGGAAATGTAGCGAAAATTTCAAAAAAAAAAAAAAAAAAAAAAAAAAAAAAAAAGAGGAAAGAATATCAGCATTGATATGGGAATTAATATTAAATAATCATTATTATCATTATTATTATTTCTATTATAAAAACGCACTGAAAAACGCTTGCCAGGATCCATCCAAGAATTGTTGTATTATATAATGCGATCTACAATCTTTCTCTAAACAATATTCAGTGCTATTAAAATTTTTAATACGATTCACGAATAATGAATTGATTGCGTCGTCATACGAATGAAGTTTTCGAAGGTTGGAAATGTTTTTGCAGTGTGCGAAACGGTCGACTAATCTCGAAGCAATAAAACCTTCAGCAGTTGATCTGCTCTGCGAACGTAACCGACTAAAAATTTCGATGACACATTGCTTGTCTAACTAAACTTTTGTTGGTCCGCATTTCGATCTATGATGGCAGCGCCAATCCCTTATCGTAGTTCAACAAACAGTCAGGTTTGTGAAACTATTCATTTTTAAACTCATATTTGCCACTGCTAATTGCACTTCTATCGTGATGCGCTTTGTAGATGTAATGGAATTTCGTCTATATAATTATAATTCAATATGCAATAAATAGCATAGCAATCGGTGCTTACTCGAAGAATATATTTGTACATGTAAATAACTACAAATATCTGTGTACATCACATTTCTGACCTTTAGGCGGCGTTACACAGTAAATATGACCATTTATAGAGGAGCAATTTATAGAAATCATATAGCTGCTGGCAAGAGTCATTATAGACTCCATTTAAAAAGTCACCGTCATTAAAACAACGCCCGTTACTTCGGATTTTTTTGAAGTGTTTAATTTCAAAACTGAAGACAACTTGCAAAATATTGGTTCATAGGCATCAGGAGCAATGATTGAGTGCTTAACATAGATAAAAACCCTTCATTTCTTGCTCAATATCGATATCATCGCTCCACATCATATACCCCTCCCACCCCCCCCCCCCCCCCCCCCCCCCCCGCCTTCCTCTTTCCTTCTTTTACACAGCTTTGAGAATGGCCGTTCGCATAAATCACTTGTTGCAACGAAGCAAGCATGAAAAATGTGGCGATGAGCAGTTAGCAGCACGCGAAATAATCAACTATACCGTTCACTTCGATTAAAAGCTATGGTTTTCAACTTTCTTAACTCTATTCAAGAGGGATTATGCATTCAAGTATATCTTTCATTTAAGAGTGCTTTTATATTTAGGAAATGCAGTATATGTGATCAGCGTTCTATGACCATTATGCAATAAAAAAGAAATAATTTTAGCAATACACCGGATCATTCCCACCTCCAGTCTACTATCGCGATACTTATGGCCTTCAGCACTTGAGTGATTCCCACTCAGGTCATCGACGATTTACGGACTCAGTAACGACCGTCGAATCCGACGATACAGCGACGACAAAATCGACGGGTATCTTTTTATAACTTCCTCTCCTCTAGGCTGATACATATATCTCATAAAACTTTGTTATATATGAGTTCATAAAGATAGAAATCTCCAAAATTCACAGTGGAAAATTAGTTGCATAGAATTCTTTGAAAATCACTAAAAATAGTGTGGATGAGCTATCAATACTCCATCACTATGTACTGACGGGATCAGAAGTTTTATCTTATCAGAAGAATACTGCGCGTGATTTTCATCAACAACGTTTTAACTAATATTTTGCATTTTGCTTGCATTATTTGTACTTTATACAACGTCATAAACAAACTTCTTTTTGAGCATTCAATATTTTTATTTCATTAGAGGAATCGTTTTAGGTGTCATTCCGAATAAGATCAATCTCTTCGCTTTCATTTAAGAAATAGCAATGTGCTTCTTAGAAGCGATTTCTTCTGACGAATATCCTACTCATCTCATTCTCTCATTTGAAAAGAGCTATTGCTTTACAAATATGAATGTTTCTTTGTTATATATCAGCCCTACTGGAAACATGATCCTTCACTCATGAAAATCAATATCCTCCGATAGCCTCAGCTTAGCTTCTCATAATCCCCACATTTGTGCTAAGAATTTCTCCCTTGTTAGTAAGGTAGATGTCTATTTGAATTTCACCGTGATGCACTTTTCTTTTTGAAGAAGTATTTGAGAAAGTAATAACCATCAAAGCTATTAGCCAAGTATACCAATTTCGCAACATCAGACGGACAACTTTTATCAATTGTCTTTACCTCATTCAAATCATTTCGTTAGAAAATTCAATCAACGAATTTCTTCTCAACTCGCTTTTGTTGTTGCAGTTCGAACGACTGTTAACATCCAAAATCCGACCCTCATGATCGACAGTTCTACCTCAAAAGGAACTGCTATGACTCAGTCTTTTCATGTAAGTGCCAACTTCAACTATTTCTTTAAAAGTCAACCACCAAATGAACTCTACTCTAGATAACCATTGATGTGAAATACAGATGAGAAATCCACATTCTCGTAAATGGAATTCCAATGATTTTCTCGTCAACTTATTTGATAAAATTCGACGTATATAAATTTCCACTTACAAATACCTACATAATTAATCGCTTCTTAAATAACAGGCAGTAAGAATCCACTGTAGGCGGTGACCTATGCTATGATGCCATGAGTTGTATAGGCTGCTACTTCAGGTGGAACAGATGGTAACGAATCAAGTTCTATTATCAAATGCTCGGACACTTCTAACTCTTTGTTTGGTTGCCTTTGGCTCTGCGTTACAATTGGTCAGATCATTTCTTTCTTTTTTTTTAGAAACATTTCTTTCTTTTTTTTTCAGAAATGTACGTTTCTTATGTTTCCAAAACAGCCCACTGAAAATTTTGTTCTTTCAAAACGAAAAATGTTTATGTTGAAATGACTAGAAACTGGTATAACACTAAAATAAAGAGGGATGTATGAAGGCGATTCTTATTTGAGAGGTAACGACGTTATGCTGTTTGCATTGAATACTTCAACACTTATTTGTATGAATTTTTGGTGTAAACTTTCAAAATACATCCACGCGGTTTCGAGTATATTAAAATGAAGTAGCGATTTCAGTCAGTAAGATCGGTTTTTATCTGAAGCGATTATGAATATTTGGATAGTGGTTGGCTATCGCACTAATCCGGTTCGTCAAAGTGTTCAACAGATGAATTTCTGCTAGTGTTCGCTCTTATATGTGTATTTGATCTAGTTTATATATGTATTTCAACTAGAATTCGCTATTAAATGTGTATTTCAGCTAGTGTTCGCTATTATATGTCTCTTCTATGATGGATGCCCTTATTATTTTGCTGTGGCAATTAGTTTCTTATTCATGTTTAATGCAGCGACTGTTTTATATTTCATTCGATACAAACCAACGAGGATATTTCTGGTAATGTTGAATTTTGGTTTTTAGACCTTTTCTTTATGAAAGTTTTTACCATTCAAAATTGTTGGATATTTCAGTAGAGAATTTAGTCATTTTTCTCTCAAATCATCACCTCTGTTCTCATTTAGAATTTTTTTCACACATTTTTGCCATCGAATAGCAGTGAAAACTTGATCGATAAAGGCTCCTCAATGGAAACAGTTTAAATTCTCTTTTTTTCAATTTCATGATGAAAACTTTCGCTTTAGACTAAACGGAAATTATTTAGTTATTCATTAATTAAGGTATTCAAATATAACTCAAACATTGATAAAAATAGTACCATGGTTATTCAGGTTCGAAAAAAAAACATATTATAAAACAAGAAAACCCTTTCATGTTAACCTTCCTCATTGAAGTTGTTCAATAAATCAATCTTTTTTTCCAGCTGCTATGCATTCTCTGTTCGAGCGTTTGCTTTATTGCAAGTGTGGCGTTATTCATTTGGACTGCATATCTAGTATATGGTGAAGATAAGATAATTCGCGGACAAGGATGGAGCTATTATGAGGTTTGCCAAGCACTTTTCTTTAACTTCAAGGCTATGTTTCGTTAAACGGTATATTATAGTCAGATGCAACAATAATTACGTTCAATAAGTACAAAAGAATCCTTATAAAATACGACTGAAAATAAAACATATCGATAGTTGATTTTAGTTGACTATTACAATCTATTTACAGAGTCATTTTCTTCGCCTGAACTGACAATTTTTTTTCACCGTTGTACCAATAGGTTGAATTTTGTAGCTGAAATATGTGGACAGAATATAGACGCAGATAAATGTCCACAAAAATCTTTCACATGTTATGCAAAAAAAACCGTATTATTTTCTCATTTCAGGAGAACTTACTCGAAACGAATCGAATAGTAACGAATACTCGTATAGCGATGTATAGCTTACATATGGTACTTACGCCTGTACAAGGTGAATCTATTCTATAGAAAAATTTACAGCTGCACAATTTATTAGATGATTTTAATATTCTCTCTCATTTGAGCAACTCGGACGCTAACGGAAATGACTAATTTAGAAAGTTCTATTTGGTCATACTCGGATCATACACATATGACTCGAAATAAGAAAATGCAAGACGTATTTTACACAAAGCACGCAATAGAAGGTCAAATGTGTACTAAATATGGGACTTCAAATCAGAAGTAAACACTGAAGACTCCATGTGACCAGTGTTTATAGCATATTGCTCTCAACAGAGACATCATGCAAATTAATCGTAGTGATTAAATTCGCATAATTGCTCGAAGATACTTTTTGTGATGCAGATAACATTAGAAAATTATCACCGAGAGAGTGTTTGTTTATCCACATCGCCGTTAAGTATGAACACCCCTTACGGCTATTTCACGTAGCACAAATATTTCGTTTGTCATATACGAATAGCGGCGGTTCGCCTTCAAACATCACCTTACTACGTTCATATTTTCAATGTTCGTTATGAACGGTATTCATAGGATTGCTTAGATGTTAGTCATTCCGTTGATGAGTTAGCGAAATGATATTTCCAACTATAATTTTCACTCATGTGATCATTTTTCATTTGATATTTCCATTGAGAATGTTTCAAATCGATACCCTTTTTGAGTGTAATTACATCGACTAAGAAATACTTTAAAAGGATTCATTTGCGGCATCCACTAAACTTATAAATATTGTTTAACATCTTTGCATCTCTCATATTTAATTTGATAATTCTACAAACAAACAAAAAAGAAAAAAAACTCAGAAGAAACAAAACTCATAGTTATTTCTTATGATAGTGTTTTTTTTTGGCTTTTGGCTTTTACGACTAAGCTTTTGTTTTAGCTTTATGTTGTGCTGGCATCTTATGGATACTCTACCGTAACCTGCGATCAATCCAAGATGACACAATCACGAAAGGCTTCTTTTTTAGTCAGCCACCTTTGGGACATCAGGTTGGTCAATGTTAGTGAGTTGATGTCTTCTACAATAAAACAAAAATACAAAGTTCAAGCATTAAAGCTATTTCTTTTAACTTATCACTCATATTTAAATAATCTACTCGAAGTGTATGCCTACTTTTAGTAACTATTAACTATTAAAGTAGCACAAGGTAACACTTATTCAATGACTACTCTCAAACTGTATCACTATGTAAGAATATAATTTTCGAATAATCGACGCCAGCATATCAGATTTCATTGGCGCAAAAATTAGTTCACTTCAGAAGTTTACTAATGATAACCTTCTGCTGTTATTGCACTCAGTTCACTATAGACGTTTCAGATGCGTTGTGATCTTTCTGCGAAAAATAAAAATTCATATCAGTTCATAGATTATTCAAATAAAAAGCACTATGCGGCTATAAAAACTTTCGATTAAAATAGTTACACACATACATACTTTGGTACCCTGAATGGCTTTACTATTCCTATATATTCTAGACATATAATACCATAGTGAACGCAATAAAACAACAGTTTTAAATGTTCGTATTATAGACCGTATTGGTACCAATCGAGTTGAAACAAGTAGAATCGTTAGATGAAAGTGAACCGGATAATGCGTCTATCGGTGTGCAAACAAGCGGCAATCAAAGCAATAAGGACACAACGTGGAGCTAGCGAACACTGCCATGAATTTATTTGCTATTCTATAATATAATCTCATAAAACCGATAAAAATTCATTCATATCGTTTGCAATGCGTGAATGGTACATATTGTGCAATATTCGTGTTTATCAATCGATCTACCTCTGATTCAATTGGTGAAATAGTTGAACATCGTATGCGAAAGGAAATAAACACTTATCGATTTTGAAATGTGGTGAAAAATGATTGCATATAGCTTATACACTAACGACTGCTGAAGTGAAACGTTAATGAAGTTTTTTAATAAGCTAACCTCGTTCTCGTTGACAATGCGACGAAAATTTGTGCTCCTTGATAAAAGTGTCACTCTGACAGAATTCAATAGTGGACCCGTTTGGCTAACTCGAAGTCGATGAAGAATGTGCTTGGAAAAGGCGTGGAAAAGGCCACTCCCTTCACAACCATCAATCTGAATCTTCAATGCTACATATAGCTTTCCATGTGTCATATCATTGACATATGACTTTGACGAATACAATCCGATCAATTTAACAAATCTAGCAGATGCAATATTCTGCCGGGGGATAAAATGCATACGTTTTATCTAGTAAATCAGCGAGAATTATCGATCAAAATTTGACACTTGCAAATAAATCCCTTAGTATTAGCATAATATCTGCTCATTCGTGCAACGACTTAATCATACGATCGTAAATAATTTCGAAACGCAATAATCAAAGAATGCCTCAGTATGCAACGGAGATCAATTCACCAAACTCCCATCCATCTAAACATTAGTTGAGTATTTCGATCATAAATATTCTAAGATGCTAAAAATTTCTTGAGATAATGTGTATTCCATTAGTAAAATGTAAGTTAAGTGTAAAGTGTAGCTCCTGATGTTAGCTACGCAATAGCGCTACTCATATCATTCATAGGATATTTATTAGAATAAAGGAAAACTGTCACGACTGTTATAAGTGAGTGCTTGTTATATAGAGGTTCCCTTCAATTCGAATGCTTTCTAACATCGTTGCCTTCATAGAAGATAAACAGTAGGCAAAGTAAAACATCACCACTCATTCAATTGCACAATAACATTACAGCAATATAATAGGTGAGCTAAGTGCTATATATGAAATTTTGGTGGTAAACACCACAGAAATCGTGGCACTTCACTTAGGCAAAAAAAAAAAATGTAGAACAAACCAGTGGCATATTGTAGTATAGTCCTAGCCGTTGTCTTGCCAATAGTGGCAACATTATTTGCCGAAAACACACTTTTTTTTGATCCAACGAAATTAGCTCATATGGTTGCCTTGACGAGAAAGCACGCCATGTTGCACCAAAAGATGCATCAATAAAGCCACCGGGAAACTTAAAATCACACATACGAATATTGTAGATACTCATTGGTTGCTTCATTAATTGCTAACAACTTTCTAGCTCCAGACCACCCAGAAAAATGATACCAAAGTTTTAGTTCAATGGAGCGTTTAATTAACGTTAATGAAATATGGAACACATTCGTGAAAAAGAACAACTAGCCTCGAAATATGTAAAGAATAAACTAAGATCACTCGAATGGCTCCTCTTTTATATAAACGGAAGCAGTGATGCCCTGAATTTTATGTGTAGCATTCATTGAAAACAAATGCTTTTTCCATATGGGCTGTAAAGTACGCTCATGAAGTTAAAAATGTTACATTTCACTTTCGCTTATCTAAAATAGTCTCCTGAAAAAAAAAAAAAAATGTTGAGTAGTGCACACTACAATGAACATGTAAGCGCTTAATCTCATCTCACCTCCAAATATATGACAGAAAATTTGACAACCCATTCTCTAACACCTGAACCCCTAAAAAATACTCTCTGTCAGTCGACTGTAACGTAACATACGTTTATTCGAAGGAAGCAACAATTACTTTTCCAACTATCCTTACTGTTGCAACTATCACTCGTTCCACTGAAAGAGACTACATCGTTGGCAGTCATCACCTTTCAACCTTTCCCTCTTTAGATACCTCAATTTCGCTAATTTTTAGATATTTTCCCAAACTTTTGTCACTATCTTAACACACTTTTGCAAAATCTCACAGAAACAATAGCGCAGTCACGTCTGTGTATATCTATGCGTATATTTCTTCTTGGTGATTATTTCAAGCCGCAAACTGGAAAATTACAGCAATATAATTTAGAAGCTATAGGCAAAAGAAGAAGTGACTTACTGAATCCAATGTCACTGCGATTGATTCGCAACTTTTTGCAGTTTTTTTTTTTTTTTTTTTTGCAAACTACGGACGCCTAAATGCAACATGCAATCTGCAGTGGAATCATAATATACAGTCGGTTGAACGCCTGATGCAGACGACCGTTTTGGTAAAGGATTTCTATAATGGGTCAGCCTGCCGGGAAAGGCAAAATTGACTGGGACTCGTGGGCGGCTTAGCTAAAGGGGAGACTGCGGCTGATTACAGCACACGGCTGCTTGATCTGAACGGGCAGCTGCAGTTCCTACTAGTATACGGAAAAAGACCCGCTGGACGAGGGCACTTACAAGAGCCCTTGCGAGGGAAGTTTCCTCAATGAGGTATGATGAGTCATCTCCCTTGAGGTGACAGGTGAATTTCACATGCTCGCGGAACTCACAAGGAATGTCTACAACATGAAAATCCACTGAGAAGCTAGAGGATCTTTGGAGTGCGACGATCCTCGTAAGAACTGAAGAACTGGAAAACGATTACTTTTATTAATGAACTGTTTTTACGTGATGGTTGATGCTATTCCATTGTGTCATGTTTGCAAAGAAATAGGTGATTGCATCAATAGTGTATTTTGTTACGATAAGCAAACTGCATCCATTTTTCTGTTACAAAAATAATGAAAAGTGAAGTGATATAATTTGATGCATATTTCTCGTCTCCGTTATCTTTGTATATGAAGGTTGCACTTGCAAGTTTCCATTACTGGATATGTTTTCTCGTTGAAATGATTCAGTTAGTGATACTTTATGTACTGGAAATGGGCGCACGTCTTTATAAAACATCGATGTTGAACACATCCAGCACCACCACATACCATTCTCCGTTACGATTCCTGATTATGTCCGCTATATCCGCCCATGCCTTATCGCAATAAATTGATGCTTATCTACTAACAATTCCACATCACGTTTTCTTTCAGGAAATCTTGTTTGAACGCATTGTCTCACTTAGTTTCATGGCCATGAGACTTTATGGAGAATTTTTTCCACCTCGCAAAGGCAAGACCCGCGTTCACAACTTCCGCTACTGAGATAAGAACATCCAATGAAGTCCTCCGCAAAGATGCCCATGCAGTCCTGAAGGGACAAGGGCTTGTGTTCACGAAATTCGTGGAGGAGGAAGGGATGTCCAGAGCACAGAGACCTCTATGTGAACCCTGAAGGATGGGATGAAGACGGACTCTTGAAAGCTTGGTTGTGATTAGTGTTGGCTCGTAAAAAAATTTCGTCACGAGGGCTTCTAAAAACTGTTCAAGGCTCCTTTTCTCTCTCTTTCCTACTTTCACCTCCTCCCTTCTCGAATTTGGAGGCCCCAATGCTTACACTTGTTGTGGGTGAAGGGGCAATAGGAGTCGGAAGATGTGAGCAGCACTGGAGCAAAGGCTGTTGGGATCCACGATCGCATTGGCGAACGTTCTTGCATTTCCATAACGGCTGATGCATTTTTGCTCCGATTAATTTCAGAATGATTCATCATTCCATTCGCATTGTTATCAGCAATCTTGAAAAGCTGCTTACTAGAATAAAATATATCCCGAGGCAGAGAAAGAGAGGAAGAGACAAAGATAGCGAAAGAAAGATAGAGGTGCGCAGATCTTTACGATTTTTTTTTTTTTTTTTTTTTTTTTTTTGCTGATAACGGACACGATTCGATAGCATAAATTATAAGCTAAACACATAAAATAGTACAGTATACGAAAGCGACATACCGTATCCCACCACAGTATATCAATGTCACTGTCGAATGAGCCATTCAAATGTTGACTCAGATAAAGATTGATAAAATCGCAGAAATGATGGTACATATTAATCGATGCATCGAGTTTCATTACGACGGTTGGTCTTTCGAATATTACATCACAGTGCGTCTCATCAACTCGAAAGTCTTCATAAGACTTAAACTTTTCCAGTTCGTTTGCCCTGAAAGCGGTGGAAAAAATTGACGATGCGTTCATTGTATAGAGGTTTAATTCATCAACTAATATACCCACTCACGTTCCCTCTCCCCCCCCCCCCCCCCCCCCCCCCCCCAGAAAACTAAAAATATAGACAATCGACTTTCTGGAATTTGGTTAAGTTATCGTAAGATTACTGGAGTCGGATTGTTAGAGAGCAGAACATAAAAGAAGTGTAGTAGTGGAGAGTGAGATATGAATGGTAATAAGGGTTATGGTAAAAAACGTTATGGTCTCCCTTGTTATCAGTCCGAATTTTCTTGCAATAATAAAATCTCAAAAAAAAAGAAAAACAATGTTGGGAAATATGTGCCATGTTTCTTAAGAGCGCATAATTCCCTCCCCCCCCCCCTTACCTTATGGTAAAGGCTTGGCAACAAGGTCAATGTTTCGCTAAATCTGCAAAAACTTTCAAAGTGGTTATCTTCAAGAAGAGGAGGAAAATCTATGCTTTGTGTATGTGCGTGCAAATATTTTAACGTAGAAATGTACTTTTGCTGCAACGCGCAATCTTTAAGTCTATCAATTGCAAAGTGCATTTCAGCTGTATTTCGTTAGTGCGTATAATATGTGCCGTGTCTTTCTTCTTTATCTTGTGGTTGCAACTCACTAACCACATAAACTACAATACTCATGAAGCATTATTTTATGCGATTTTGCAATGCAATGCAAAAAGCGTTATGGTCTCCCTTGTTATCAGTGATTACATATGTGCCTGCAGATGCACGAGAACTGTTGCGGACGCTGCTAAGTGCACGTTTTCTCGACTTTTTAAAATTATTTGCAATTAATCTAGCAATGAAGGTGGCGCTCGCGTTGAAGTGTCCATAACTGGTCGTTTCCTCTTCAGAGAAGAAATGGTGTCTCAATTTCCACGTATCTCCTTCGATGTTGTCTTAGAATTTGATCAAGTTCCAGAGATCTCCCCCTAAATGCCACCTCTCACCTTTACAAGTAGGCCGTTCTATACAGATTTATTCCCTCCATTAGCCATTGGTGATGCTTCCAGAAATTTAACCACCTGACTGCGCTCTTTGAGAGCGTGAACATGGACTGAAACGAATCGCGTGAAACAACGCGAAAATCTGAAGGTGTTCCCTGATGCCGTCTCATGAAAAAGCACTCCCGTCACATCCACTGTGCATGCGTGAAACATCCAAATACGAACTCTCTCCTCAGGCATCAGACCAACGTCTTCCCATGATTACTGAATTTATAGTCCGCTGATAGTGTTCACTTTCCATCACGTAGCATTCCCAATTTTTGGGAACGCATAAGCGCTTTTGATTTCATTGCTTTCCTCCGGTTACATGAGAACGTCTAATTATTGAAGAAGAAACGAGAGATTCTTCGTGTGCTCTGACACTTGTTGGCTTCTTCCGAAGAAAATTTTCAAAACTTTCTATGCAGTTTCCGAAACGTTATCGCTCGCATGAAGTATGTCTTCAGTTTTACCAGAAACATGTCTTTTGCATTTACGGAAACCCATTTTGATTAGATGTTCTTCCTGTCATCAGGGCGACTGAGTTTCTCCCATGCATTCCCCTCATCTCTTCGTAACCTCGGTTACGCTGATGCTTTCATTACGTGCATTCCTGCTAAAGAATATTCCGAAAGGACAGCATGGCTGCTACGCACCGGGCGAACCCAAAAATATGATAACGATGGCGACTTTCTGCTCACGTATATGAACATCTATTGTATTAGTGCAGGTAATGGGGAGCGGGACGAGCGTACAATCGAACCCCTTGCGGCCCTTGTCGGTAGAATGGAGCGCAAAAAAAGTTCTTCTTGAAGTATCACTATTGTTACAGCCCATTGTTATGCAGACTGCAGCCGTAAAATTGATTAACACATTGTTTGCAGAGTTCTGGGCTGAAACCATTAAAAAAAGTAACAGAACAAAATATGCACCAACCATCGCTTTCAGTGGACTGCACTCATTAGCTTGAACACACGTACGCGCGCGCACTATACATACGCGCATACACAACACGTGCGCACATACACACATACAGGCACACTACACATAAGCGTGCACACACACACACTTGCACATCCACAAATATGCGCACACAGACATACACACCGCGCACATACACAAACATACACCTACGTATATGAACACACATGCACGCACGCACACCATGCACAGACACGCGCGCGAAGATGCTCACCTCGCACTTGCAAACCACCCACGCACGAGCACGCAGACACATAATCACACTCGTACTTGTACACGTTTATAAGCACTGGACTCTCGAGAATTTTATAGTGAAGATTCAGGCAAATGGATAATGATATACCAGCTTTGCAGGTAACTCTTTTCGTCAGCGCGGTTTGCCAACAATTTGTGATCAAAAAATTCACATCGACCACCCACATCGCCCTCTCGAATCACGTCATCTCGATACCTGCAACCATATGACGTGAAGAGCAAAACTTCATTCAGTTATCGCTAGACGCTTCACAATGAAAAGGGAGAAATCCTGACTGACAAATGTCTAGAAATAATATCACATTATAAAAAACCACAAATACTGTGCTATAACAAAAAAATTACCCCTTAGAGCCGTACATTTGCATAGTCCCAGTAGGAAGGAATACTTGCTGGCTTGTCATAATCAGCTGTATTGCAATAGATGAGAATTTATTCATGTTTCACTTCCTATTTGGTAAAATAAAGCAATCCTTTAGCGAATTTCACTATAGACTAGTCATTGACTAAGATCGCTGCTTGCTGAAGACTAATGCATTGCATTTGAGCGTCTTTTAGGTACCTCTTTTAGATACTAACTATAAATAAATAAATAAAACAATATATATGCAATGCATTTTACAGCTGTGGAATGAAAACAATCAAACGGATCATTTTTAACTCAACACTGAACCATCCATCTGTGAATGTTTTCGTTTCATCGTTTCGGCAGCTTCTATGTTTCATAATAATTAAACCTTAAGGACAACCTTTTTGATGTAGGCGCATTAAGATTCTTGAAGTCGAAGAAGATGTTTGAGGCTCTGCAAAACCGCAGGTGGTCAGAGCATTCAAGAAATGAACCATCCTGAAGAAATTTTTTCCCTTGATTCTAGTACCTCATCTGTGGCAAATGAATCGTTCATTCAAAACAAATGAAGGAACTGTTTTCTCATCTGTGAATGACATTTTGCAATGAAATGGTTTTGAATAGCAACAACATCCATTCACACACATCATTCTTAGAAATTTTTCATACAAGTACAAAAGTAAGCTTATTAGAGGACTTTACCCAAGCTATATAATAGTTTCAGGGTTCATCATATTGGTCAAAACAATATCGGTAGCAGCTTCTGAACACAACTTTGCTCATCCCTTTACTGCAGCATTACATGCACTTCTATCAATAGCGCATCAATTACTAAAGTGGTACATTTTTTGATGCATTTGCGGTAGATGTGATCGAAAAGGATGCCCTTGAAATAAACTAGCTAGATGAGTTAGCTCAAACTAGCTATAACCTAGTTAGTGCTGATAAATGGACGATAATGGAAGGTTTCCTTCCAGTATTCCATGAGAAAAAATCGGCGTACAGTATTCTCTACAGTACTCTAGAATGCCTTTGACACTTGATTTGTCGCAATAACACATGATAAAAACCATTGCATAGATAGCGCTCATAAATTGACACTTGCCTTTGTTGAAGATGTGCATATTGGTCTGATGCTGTTTACTGTGGCTAGTACCTTTCCGAAATCTGCTTGTCTCCAGAACGTTTGTCGTCGACTTTCGATATCCACCGACTCGCTGAAACGATGCCGTCATCATAGCTTTTGTAACTGAGCATAAGAGTATATCAATCTGATTAAGAAGCAAAGAATATTTGAGCGCGATGCTCAATGCAATTTAATCGCAATTAAAATGAATTTTGTAGAATATGAAAGATGTGATATCTTCTAAGAAATTCTCCAGTTTGACCATGACTTTACGAAAACAGAACTTCGCAATATTTGAAAGAGAAAAACCATGCGATCAAATGACTATTAAAGTGGAATTAGAGGGTGAATCCCAGTTTAAGGCTGCTACAGTTGAAACGGTGATTTCAAATTGATGGTTGTTGGTTGAGTTGAACATAGAGAAAAGGGGAGAGAAAACAATTAATTTCTGTTGAGGCAATGTGAAATTAAATAGAAGTTTGAAGAAAGAACGGAAAAGATGGAACCACATCTGAAAGTTTTTCTGATAAAATCAACCGAAAAAATTCCTCCGAATTTTAAATAAACATCATGCGTTTAAATCAGTTTTCTTGGTTTTTTTCTACAAAAGTTTTTCTCGGAACTTTTGATGAGTTTATCATGGTGCTATGAAAGGAATAGCCTGATAACAACAAAATTTTGCAGTTCATGCGTTGATCACTATCATCGGCTCCTTGCAGCGAATTACCTGTGCAACATGCCAGACACTAAAATATGCTTCTGTGAAGTTGTCTCTTACGCCTCTTCAATATCGTATATTTCAAAGAGATATTGAAGATATAAAATGGATACCAAGCTCACACAAAGGTTCTCCTCTCCCACCTAGCTCCATCCAGCTGAGAGAGACTGACCGCATATCAATGAATTTTCAGGCGGTAATTTACAATTAGCGGCAAAAAAAAGCATAGGAAAGAATGACAATTTCCAGAAGCTTGGAAATGAAACCATCAAAAAACACAAGATTTTTAATGCCTCAACGCTTTCTCCAGTTAAACCGAAGTCCCTCTTTTATCATTGCCACTCAGATAGCAGTTTTTTTTTTCGCTCAGATTTCAGCTTCACGCTGTAAAAAGTGATCGCTGATAGCTTGTCACTTAATCAGCTGCAAAGACTAACCAGAACAGTAACCATCAAACAATGAATTTTACGACGCAAACTGAAGTCAAAAATAATGGACAGCAAATTTTGATCAAAGATGGTGGTGCTCACCACTCTATAAATTGGAAGAGAACGCCCATGTGCGATCTAGATCGCCACGATGTGTTTACATGTGAAACTATTCCTTCCCCAGCCCCTTCTCCTAGACAAACTGTTTTTCGAGATACTAACGTGATTTTTCAAAATCCGACCTAATAAAATTTCAATTCCTCGGGTAGTTCTTTTGAATTCAGTGTTTTCTTAGTTCTATATCAGCATTTACAAAGACGTATTAAAAAGAATATGGTGAAGCCAAAGATGCTTTTTCTTTGTAAAACGTGCACTTTATTCAAATCCCCTTTAAGAATGATAAGCCATTATCCTTGCTATGAAGGACCAAACTTACCGCAGACTTTCCTTAGTGCACCGTATTTTATTGGAGGAATAGCTCTGCGAGAAAGAACAATTGCGTTCGTATCCCCAGCACGCTTCATTAACTTGTAGAAACTGCAATGAAACACTTTTTACAACCATATGATCCCATGTTAGAAAGTTTCCCTGTCTTGCTAATCAACCGTGATATTCCTCTAAACTGGGAATGCATCAAACTGTAGCGATATCCACCAAACTAAATTAATCATATCATAAGCAAAACTCACTAATGTAATATTTGAAATTTATAAATCCCAGCTGCTCCATTCTTTATGAAATTCATATTCAACTGGAACGATCAAAAGGGAGTACTCTGTTAAAATGAATGAATAAGAGAATTCACTCACCTTTGTTACACTCGATATTTTGCTAATGTGCTAAAAAGGTCATAATAAAGGGCGACTACTGAATAATTCAGCTAATATCTAAAAAAAAAAACCATATAGCAACATTATCTCAGCACTGGAACCACCATCCAACTACAGAAGCGGCTATCAGCGAAACAATAGCTTTATATGATTTCATTTTCTAAAATTTGCATTTCAACTCGTTTTTGTTAAGAATTTGAGAGAAAACATGAGAGAGATTTAAGGAGAACAATTTTAGAAAATTCATGAAAAACGTTCCCAATTCGTATGTGGGTATTTTTTTATGCACACTTTAGATCGGATAAATCGATGAATGTAAGTAATATTATAAACGGAGCAAAGTTTTTAAAAAATTGATCAAATATTAGAAACTAAGAAAGATATCTCGGTGAATAGCAAAACATTAGCATTATTTGTAGGTGAGATTAATAGGAACGGAAGACAGAGAAGAAATAGTCTTGAATTAACTTGATTATCTCAAAAAATTAGGGAAAATACAAAAGGAAAATAAATTTTTGGTATTTTTGCTGACACAACTTCACCTGATTCATTTGATTCTCGTTGACACACAACATTCACAACTTGCTGACACAATACAACTCTTGCGAGTGCTCAAAAAACGTATTCGTTTCTTTAGGTCAACTAGTGTGACCTAATGTTCCAACCAGCATTCCAATTCACGATTACTGTTAAAACAGATCTTCCTAGTGGACAATGAATTGAAAAGTCACTATATTTATTCGAATTTTCTTATTTGCTTCTAAAGAAAACGCTTTAGCCAAAGCAGAAATAATTCGTCTTTAATAAAGCGAAAAGCAGCTAGATTACTTTATTAGTGGAAGGGACTTAAAATTTGCGAGCAATGAAATACTCATCGATTTCTATAGCAGTATAGCAAAATTTCAACAAATAGCCTCTCATTGCATCAACACATATTTAGCATTTCGAAAAATGACTTTCTTTCGAGATGAATTATCTAATACTTAATAGAGAAGCAGAATTTGCCAAAGCTAAAAGGCAGTGCAGCTATTGAAGTAAGCCTCAATCAATTTAAATTAGAAATTCTTACCTGCCGAACTTAATAGCAGCCGCTTGTTGAGCTACAGCTTGCAAAGTGAGAAAAATTTTTTGAAACATTCTTCTTGCTTATAAAAATTTTTGCTGTCAGCATTTCATAATGGCACCTTTTTGATGAGCTCAGTTCATTGAAGCGGATCGAAGATTTTTTGAAACTTTACCGCTACTCATCAAAAATTCTTTCTATCATGACTCCATCAATAATACTTGAGAATGATGAAGCTAGTGAAAAGAGCTGGAAATTTTTTCGAAAAAATTTCGTCAATTGCATTAGACTTCAAAATTTGCACCTATAACGATTTATAATCACATTATTCGGAAAGGGATTTCTTGAGAACTTCTCTCCTATTTTCATTGTTATCTAAAATTGAAACTCTCATCTTTTTTTTAATGAAAAGAGGCTCACCGACGAAATAATCCGAAAAATTCAAGAAACGAATGCTGTTTTTAAAAACGGCAAGCATTGACAGTTCCACACATATCGATATTGCTCAGCAAGACATTGATGAGCAAAGTTTATTGTTCAACCCGCTAAGTAGATATGTTCAACCAGCCGAGCAGCTAGATGATCAATCAGCTGAGGAAACGTTCAACCGGTTGAGCAAAGTGTTCAACAGCTATATGTGCACTTGAAACACTAAAGAAAACGACGTAATTTTTTCAGCTCTACCTCAAACTATAAAACTTGACGACCTTGTCTTAACTTTACAGCTGAGATCCGAAATTTGCAAGTTTTCATGGATATAGCTGTACTACTTACCATCACTACATATTGCTTAATATTAGTGTGCCTTCAATTCCCCTTCTTCCCCCTCCCACTACTGCTTATCAGCGCTATTCACTCTTATCACCACCTCTGTTTTCAGTACCAATACAGCTAATGTCAGCAGTAGTTGTAGGACTGGTAGCAGTGCCAGCAATGATCAACAGTACTCCTAATGAGGCTACTACCTCCGCCCCTCCATTATTATTAACACTGACGGTGCTATTTACAGGTACTACTAATTCTAATTAGTAGGTTACTGGTGACATCAACTAGTGATTACATCATAGACAACGATGCTAATAGTTGGTACCCGTAATGTCTATTCTAGTGTTAGCTAGATTAGGTGGTGGCCAGATTATTAACAATTATATTTAGTATTATTTAGTATTGGCAATAGCGCCACAGCCGCTGGTTACTTATGTAGCCGGGGATCTTAATTCGGGGGACAAGCCAGATGTCGTCGAGAGACCGCAACAGTGCCGAAGTAAGTGAGATTAGAAAATCATCGAGTGCTACTGATTTGGAGATTTTATTTTGAAAAATGTAGAGGTCTTCGAGTCGGAGACACTCGAACCAACACTAGTATATTTATATCCTATCTCGACTGTTGTTTTTTATACCAAAAGACGGTAGCTGACGAGCCAACACAACGAAAACTCATGACAGTGATAAAAAAGGTTAGCTCTTAACATCCTCGAACCTGAAGCGCCCACGTATCATATCTACGCTTCCTCGCAGAGCAAGGAGTCTGCACTTGAATTCAATTGTAGAATCAGCTAGAAAGCAGATTATGTAAAGATGGTGGGCACATAAAATGTACCATTTCGTAATGTATTTTGGCAACCGACCCGATTCGCCTTCAGAGGTTCACTTTTACAGGAACAAGTAGGATAAATTCAAATTCCCCGGAAACTTCATAGAATTTCTTAACTAACGCAGGTTCCGCAATTTTTGATCGCCAGGAATCTGCAGTCGAGCAGTTGAACAGTAGAGGCGGTCGAATAATACAACATTTTAAAGTGCGGAATGCCTTTCAAAATTGGGATGTGGAAAAAGATTCTATTGATATCATGAAGCATAGACTATGATGTTATATTCCCACCGGAAATTAATCAGCAAAGCTTTAAGGAGGGTCATGTCACCTTCCGGACATCAGCAGCGGAGTGATGTGCTTTCGTATCTCTCTAAGATCAAGCGCACCGCACTAATTAGCTGCAGCACTGGAATCATCACCGAATACTCTCACGTTAAAAACAGAACTCCATCACCTACTTTTGTTTTGCACTCCACATCTTTTGAGCATTTCTCACGTAGGTATACACTCGATCCAGCGATATAAGGTAAATGCAACTCCGGTACATTGAGATCCAGCATAAAATTCGATATTACACTTTCCAACGACATCAATAACAACATATACGCATATACAGACATCGAGGGATAGCTAACGATTGCCGAGAATGAACAAAAAAAAACGCTGAAAAATATTCACAATTTTATATTTCCTCTGAATATTTAACGAAGCAAAAATACGGAAAATCAATGGCGCTCGTCGAATAGGCTTGGATTAATACAAATCAACAATCACTGATATATTATCACTGAGGGTTGGGAATATTCTTTTGAAAGAAAAATCGTTTGAACTCGTGTATTTATTGCACAACAATTGTTCCACAATATGTAAAAATCGTGAAAATAAAAGCTATTTTGAGAGATGCAAACGCAGAACGCACTGTTATTCGGATTGCTTAATATATTGGAAACACGTTTTTAGGAATTGTTTTCCCTTAAATATCCTTGAACTTCTTTGTGGAAGAGATATTTCGACGCTCCGCAGAGCGGGAAACGTTAGAAGGAATGAGATCAGAAAGGAAATCCGGAATGCTGGATGAAAGCACACTCGGAAAGCACAACAAACCCATAGAAAGTCAATAGAAAACGGAAAATGCTCAAATCAAAATGAAGAAAATTTATCACATAGTAACGAATAATACTAAACTCCCGAATTCGATAGTAGTTGCAGCCGAAATCAGGTTTCCCCAATGTATTAGTTTCACTTTAGCAAATGCAGAATTTCTTTAAATTGGTGATCCCATTGAATCAAACCTTTTATAAATAAATGTGTGAAAAGCGCTCTCTTGAAATTTGGGGAAAAAAAATAGAAAATATTGCCCTCATTTTCTATTCACATTTGATGAAGCCACCTTTCAATGGACTATGAATATATATGAGGCAATCAGTGCAATCGTTCGGCAAAAAATTTCCTTTATGTACCTTCTCATAAATTCAATGAAGAGAAAACTGATTTCATTAAAATTCCATGTTTTATCGATTTCGTAAAATTGCTGCGAAATATTTATCTTTTTTTTTGGAGGAAATAACTGAAAGTCGAAAAAAAAAGAACAATTACGGGAAACGAGAATCTGGGTTATCGCAAGTGAAATGCACTGAAAAGCAAACAATGTGCCGAATGCTTTAGAATGTATACTTTCTCTAGGAGGTTAAAAATAATCTTATTTAACTTTAACAATTAATTATATTATTGAATTTTTTTCTTATTCATATTACATTCATATCTCCGACCATTTATAAAATACCCATTTGTGAGACATTACTTATACAACTAATTACTCAACTGGTTTTATTGATCATGAAACAAGCTAACAGCGAATTTTTTAAAGAAATTGATCTCTATTAATGGAACTGTTTTTTAAGTATTTCAGTAAACGAAAAAAAAAGATGCAGAAATTTCATTTCAATGGTTGTTGTTGAGTGTGGGATACAAAAAAAAACGAATGAAAAAAGGCTGCAACGATTGTGAAAATGTTGATCGTTAATTTTAAAGGAGAAAAAAAACTGGTTCCTAATGCTTCAAAAAAAAAAAAAAAAAAACACACACACACACACACACACACAGCGAGACAATTAAAGAAATGAGCAAGAACGCATTAGACGAACGAAAACGAGCAGATGAAATTGAATGACGTGAAAAAGATAACAGAAGCAAAAAAAAAAACAAAAGAATAAATTGCACCAGATGACTATGAAAATGATAAACAAAATATTCCTTCTTCATTTGTTGCATCGCATAGTGTGACGCTTTTTTGTTTCGTTTATTTTTCATAAATTACCAAAAAATCAATGTGATTGCTAAGAGAGTTTTATTCGTTAAGAGGTATCATTCAGGTATATACTGTCTATTATATAACGTGAAGAGTGAACAATTTCTACAATGAAAATATTAAAAGATAAAAATATAAATCAAATTAAATCAATGTTTGTACAGCAATCATAAAAAATGGAAGGATGATGAAGGAAATGAGTAGATGCATCTTTTTGCCTCACAACTGGAAATGAAAGAAAAAGATCACTCTCTCTATTCTTCCTCAATCCTTAATCATTCACTCTAGGAATACTGCACTCTTCATTTTCCTCAACGCTTCCAAAACGTCACTATTACTTCCACAGCGATTATTTTTAAACTATCAACTAATGTCTAGAAGTGACATTCAAAATGATTTTCGTATATATGAAATCAGCAAATCAAGTGAGTAAATTTCTCGCATACCAACTTATTCAATCAAGGGTCAGGTGATTTACAAGGAATTTCCCCGTCGCACAGCGGTTGTGAAGTAAATGACATAAGAAATATTGCTCTCGTTTCAGAAGAAAAAATAGTTTTGTACATATAATTTCTGAGAATAATATACTATTAAGGGTACCCCTTACCTTCTTGAGCGGAACAACTACCTGGGCAGATATCATACCTACGTTTTGCACATGCAATCAAGCAACAGAAAATTTACCGATAAAGTGTGTGAAAGTGTTGCATTAGAAATGGGTTCAGTGGAAGTTGGCGCTTTCAATTGATCTTTCATGAGTGCTCATTTAGTGCGAATGGAACATTCGTTCTCTCTTTTTGTAAATAACAGCAAAATGCGTCAATATTCTCAGGTTCTTTTATCATGATATCTATCTAGGTAATCGTCTGGGAAATCTTAGGCATCGTAACAAGAAGATGGAATTCTCTATCGTATGTGAAAACGCATTTCATGAAAGCATACTTTGTCCGCTTGAATAATAGATCCCCTAAACTGAGAGTTGCTTCGAATAGAGGACCCCCTCTTTAGGAGCTATGAACAATAGAAAGCCGCTTAAGCATAAACGCTCGTTTGATTATGACTCTCTCGAAGATACTCTCCTTTTTCTGCGTTTTACCAACATCGGAAACGTCATTTTACACTTGAACTGATTGATATGGAAACTGATAGTTTGCACACGCCCGCCTGAACTCTTTGCAATAATAATACAATTATATACTGTCTGAAAAAAATAAGCTTCCGAAGAGAACTAACTGCAAGATTTGGTCTTTTTATTTATAGGTGAATTGATTTAGGATCTAGATTTTTACAAATGGGCTCTCTTGCTATCTCTTGTCGAAATAGTGATTGTGATAGTAGTTGACAACGATTTTTTCACCGATAACATGCAAAAATTTAGACATCAGGTAGCCTATAAATATTGCCCCAATATACATTTTTAAGGGATCAGCACTCTTATAGCAGCTTGCCAGTTTGCAAATTTAGTATTCTTACCAATATTGTCAGATTTTGATGGTTCATTCAACATTTTCTCCTCTCTCTCTCACATCCCAGCAGGAATATTTTCCACCTATAATTGAAATAATCGAATAAAAAATAGAATATCAAAACAAATGCTAGCACTAGATAGGAAAAGAGTTGAATAACTTGACGCTAAGAAAGCACGTTTCCCATACATTTTCCACCATTTAGCTGTACAGTGTTGAAGCGTGTTCTTGTGTCGTCTGTATAGCCTGTCATACGTAGCATCTATATAGCATGCACTCCCCATAGACACAAACAGTTGCTTCGCAAATATTTTTGCACGTGAAAACAGGTAAATCAATGAGGGAACAAAGCCATATATTAAAGAATCAATAATATGCTAAAACGAGGGCAAAACCAATTCGGAGCATCTGCACATTTCATCACATACAATCCGATGAAAGTACAACAACAATCTATGACCCATTCTATGCGTATATGCCATATCGGTTGTATCAGCATTTATTCAAGCATTTCAAATACTATCGCATAAAACTTCGATAGAATTAAGCGTTGATAAATTTAGACAATATTAGTGAAGTTTTTTTGAAAACATTAAAATTCGTAACAAAATTTAAACTCCAAACAAAGAAATTTAAATAATTTCTGCAAAAATTCCAACTGATCTAATCTGATCGAAATAATATTTTCAACTGAAGTTGAAATACAGACAATCCCCATCGTCTCGAATAAATGCGCAACGCTATGCAAAATATTTCAATCAGCATAGCTAGTCTAATGCCTCGAGATTTTTTTTTTCAAATAATATATATAATGATGTAGAAGGACCAATCATGTTGAAATAAAGCAGAAAATTGATGTAGTCTGTTGTGTTGAAAATAAAGATATACGATGTCAAGCTGACTTAATGAGCACAAATCAGCAGGTGGCTTGTTAGACTATCACTAATTTTTGTCACCATAAAAGATACAATTAAAAATTTGATATAATCAACGATGAAAAGCTGAAGGGAACATAACGTCACCTGCTGAGCTATTAGACAATATGATCGACGTGCAAGAATTCTATTAATATTATGGAATGAGCTGGTAATATCCGAGCACACCTGTAGAGAATATCAAATTTATTGAATAGGAAATTAGACAATCAAAGAGAATCGTATAAATTTTAAACGTTTTCTCCGTCTCCTTCAAAGGAATTGAGAAATATGTTCGAGGAATTTGGGAGTCGCTGATGTTATCTGATCTCAGTTGTGATGATCTATTATCTTCTTTTTTTCTTTTTCTTTTTCTTTTTTTTTTCTTTCAAAGAACATTTAAAAAACGTCATTCGCACGTTTTATCTATTGCATGTTAATTGTAAAATGTCCGGCGTATATAAGAAATTCGTCGTCGTCATCGATTTACATATATATTTTTGCCAATTTCGATGGCCATTAGAAAATCGTTATTCGTCGAAAATTCTGCGAAGTTACGTCAGTAGGAGCTTATCTGCTAGGCAAAAATTTCGAATAAATTAGGCCGAAAAAAAAAGATGCAGAAAATTTTCCAGTGCTAATCTTTACGTATGAAAAGAATTTAAATTTCGCTAAAATTTTCGCATTTATGAAATACACTCAATTATTTTCATTTTCGTGAAAAAATTTGCTCGGATTATCGCATGCATGCGGAACTAATAACAACATGAAGTCGAAAATTTTGGAAATTTTGCAAGCTTTAAAAAGTGAAGTGAACTATTTTTCTTTTCTTTTCATTTGCAAAAATTTCACTATCGAAATGCTTCGAAAAGGAACAAAAATGATCGTTGAAAAAATATGATTGCATTTATTAGTTGAATGTATAAAAGACGATAACAAGAAATCAACTGCGAATTGTACTGTATTCTTTATTTGATATTTTTGGCGCTATGCATAGAATTTTGCGGAAATTCAAATCTATGTGCTCCCACTTCCTCTCAGTCGAAACGTGCAGCTGTGTGCTGCTCTATCAGCCGGCCAATTCGCTTATAGCACAGATCACGCCGCCTCCAGCAGCAATCGCAAACATCGCGCAAATGCGCAATTACCTTTTCCATTGCTCCCCATCGTTACTATCATTTTATTCATGTCACTATTGTCCCACCATCCCAATCCACTATAGCGATAAAATAAAGAGATTTCAATTGCGGCCACTCATTTATTTTCTTCTCTATCTTCTTTGCATAGTCTGAGATTATTAGATATTACAGTACTCAGATTGTTGGGTACCACAGCACTCAAATTAATTCCCACTATAGAATTCCGTTTTGCTTATATTTTATAGGTTGCGAAACATTGCGCAGCAATGTGGCGATATAACAAGCGCCCTGTTAAGCCGAAATTTAATTCCGCGAATAATGGAGTATTGCGAAATGCTGCTTAGTTGTTGCCTAGGTCTCCATTGATGAATGTCACCGAAGAACTTTCAAATAAATAGGAACTTTTGCTTGAAGAAATTGCAGGTTCGCATGCGATGACGCATAGCAAATTTGCACGCAACGCTCAATTGTTTAAACACGTGCACATCACGTGCCCGGTTGCTGTTTCCATCATTAAAATACTTAGATAACTTTCATGTTGCTATTACTGGACATAATTCGCTAAGCATATCATAGTTGTTTGTTTCTGTTCGCTTTTACCGTTTCTGTGCAAATATAGGCCCCACCGAACGAATCTCTCTGCCGGTGTTTTATGGGAAATATAAGAACCCTCTCGAACACGAGCCCTTTCTGAATGTATTCAAAACCTCACCAATGAATATATATAATATATATGGAAAATTGAATGGGAAAAATAGAGTTGTAAGAAAATACAACTTTCTCTTTGAAGAGAGGTTATTTCGTAAGCCGTGACAAATAGAACCTCCTCAGGGATTTCATTCGGCAAGCATGGCAAATGCGTATAAGTGTACGGATACATAAATATACATTATGCCAATTCTTCTGCAAGTAAACAATATGAGTTTTATAAATCCTCTCTATTCTTTTTTTTCATGTGAATATTTGCGAAAAATGGTTGTTTTTTTTTCTGCATAAACGCAGCCATGTATGATTCTTTGCTAGTATAATATTTGAAGCCACATAAACAAACCACAACTCTCGAAATTCGGTGAAACTGTGATTGTTGTGCAGCGCAAAACTCCACTTAACTTGACATCCTCAATACAGCAGTCTACATTTTAGCGACCGCAAATCGTAAACCCTAAAATACAACCAGCAAGTTCCGTAGTTTGCGACTAAAACGTTTTTCCTTGTTGTATTCGACGAAGGATTTAAAATTGTGGGTCGTTCAAACAATTAACCCTCTAGAGTTCTACGTCTTAAATGCGTTACATGCTCTGTGCTTTTCAAGGCTACTCTTTAGGCCGCTCAAGGATTTACCCAAACTTTTGTGTGTAATAGTGGGTGGTCTTATGCAAAAACTACAACAAAAATATCCATGTTATATTTACACTATGGTAAGATGACAACTCTTATAGTGAAATAGGTGATCGGAAAAATAAAACAAAGGTCATGTGTGATTATGTGAAACTTTTGTCCCCATTGCATAACTATGCACCTAATGTCTTTGCCGTTATTTATCACCTAAAGCAGTTTCGACCTCCGAATAATAACCTATGAGCTTGTGCTTAATTAATATCGGCTTCACTGTTTCTATTGTTTCGTTTTATATTTTAGGCGCTATTTATTTCGCTTGCAAAATAAACGTTTCACAACAACAACAAAAACAAACAATAATAACAGCTCCTCACGCTCCTTTAAAAAAACGCAACATTAAGAAAGCTTGTCAATATGGAGTGAAATGTGGGACTCTTTAAATGAAGCCAAAAAATGTATAGCAACTGAAACGATCAAAATTTCAGTGTTAACCTCGTATTTTACGAGTCGTAAATCAATAAAACTCTAAAAAACAAAACATTACCGTTTATGTCTTTAAAACGGCTTCTTAATTGATATTAGATTGTATAGATGTATGAAATACGTGGGAATATACTAGTATGTTTGTAGTTATATAAAAAAAAAAAAAATGAAAGAACAACGGCAAGCATCACGTTCTCGAGCCAAACAAACTTTTATTAGATAACCACATAGCCTATGCTTTACTTATCGCTGCTGCGCTAAGCTCACATTATTGAGTCGTTTGACTCCAATTGCAGAGGGTATTTCGCGAAAGGGGGAAGGGGAGGGGACACGTGACCAGAGGGTATATGGTGCTGAAGGAAGCATGTGCAAATGAAGGTGCAATATTACACTCCACATTTACTCCACACTCTACGTTCTGTGGGACGACTAGAGTCACAACAGGCAACTATTAATTTGAGAACAGTTTGCTAAAACCTTGCACATAAACAACCTCCTATATACCTACACGCTTTCTATAGCGTTAACATCAGCTGGTCTCATAGTAAAAAATATTGCACAAGAGAGGCTAAATTTTGCAATGGTGAAAAAAAATGCCACTAACAGTTTTTAAGATGCAAAACAAAAAGAGATGTAAAAGGATAGATCATGCAAGTAGACTTAATTAAGGCGAAATATTCCACCTATAGAGGTGGCGATAGACTCCTCGAAATGCATACAATAGATATGATCGATAAAGAGATTGATGCAGTGAACATTAAAAGCAAATTATAACAACTTTACTCTAATAATTGCAATTTAAAAAAAAAGAACTAATAAAGAAAAAAAGCGAGAATTTTCCACACATCAAAAACTCTAAAATATAAACGAACTGTCACCCACAATAGTTGTCCAATTCATTGGAATTTTTTTATATTGTGCTGTATAAGTTGAAAAACTTGAAAGAAAACAATTTGAAATTTAATATTCTTATTGAGATTTCAAAACATCGAATGAGTAATTGCAACATTCCCTCTAGAGAATCGAAAAGCTCATTCTAAGAACGCGTAAACTCTAAGCGTTTTTTTTTCTTCTCGTTCTCAATCATATCACCAAATAGAGGGAGGGGGTGGATGAGAACATTTAGTTACAAAGATGTAGCGTAACGTCACAACGGTTTTTCTTTGCAAAAAAAAAAAAAAAAAAGAATGCGAAACACATCTGGCATAGAAATCTTTTGCAGTGACCATTTTATTCGTTGCAATTCGAGGTGATCAATAGTGTGTGTAGTATTGCTATTTCTGTGTTCTTTTTTTTCATCTATTTAGTGACAGCTGTTGTTAGCCGTAATATCGGATATTATTGGTGAAATAGTGGGGCGATTCGTGTTAATGTTGTAATATTACTTTACAAATATACTCGAAAAAAAACACAGCTATCTTTTAGTTGAGTACTAATCTTTGAATGTGAGCTGTGCATATCATTGTCTTATTTCTGAACTTTTAACTCTTGAAAGGACCTCAATTATTTTTCATTCATTCGTTTTTAATATTATTATTTTCATTAAAATCAAAATGCGAGTATGTTGATCGACAAAAAAAAAACCTGTTTTTTCCCCTCTCTTTAGGAACACGCAAATAATATTTATTGATTGAAGATCTATCTATCCTATAAGTGGTGGTAAAGTTTCTTCTGGTCATCATACTACTAAGTGCACAGTTAATGCAACAGATATATTTTGAAGTGTTTTCATTTGAACTTGTATACTTATATGTTTTCCAACGTTTATTATTGTTTATCATAAGTTGTTTTATTTATTCACTCATTGATGTGATTATATTTAACGCCGATTTTTTAAATCAATTTCTTTGCTTTTATGTTTTTTATTTCCTTAAAGGATTTATGGTTGTAGCGAATTCGGTTGATTCACTCGATGGCTTTTTATCGAAAGATTATCTAAAGAGACAGCATTTAAGGGGTAATGCGGAGTAAGTGAGGCGTACGATGGATGACAACGGAGGGGCCATACGACTTGCCGACTACATCGTCGTTATCGCTTTCGACGAGTCTCAAATAAGTTCGTTTTCATTTTTATTCACTAAATGATTGTCGAATTTTCCATATACCTTTATCATGAGTAATTAACTTTCAATAACAGTCACCTTCAGTTGATACCAATACACAAGAAGTCATTTAATTTACCATACATTAACAATACTCTGGCGATCAGGACTTTTTTTTGGAAGTTTCATAGCTATTTTACCATTAATGCGATACTGATGTTGCGTTTACTCGATTTTTGGTATAGATTTGTCGTGGAGTCTGTTGGAATGTCTGATCGTGTCTTTGAAAATCGATGATGTTTAGATGCAAGTTGTAGTATTTGTGAAGTGTGGGTGCAATTGCCTTAAGTATATTCGCATCTGAATGAAAGTTACCAAATTTTTTACTTTCTTCTCGTTGTCTTCAATCACTCAGAGTTTGCCGATTTTGAACTTATACAAGCAGCAAAAAAATATCCAAGCATGTTTAGAGAAGTGAGGATGGGGAGGGAAGCAATAGGAAGGGTAGGAAGCGTGAAGTATAGCTGTGACGTTTTTCATTGAAGTCACTCAGTGGTAGTATTTGAGAGTACCACCCATTAATATTATAAAGCAATATTAAATGATTATTTTTGTGAGTCTTGACAATATGTGGATGCGTTTTTCTCAAGAAAGTTGGCATGTTGCAGGTGTAAAAAAAATGCTTTTAGGGCATGGAAATAGTGTTGGTAATATTGTGCAAAGGCTTCCCCAACATGATTGGCCTGACATCTCGCTGTCACCAAATTTGGAAGTGGTACGTTCAGCTTGATATCTCCAAACTTCTTGTATTAATCATTTCCTTTTATCTAATATTTCATGGAAATTCTTTTACTGATAATATTCGTGGACAGTGTAGAGCGAGAGGGAGGGAGGAGTTTTGGTGGTGCAACGGAAAGAAAAGGATGTATCCACGATTGGTATCTTCATTAAATCAATTCTATTTTGCATTGTTTCTGTTGATGTCAGCGTCACGGTTTATACGGCTTGTAAACGAAGCGTTTTAAATGTGATGATCGTGGGCAATAATTGCACAGGCACTAATACTGTTGAAGATGAGGCCGAGAGCTTTGTTTCAGTGCGTTGTATGAATCTAAAAAGTGAATGCCGTCGATGGTTGAGCGTAAACATAGCAGTGGCAAATACGAAATACCTTAGGTGAATTTTTTGAATGCATTACTTTTTCATCGCTTAGAACGTGGAAAACATCTCGAATCTGTTAAGGTAAAGCTTTTATTATTGATGTGAATTCTATTATGAGGGAATTATTGTTGCAAAATCACTACAAATAGCTGAACGTTTTATACCTCTAATTGCTAGAGATTTAATATTCTGCATCAAAGATGGAATTTTTCAGTTTTCGCAGCCACAAGGTTGGTCGTTATCGGCTGAAGTTAAGCCGGCTACTTTTTTCGTCAATACGTTGACCGATATACTTGGATCGAGACAATATGCATACTGTCTACAGGTTTTGTTGCGTTTCTTTTCTTCTGCTTCTGGTTATTCGCAACTCAGATACATTTTGCAGTGAGGAGAGGGAAACGTCCTGAATACTCACAATTCGTGAACCATATCTCTTCAAAAAATTGTTTACTAAAGTGCTAAATAAACCCGTTTAGATTAGCTATTTGCGAATTGGAAATGTCGTATTTCCTTCTATTTCATCAGCGGTGAGGAATCTGTAGGTGATTTATTGGTCCCTTTCTCATAGCTAAGGAATATATTGGGGACGCTATGGGTGTATTAGTTTTATTGCGCTTTTTGAGTAAGTTTAATTTGATTTAAATTACTGACTCATGCAGGTGAATATGCTTGCAACATCTTTCATTCGCTTTTTATGTGACATTTCCTTGCTTCCTTTTTTTTTGCCTTCTCCATCTTCAGCTCAAAAGAAACAAATTAAGCAGTTGTTTCTTTCAAAAACAAGACATAAAAATACCTGCTCACTGGAGGTAATCTTGTATCAGCACTCACCTATGTCAATTCTCAGAACTTATCACCGAAAAAGCGATGTTATGTCGTTATAGATGACGAGCATGTCCTCGTTCTTTTTATTTGTTTGCTTATTTTGCTCTAATGGGGCGTCATTCGGTAAAGTGGTATATCAAATGTGAAATGTTAATAAGCAAGGTGCATTAATTTTCAGGTGCAAGAGCCATGTGGGAGCGTAATTGAGGATGTGGATGACGTAACGTTAAGTGGAGCGACGCTCTATAAACCGAAAGTTATCGTCATCTTATCACGTTTTCCTTTCTTCGAACTCTTCAGGGTACTAATCTTGCATTTTTTGAATTTTGATATGATATAATGATTCGCAAATATGTTTCTATGGCATTTGTATCGTTCTGCCCTTTTATTGGTATCGTATTTTTGCTTTTCGCATTTTCTAAGAATGTCTAGGTGCAACGATACAAAAGTTCGGACTGCACTTTTATTCCCTCTTCCTCTCCACTCCCTCTCCACTCCTTCCCCCCACATTTCTTTATGGAAATAATCAATCTAAAGAAATAAAATTGTGTATTCCACATCAATATTGATTGTTTTCTCAGATGAAAGTGTAGTACTATTTTTGATGTTTTAATTGGATTATTGTTGAATGCAAATTTTATCGCATTCGAATATTCAAGCATGTTCACTCACAATTTTACCAACTTTATTCAGTACATTCGTCTTGTGTTTTCTTGAACGATCTTTATTTTTTCTTTTAAACTTCTGCTTGAATCTGAAATGTTAACCAATTTTTTTTAGAATTGTTTGAATCGTTTCCACGTGGCACTACTCGATTCCGAGTACAATGCAGAAGCGATGACGGCCACTTTATTATCATCAACGAAGCTTGCCATTGGTGCGCCACCGGTGTCGTTCAATTTCGCATCCGAAAGGCTTTGCGTGCGTGCGCCTCTATCGAAAACGGTTCCGGTCACTTCCGATAAGGTGGCACTCTTCATGCAACAATTGGGTAAGCTTTCTGCATTCCTATTTCAATTCAGATCGTCTATTCCTATTTGTGTTTGCACTGTTACTCACTTTTGTAGTGTTTTGAGTTGAATGCACTCATTGGCGACTACATTTGTTTTAAACTATCATTATCTGATGGTTGTTAATGCAGAATTTTTGTGGCTATTCTTCGGTACTCAGTAATGTTTAACCATTCCGCTTTCTCTAATTTTGTTTTCGATTCATTTCGATTTGGTTTTTAATTCGACAATTTATTCAATTTCGATAAGATCCTTTGCTAGAATCAGTTATACTTCGCATCACTAAACCTTTTTACGTTCGACTATACAAAAATCTCATAAACGAGATAATTGCTGCTGTAGCAATGTTATCTTTGCTCCAATCCCGTCGAGCATCGAAGGAATGGCAAAGGATGACTGAAAAGCTCAACTCCTCTTCCCGTCACTTATATCCATGAATAGATTGACCGTGCTAGTATAGAATTACCATGGAATTTCCGGTCCGAAATGTTCTGATCACTGGTTTAATAACATTGAAACAATGAAAATTTGTCTACGGCCGTTGTTACTAGCTATAATTTTTTGTCGAAATCTGAAATTACTGCTATATTTTTTATAACACTTGCATTTGGGAGGGATCACAACCATATTTCTGAACATTGCGTCGTATCTGGCGTTGCTGAGTTGGCAGATTTCTCGAGCATCCGAGAAAAGTTGAATATCTAAAAAATCATTAATTTGCCTACCCAAAATGTTACAGCAAAGTGTTTCGCTTCAAAAATCCGACTGGAGAGTGTTTTTTGAGTGTGTTGTTCATCGCACGGTCTGGTCGCTGTATAATTCGCGATCAAATAAGCCATTCATAGCATAACTTACCGCGACTGCATTTAAATGCTTTTTGAGATTTCGAAAGGGGTTCGCATTTCGTATCGACAGATATATGGGATGTGCATTTGGTGGTTAGCAAACCACAGATACTTCCGAAAATATAACTTCCGAATAATTCAGAACATTTTTTTTCGCGAGAAACTCTTCTTGTTAAATCAAATAAGCACCGTAAACGCAATGTTTAATATTCAGCAACGAAGTGCGAATGCATTCAATCAAGGATTTATTTAAAATTTAAAGTGAGCTTTGCTACAAAGAGCATACCCGATGGTCAGCTGTGCGTCGATGAGGCGAGAATTGGAGAAATATTTTCAGACTGCTCGATTGAGTCCTAAAATTTTGCTCTTGCAGTTAGAATTGTTCTTTCAGGTTTGAAAGAAATTTAAACTATTTGTGGATTGTGGGGAGGGAAAGGGGATTAGACAGTAGATTTAGAGATCTCTAAATTTATGGATCATCTTCATGTGATGTCAATTTTACGAATCTTTTTGAGGGACCATCCAGAATGTGTTATCGTTGCTGAGTGCAATTCTCACAGACCGTAAGGTTTTATTCCGGTCATCCTCAATGACGAGACTAGCAGACAGTTGCTATGCTATCTGCGCTCTTCTCTATCCCTTCGAGTATCCGTAAGTGCTTTCCTTTTTTCGTGCAATTTTTGCGTGCAATATCGAAAACGTACTGTTATATGCACCTGCTGCTCTTTTGATATAATGCTTTCACTAGCATTTGCTAGAAATTTCAATTTGAGTGTCCGCTAAGAAGGCGTGAAAGCTTCGAATTGCCATCGCACATGTAATATGAATTTTATGGCAACCGCAATAAAACTACAGAAATCTGTATCGTTCTAGCGCATTCAGTTTTATATGTCACCAATGTTTGAATAGTTAATATCATATATTATATTAGTAACACTGCTGCAGACATACATTCGTGCCAGTGCTACCGGAACAGTTGATCGAATATTTGGAGAGTCCAACACCTTATATTATGGGTTTATTGCACTCGGTACGCAGTTTGAATGTTGAATTGGATACAACAATCGTCGTTGATTTGGACATTGGTGCAGTGTATATACCGCCGACAGTCACGTTGCCTTTCATACCTGAGCCTTTTGCTCAACGTTTCATCTGCTCCCTTCAAATGGTATGTCCACTTATTAGCCTATTGTTGGAGTGTTTCGTTTTTATCAAATATTAAGCGAACGTTTTGCGTTTTTTAACAATGATGGAGGGTGAGGGCATCATAACGTACTTTTTCTGATTGGGTGAGCTATTATGATAGGACGTTGCATAGGAGAGTATAAACTCATAAACGATGGGTTCGATCCGCCTTAGTGTAAATAAGCGGTTTTATCAAATTTTGAATTGTTTCGATTAAGCATGATACAACACTTTTGCACTTGGTACTTCGAAGGTGATTAATTGTTGTGTTTTGGTGGCATTATTTTGAGTATTATTGCACACTTCTGTCTGGAATTCGTTGAGGTGTTAAATCCGTGCTTATCGAATGCAGATGATGCTTGGAAGATGGGGCAGCCGCCGCATCCCTCATGCGAAGTACAAGTGAGTTTCTTCATTTTCTTTTGTTATCATTTTTCTTTAATGTTTTGATTACTTGAAAACTTTTGATAAATATTGCTTTATTTTTGGGGTATTTTGTTTGCTTTAAAAAAAAACAACTGCGAAACAACACTAACATTGTCTGAATGTTTTGAATTAGGCATGGTTTTCATCTCTGCCGTTGCATTCATTAGAGTAATGCAAAATTTTAGCAGTATTGATGTTTTTGATGATTTTTTCTTAAATATCTTATTGTTATTTTTGTTCGTATAAAAAAAGCCAACGAAAGTTATCTAACAGTTTATTGACTCTGAAGGCGCTGGAATATGTGAGAACACGTTTGCTCAAAGAGGAGAATAATGTTAGCAACGCTAACAATCTTTCATAGTCATTGACTCGGGGATTCGAAAGTTTTCAATGGCTAATAATAAGCAACGTTACTTCTTCGATGTCGATCGGTTTATCTTGCAAGCTGGTTATAAGTGAGATTTTAATACTCATTTTATTTTTGTTGCTGCATTACACCTAACTGATTGATTGTTCTAGGATAAACGCATTCGTGCCTGCTTTATTCGTTTCTTCGCGGATATCCTCGGTGGTTATCGTTGTTGTCTGGAAGTGGTTCGTTTGCATACTCCCCCGCTTATCGTATTTCATAAATCAGCATTTCTTGGTCTTCGAGGTTTCTCTTCGTGCCCACTGATACGCACATTCCTCGACAGCTTGCTCTTTCAGTCATTTATCTGTGAGAGAGGCTTGCCGTTTCGTGTTTGCGATCTGTTTGATGATGTGAGTTTTTTTAAAGTATTTCTTGGAGTCGACTTTATGAACTTGATAACTTCTAGTCATAAACGATGGTTATTGGTATTGCAAGCTTCTGAAAAAAGATATGCGCATTTGAAATTTTAGCAGAGTTCGCTATGCGATTAACAGCTTTTGGTATGTATGGGGCGTTCTCGGGGAGGGGAGGGGAGAGGGAGACGGTAGAAACGATCGGGCAGATATCTTTTGATATAACACAACTCTAAAGTAGAGATGTTTTTAATATTATGTTCATTTCGAGCACATTACTCAGTTTATTGTTCATCACAGAGTGGTTTGCCGCGGTTTTTCTGATTGGTCCGAGATTATGCCAAAGTTTTTATAGTAGTGTACGTTTCGTTTTATTAAGCGGAAGTGTGTACGAAGTTGTTAGCATCCGTTTGGCGATCTTGAACATTCTCGAGATTTAAATGTTGAAATACAAATCTTAAGCAGTGAAATTTTTTGGTAATCATGCGAAGTTTCGAGAAATTGTAGCTAGTTAATTTCACTTGGCAAAATGAAGGGCAGTGCTTTTATCGGGACAGGCAGGAAAGAGCGGAAAATGAATGGTGGGATGAGGCTACTGTGAGTTTATCATGTTGAGGAAGTTGAGGAGATAAAAGTTCAGCTAATGCTTTGTTATTGACTATCCTTAGTAACTATTCTACATTCGTTTGGTGGTTATGCCTTCGAGGTTCTATTTTATAGAGTATTTTAAAAGAGGTGATGTTTTGTTTGCAAATATGCGATCTAGGCTGATCGTTTAAGCAGTGTTAGACTATTTTGTGATTAAGGGGTGTGTTTATGCGTTACTTAATACCATCTTCGGTTAGAATCAATGTCGTAAATAATATTTGTTGTTTCGATGATTGGACCAATTGTCGATAAATTCAGCTCGTTAGTCACTCGAACGATCATATTAATGGCGATCAGTCGAAGATGAGCATCATCGATAGTATTGCTAATATCGCAGAAAAATTGCGTGACAATGTGAGTGCTGTTAATTATATTTCAAATTTTATTTTTTTCTTGGATGCAGCATTATTGGGTACTTCTGCTTCCATAACGCACCATATTAGTAAGATATGAAGGAAGTTAGTGAATGCTGATCCTGTGAGAGCAAATTTAGATTCAGTTTATGTGAGTAGCGTTTTTGTTTATTTATATCATTTATTCATCTCAGCGTCCATAGTGAAAAACATACAATTAGGGTTCAAATATACATTTGTTTTTTCCTTTATGATGCCTTAAAAAATGATACAAAACTCTTCGAACAAGAAAAGTGAGGAAATGCAAAAGTGACGATAAGGTTGAAATTTATTATTCATGCGATGAAATATTTGGTACGGTTTTCTTGACGGAATCTTTTCTTAACTGATTTGTTTATAGGAGCATCAGGATTCATCGTTCTCCATGACACCATTATTGACTAATAAACGTTTTTTGATGTCGAATGTGCCAACAAAATTGCCGCTTTTCGATGAGAAACTGGTTCGCTACTTGTTTTTCTTTTTCAACCTTGGTTTTTTATTATTCAAATTCAGTTTCTTTTAATGGACACTTCGAGACGGTACTTTTATACGTTTGTTTTTCCCGTAGAAGAAAGGCTGCCAAATACATGAAACAATCCCTAGTTAAATCTCTCATTATTTCACAGTATATTGCAATTGCTGTTAACATTTTGCGTGGCATTGGTATTCGAACAAATTTCTATGAAAATATGAATCCAGTGACTGATGAAAATATATCTTATTCAGTGAAATCGAAAAAAGGTTGTCGAGGTGCAAGGTGTCCTTATATACATGTATATATATATATATATATATATAAATTTATTTATTTATTTATTTATTTATTTATTTAATGCAAGATGTGCACAACAGCTCTCTCAAAACATTACGTGTTTGCGTCATCTATGAGGCTGACATAGTTAAAGGTGGGATTCTAGAACTGACAATCTCGGGTTCATGGTAGTAGATTCACCCCTTCCAAGAAATGACTTTTCTTGTAGGTAACGCGATTCATCGAAGAAAATAGGAAGTATCGGTGCATCACGCCTCATTGCACGCTCAGACCTCGCAAAGTACCAACAGGAAATTGGTTCTGCATGAAAGAGGAGCGGCTCGGGGCGGTCTCGCGTCGTCTTCAAGTGCTTAGCAGCTGTCTTCATTATATTTTCGATCTGAAACTCTCGGATGCGAGGAAGGTAATTGTGCACTTCGTCAACACATATATGCTCACACAAGGATTTCTCTACTGAATATTGTAGCACTAGTAAGTGAGCATATGTGTAGTTTTATTTTCATTTGTTTTTCTTTTTCATTCACTAGTCATTGACAGCACCAATTTCTTCTCCAAACATGATTTAATCTACGAAATATGGTACGATTACATTGCAAATTTTTGTTATTGCTATTTTGTACGCAACTTATTATTGATCAGTGCATATTCTCGATTTAATCTTATTCGATTGAGCCATACGATTTGCTCAGCTATATGGGAATTGCAACGTGAATGAAGAGAATCTGAAAGGTGTAAATCGAAGATAGTAATGTTGTGATGCTTTTCAGAGCCTGTTTGTTAATGGTGCCACTGTTAGTATTTCTTTTGGCAACATTAGTTTGCCAAAAATTAGTTATTATCGAACACATTGATTTCTTTTAATTGCTCTATTGTCGTCACTTTAAATTGGTGACTAAGTGATTTCGGTTTGTAGTATATTATACAGTTGGTCGATAGCTTAGAACTGTTACTTGATGGATGTTGATAACGCATTTTGCCTTTCTCAAAAAATTTATTCGAAGGAAGTAATTATATCTGTTTTCAAACTTTTTTTCCACAGAGCAAATCTCAGTTGAGGAAATAAAAAGAATGCTGAAGAAGTTTCAATGTTTCAATGTTAATGGAACGTTTCAGTGTTGCGAAGGCTCAGGAAAAAATGTGTCAACACAAGAGTTCATCTGGTTTCCTTCGAATTTCTCTTCATCGATTGCCTTTGCAGAGATTATCGGCGACTCGATTCCATTTCCCTACCTCTCCAAAAATAGGCTATTATGCATCATCAGTGTTGCAGTTGTGGGATGATCCACCTATAAAAGTGCCCCTTATCTTGATGTATCCACTGCAGTGTTCGGACCTCAATTATGTTCTGATTTTTTTAACGGAAGTGTAAAATATTGCAGATGTTATGTGCGGTGGAATTGTCGATGCGAAGTGTGAACGCACGTGTTGCCTTATGTCAGCTTCTTTGGTTAAATTTGAATCCTGTGAATCGCGCAACGCTTCTTCCACAGCAATTTGAACTTGTTATACGACTCATCAATTGTGCACTTAATGTAATTCATTTCTTTCATTATTTTTCTGACGTTTGTTAAATGTTAGCAATAAATTTATATACATCTTTTGTCTTGAGGCTGGGTCGTATTCTCGAGATTCTATTGTGTCTCAGAGGTTCAGCCCTGTTCTTGGCATCCTATCCTGTCTTTGAAATTCGGTCATGTTTGCGCCCATTGATTTGCATAACGTTTGCTGTAGCGCAGAAGAACACGAACTTCTAATTGCGGAAAGGCTTTTTTATGTTTTCCGATGAACGATCCTATTTTTGTCTACAGCTTTTGCTGCTTTTTGAAGTGGCTATCTGAGCTCTAAACTGTTTTCGAAAGCTAGATAACAACTAGGTGGTATTGTTGTGTTTAAATATGAATGAATATGAGGAAAGGCTCGCAATTCGTTGATTATCTTTTTAGTCAATAAGTATGGCGTTATTTTTTTCATAATAAGAGAAAGAAATGCTGTTATTCACTTTTTAACTCTATGAATTTCTGTTAATTATAAGATAAGAATCTATGGCATGTTTGTTATTCCACTGTGACTATTATAAACTTACGTAGTCAGTAAACATGCAGTAGTTGTTGTGACGAGATTGTGGAATAGTCACATTGATTGTTTATTAAACATTCGTTTATTTAAGCAAGAATCCAAGGAAGATGAACACGGGATTGCTTACGCGATGCTCTACCTCTCGAATATTTATTGTCGTGTTAGTTGTTTTTTTTTTTTTATTTGTTCAGGTAGATTTAATGATTTATTGCGTAACAATAGCTGAACAAATGAAAGGCGCTATCTTAGGCAAGACAACTTTCAATGTCATCTTTGTTTTTCTTCTTTTAAGTTGGCGACCGAGTATGGCATGTGAAGGCGTTCAAGCGGGGTAGTACAAATCCGTTTACTACGAGTAAGAGAACCACGCTTCGATGAGTAATAAACCACATATTGATTTGCAAGCAAAACCGCATCCTATTTATATCCTTAGCTACGGCTCCGAAGGTATGCGAAGGTGATAGTCCACATGGGGGAGATACCACATAAAGATCAAACAATTGTGAGCATACAATTTATTACACAAATGAAGATCATCATGGTCACTGCGATCACAAAACACATTTGATCATTATAGATCAATCGTTAACGAAATATGCCATATTTCATCAAAATTTTATACTTGTATTTATTTAGCCGAGTTGACAACTGTTTCTGCAAACAACTAGCAGATAAGAAGAATTCACTACTAAACGACTGTGATTGAAACGACTAAAGTATTACGCACGATGCCATCAACGTTGTTCCATTTCAAAGAGATCATTCTTGCTTTGTTTATTATATAATTTTTATTGAAATGAGTCTAGTTGAGGCGCAGATGTGAATTCGCTTCACTTTTATATATGTCGATTGTCAACTGTTTTGCAAAAAAAGATCTATTTGTCAAGATTGTGAACAATGCAAAAATGTGGCAAATTGCTTGAAAAAAAAAAACTTATGAAAAGATATTGTTTAGGATGTGTTTCGTCATTACGGGATGAGAATTGAGTTGATGATTCTCTTAAATTGCGAATTTCTTTCATTTATTTATTATTTCCGACGTTTTGCTACCAAGTTTAGCGACATAATGTAAGCATATACCATGAGTATAACGACTTTGTTTATATCGTCCTATTTGTTTCATTTCAGCGATTAACGGCAGGTGTACACCAATTTGCGTACACTTGTATTCAAGAGCATCCGGTTTGGGAAAATGAGCAGTTTTGGGAGGCGGCTTTCTTCCACGATGTGCATCGTCAATTGCGACGTCTCTACATGCCCATCAAAGAGGACTCGGATTGTCCTTTCTCCGTGCAAGAGGTGTGGTTGTTGCTTCCGTTATGCAGTTGGACTGTGCTTTGTTTATTTTATGCAGCAACGATCAGTAATTGTGTTTGAGTGCCTTTATCCATAGTTGGTTTATGAATCGATCATGTTAGATTCATCAATTACGCTGTCTTAATTTGCTGAAGATTGCTGATCAGAGGGCTGTCTGCATATTCTCTATGAACGATGTTCTATCAACGTTATTCTACGGTTCTAGAATGCAACCGATACGTGGAATCTTATGGAAGAGCCGTCCGGGATGGACCTGGTTAGTGAACGACTTGCAAACGTGTCACGCTACGATGACGGTGAACTGAGAATGCGCGCAGCAGAAGAAAATTCCATCATTTTTGGCCAGGTTCTATTTGTCTGTATTCTTTTTTGCTTCATTATAACTATAAGATATGTACTGAAGAGGGGAGAGAGTGGGAGGAATTCGCGAAGGGCGGTGAGGGAGGGCTGGACGGCAGTGCAAAATGGCAGGTCAACATATCGTGTGTTATTGCTAACAGTCCTTCCGGCATTTTTGACCAGTTCGATAAATATTTTCGTGGGATTTTATGCTACCGAAAGTTAGTAAATGTGCGAAATGATGGAGTCATCTGAGCTAACTCTGTGATTTAGGCGAAGCATTATATAAACCTAATGGTTTATCTACGCATCCCTCTGGATGTATCAAAACTACGACGGGTTAACGTACGAGAGCTGGAGCGACGAAGCGATAGAAATGGACGTCGTAGAGAGGTGTTCGATGACGAGACAGTCGTTTCGGAGAGTGAAAGCGATGTGGAAAGCGGATTTATCGAATCCGATGACGGTGACTTGGGCAATGCGACCGTTAAATGGATCAGAAGGTGAGCAGTATTCTTTTAAACTGAATTGTTCTTTTCAAGTTTTCCCGTTAACTTAAAACATAGCTAGCAAAACGTCCAGTGAGAAAGCAAGTGAGCCAACTAAAGAGCTGTTTCCGATTGCTCGGCAAAGATAACGACGACAAAGAGGCGAAGAATAGACGAATAGACGCAATAAACATTTTCAGATTAATAGATCGGATTTGCTCGGCGGCTGGATTGGAGCATGCGCAAATTGAACGACTATGCGATGAGATTCCTGGATTTGTGGCATTACATATTGATAATCTGGAGCAGGTCTACACCGAGAGCAAGCGGCTGTCTCCGATGCATAAGGTAGAGAGCTTATTTCACATTTTGGCCTGTTATATCTTGTTGTCTCTGATTGATTTTTATAGTCGTAATATTTTCAACAGGTTTGTTCGTTTGAGTGGATAATGAAAATTTTAACAGATAGAAATTTTGCGACTAACGAAAAGTGATGCATCAAATTTCAGCCAAAGTTGCTACAGCCGGCGTTACTCTTGCCATCGGAGCGTATTCTACTTGGCGGTATGCGGGTGTTCTTGTTGAACGATGGCCGCTCGTTGGGCAACGTTTGCGGTGATTCTCCACAGAGTCTACTTCCAGCCGAGGGTGCAATCTTCCTTACCAACTATCGGATTGTTTTCAAAGGACAACCTTGCGACCCTTTTCGTTAGTGCTTAATATATGCGTTCAATTTGGTATCTTTTTCAATATTTATTCAAGTAAGTGGTAAACGAGTGATTCATTTCCCTACTGCTTAGAGTATTGAATCTGAAAGGAATCCTGGTTTAGGAAGTGTGGCATGAAAGTTTTACAACATGTATAGTTTTGTGCATAAATATGTAGGTGCGTCTGTCATTTATGTGTATGCGAGTGCGTATGCGTGTTTGTTTTTCCATTTGGCGACTATGGCTGTGTTGTTAAGAGGTATCATCAGCCTCCTGCTTTTCTTAACGAATAGCGGTTATTCCTGCCGAAAAATTACTAGTCACAGATTGGTAGCCTGTGGCAGCAAAACTACGCCGAGAAAGTCAACGATGACAGGATGAGTTAATGTTATTGTTGCAGTATGCGAACAAGTTGTAATTCGTACGGTGACGATCATGTCGATAACAAAGGAAAAGCAAATCGCCGATCAGTCAATACAGAACTCATCTCAGCTGGAAGGGATCCCGACACGTGTTGCGCATCAACTACATGACGCCTTCCAGATTCGCAGCGCAAATGCTCAGGTCATTAGCTTCAACGCTGCTTCTTTCCAAAAGCTATTTTATCTGAGGCAGCGTGCTTCAATTTTCACAACAACCAGCTTCACAGATTGTTCCGTTGAGCGACGCTGAACATGTATATGAAAATGCCCCACAGTGTGACTAGTAACAATATTCTTTAGATTGTTAGTAGCTATACCGTGAGTGTAGACATCTAGAAGCTTCGTTTTTGAAAATTTTGTGGTGTTGCACTGAATTTCTTCTTCCATCTTGCTGATTCTGTATGACTAATGTGAGCATGTTTCCAGCTAATGAAGGTGGCATTTGATGAGGAAGTTACGGGCGAGAAGGCAGAGGAATTTCTGCAAACGTTGGCGTCACTTCGCTGGCCACCCACACTTCCGCATACGCTTTTTGCATATTCGGCCGCCTCGTCTATCCTTTCGTCCACATTTGCCAGAACAAGTACCAAGCATAAATACGGTACTATAAGGTATGTCTTGTACGTCCTTTCGATACACTTAATCATCTGTTTGATTTCTGCCACTGCGAAAATTTATGGCTGTTATATATGTGATCTTCAGAGGTGAACATGTTTATAAGTCCACTGGAAAGATTGACGCTGTTACTAGCGCGACTTCGATTATACAAATCCATTCTGCACTTGACCGAGGTCAAGAAGTTCGAAACGGCAACTCGTATTTCTTTTTAATCTGTGCATACCATTTGTCACCCTCACAATATTCGTGCATCATAAGTGAGTACAGCTGTTGCGTTGCGATAGGGCTTGAAAGTTTTTTGCATGGTTTTACGACTTCACAAAAAGATTGAGAAAATCAAGGACATCTGCACGAATGTAAATTTTTTGATGGCACTTCTCAACAACTATAGGTTATGTGCCGTGACCTGTAAGTAAGGTTTGAAGCATTTGTGCGTACAGGGGTAATGTGCCGTTTGAAGTGTTTCGATTGATGAGGCGCTTATCAGTTTTCGTCTAATGTGAGTAAGTTTTCTCAGATCAGGTACTCACATTGCAGAAATTCTAGCGATGCTTGTTGATCCTCGAAACAGTAAGAGGAAATGGTATCCGGTAACCTGTCTTGCGATGCATGTACAAGACTACATACAAATTTTTGATGCTCCTTTCAAATCACAATTTCTCGGAAACAGTTGGAGCTAAGGTAGTAAACGACAGAACAGTTCCGAAAGTTGATTTGCATTCCTTCAGGTACTTTATTGCTTTGGGTTATATTTCCATATTGTCGCATTCCAGTCATTGGAAAAGTATCCGAAGAGTGCCAGACTGAAGAGAAAATAGACGTGTACCGGCAGCAAAATGTTGTCCTTTTGCTCTTCAGCGAAATTTTAGCACCATTCTGCATTCTGCATTTGAAATGTACCGTTTGTTAGCTGTTTAGATGCCCGCGCAAGAGATCGTATACAGTGTGTTACTATCGTAGTTCTACGCTACGTTTTAGCTCGAAAATAATATCAGCCGTTTTTGGAAATTGCATTATTGGGCTGATTTTGCTTGGAAACTTTTTCCCAAAAAATGTTGCAATTGCTTCCCGTGGTCGAGGCTTTTGTAAAGATTGTGGTGAACAATGCGAATGATGGCACTCTGGTCATATCCCCTTAATCTTCTGATATTGAATGCACTTCTTCAACCTTGCGTTCTTTTGAAATACTATCTTTTAAAAAATGAGTTGGAAACTGTTGGATTACACTGTGTGTTGGTTGTTGCACAACTGTATGTACCTCAGTCATGATCACTTCGAAGACGATGTAATCTGCAAGGTTCTTCTCGCATCTCTTGACTTCTCATTCGCCTCTCTAAAAAATTGTATACGAATTTCGTAACGAAATCGCAAACCCAAAATAAACTCAAGTTTGATCTTTGATTTGTTTAAGGGAGTTGAAGAAAACGTTGATTCGAAATCCACTTAAGGACAAAAAACGAGCTCGAACGCCGTTGAAAGCGCTAGCTTATCCGAATGGCCACGAGACGATGCCGGTTGCATTGTCCGCCGGTGCATCCCCAACAACTTCAAGATCATCGCATGCTTCAGATTATTTGGATCTTTCTGGTTACTTCCTTTATGGCATTTAAAATGATTCCTTTTCTATGCTAGCCAAATTCTAAAAGATATTTGCTCTTTTTCATGACTGCTATTATGCCTATGAACCACTCAGCGCTATCGGGTGATGAGGCTCAAGTCAAAGAAACCAGCGTTCTTTTTGCTTTCATTTCTATGTCATAGTCTGTTTGCTTTTCTTTGTATGTTGTAAACATTTATTGTATGCTTATACGTTTCCCACGTATGAATTGCTGGAGTCGGGAATGAGTTAAATGAGTTTCTCTCCGTTTAGTTTCGTAGTACCACAGAAAATGTTACTAAATGAGGCGAGAGAGTCGGCTGAGGGAATGCTTGAAAATGGACTCTCACTCTTTTTTGATGAGAGACGAAAAAGATCGTTACGGTGAGAGCAGTTAAAAGCTTTATAATTGTACCGTTAGAGAACGGCTTATGAGCTCTACAAACAGTGTTAGCACTTATTCCACGCGATACGCTTAAGGATTCAGAAGAAAAAGAGAAAGTTGATAGTAGGAAAATACATCTTTGTGCTCTCTATTTGACCCTTTTTTCGTTTTCAGACGTTACAGACTTGGCTACAAGTCAACTACATCATCATTACATGGTTGACTACGAACGCCTCGGCCTTACTCATCGAACTTTTCGACTGTCAAATGTCAATAGCAAATATGAGCTGTCGAAAAGGTATGTTTTCTTGTTTGAAGCTTAAGAGAGCTTATGTCGGAAAAAGAATGCTCTCCTTAGTTGATGCTGCATGGTAGATAGTGCAAAGCGGATTGTGGCATGATACTTGCATGCTTTATTGAAGTACAACTGCACTAACCATTGAAAAGTAGCTAGTGCTGAGGAAACATTTGAAACTGTTTTGAATCACTAGCAAGAAGAGGAGAGGGGCGTGCAACGAAGGATTGCTCAGAAGCTATTGACAATGGATGTTAAAGTCTCATGAATGTTGGCTTAGCACTGCACTGAACAGTTATAGTATGCTCCAGAAAGGGTCAATTTTGATAGCTTATTTGCTATTGTAGCTACCCGAGCGTCGTAGTGGTGCCGTCGAGCGTGGCCGATGAGAGCTTTGCGAAGATTGGAAAAGGCTTCAAACACGGTCGGTTCCCTGTGGTGACATGGAAGAGTGAGGATGATGCGCTTCTCATTCGTGGAGCTGGCCTTGCCTCACAGACGGTTGTTGCCCGCATCAAGAAGCAAGCCAATCTTCTGGGTAATGTTGATACTCAAGGATCCGGCTTCGTTGGCTCACGTGTCTCGTTGAATTCGCGTGACTTTAGCGCTCCAAATAGCGTCGAAATGCAGGTATGTGATGTGAGCATTCTTCCCTTATTCATCAACAGATGAAATATGTTGAATTTTTTTAATCCACTTAGTATGTAAATTTCGGAAATCTGAGTTATGCTAATCGTTAGCTGGAAGCATTGTATTTTGGTTTATGAGGGCTTATTAAGCTTGCAGGAGCGTTACATGTCCACTTTTGTGGCATTGTCACCGCATGCGACAAGCGTTGATGGGCGCTCTTTGCTGTCTGAGTCGATGGAGTCATTGTTGTCATTGGATTCGATGGTCACCTTTGATGGGATTTCACTCGCCTCGGCGACGCCTGATATATATCGTAAAACGCAGACATCCGATTTTACAAGGCACGCGACGAACTTTGTTCGAAGTAGTGGCGGTAAAACTACAGTGCGACGTGAGTTGCTTTTATTTTAACGTTTTTTCATCAGTTTACATAACCGTTCGTACATACGATTGCGCAAGTTGAAACCGTTTCTGTGCAGTAATTTCGTAGTATGACTATTTAATACGCATTAATTATGGCATTTTTTTTATAGCGTACGAATGTTTATCTGAAGTAAATGGGAGCATTTCATTGTAGCGTCATTGTCACTGCATGAGGTGACTATAGAAACACCCTGCTACACCTGTGCTATTGCACAAATACAATGTTTTTGGATTATTGTCGCATATGCAGTTCAGCGATCCATTTCAACTGCTTCTTTGTTTAATTCTTCACACCACACTCATTAGTGTGTCATTTTATTTTTCATGCCTATCCTAGTTTTGTTATATCACTTACGCTATCTATTGGATTGCGCAACTTTATTTCGTTATGCTGTTTTTCATCGTTTCAAAGGTTTAAAAACAAAGCGTAAAATTCTCTATTGCGGCGTTATCAGTCCAGTTGATTGGCCTTTCTCAGTTCTTTGCGTGTATGTGGTGATCATCGCGATCTCATGGTCTAGTCGCCTTCTATGAAAATTGAGTGACATCAGCAATAAACTTACGGGTTTTTCACCTTGATGATTATTTCTACATTTTCTTTCAATCTTTTCTTTCCTTCGTTTACTTCCTCTATACCGAACTGTGGGTAAACTATAGTGCAGGTAAATGTAAACTGTTAATTGAATAGGATTAACCCTGTGCACATATTAATACCGAGATCTCATTTCGTTTCAGCGATGAATAATGGCCGCAGTGTCATCTATGGGGATTATATGATGAATCAAGCGCGACGTGCTACTACTTTTTTGCCACCATCACAAGCAAGTAGACCATTATTAAGTCTCTCGAGGAATTCACTATACGTTTTCGGAGACCGTAATCAAGCAAAGGTTTGTGATTTTCAGTCAGTTTTTTATGTACGACTAGAGGTAGAAGTTATTACCTTTCTCAAAAGTTTTTGAGTGTTTGAATATTGAGTACAGTATTAACTTTGGGGATTTCCATGTTTCTGAGGCAGCAATTTCGGAAATTGGCTGTTTGTTTTGGAGTAGTATTGTTTTTTTAATGATACGTGAGGCATCAACATTATTTCATTGGGTTGTTTTTAATGATCGCAAATTTAAGATATTGAAGCTGGATAAGGGCTGTGAATTTATTCCGGTTTCCTATCCATCAGCTCACAACGTGAAGATCGCATTCAAAAAGTTCTTGCGGGCGGTGTGTCCAAGTTGGGCACCTTCTGAGGAACATTCGGTCTCGTTTTATAAGCAACTTGACGATTCCAATTGGCTGCAAATGGTGAGTATCACTTTACAGCTTATACTGTATCATAACTGAGGTGTATACTGTCAGTTGATGTGAGCATGAACAGGCAACCTTTGTTTTCCTGCTTTGGTGTCTTATGTATGAGAATTGATCTTCTGGCCCATACATGGCTTTGAGCAGTTATTCGGCACTCGATCTAAAATTCTTGGATGTTATAATTGGAGATTTTAACTTCTTAATTGGCATCAAAGCAGTTTTTTATATTTGCTTCCTGTATTATTTGTGGGAATGTTTAACAAGGCTTAAAGGCGATTGAATGGCGTGCCGAGATCTTTTCGCTGAAGTTGCAGCTTATAATATTGTATTCGTGGCATTCTTTAAATTAATTTCCAAGTTGTTGAATTGCGCTTCTTTTTAGTTTGAAGACTTCGGCGTTTTCTAGATTCAATATGTTATTATTTAGATATCGTCATTACTGCATTTATCGAACGCGGTTGTCGATTTGATCGATCTGCAGCACTCGTCCGTTTGTATTTGTATCGAAGATGGCTGGGATGCGACATCTCAGATCATGGCACTCTCTCAGCTCCTTCTTGATCCCTATTATAGGTTGGAAAGTTTTCTTTGGAAATATAACCGGGTGCATCGATCAGTCCAAATTGCGCTTTCGGCAAGAGCACTGTTGAGTTTATTGGTCGTTTAGCTGAGCAGTCATTAACACAATACGGTCGTCTTATGTAATTATTGAGTTGTTTATTGGTCGTTTGTAATCTAGCTAAGATTGTTGAAGCAAGTCGACTGTACCGCTATTTTTACTATGTGTTTTCGACTACAACTGCACCAGTCTACCGTTAGCCTTTATTATGTTCACACCTTGGCACTCGATAGAATTGCTGTCATATCCGATTGCCTTATGCTGTGTATAGGACCGATACTGCATCCTTAAAATTTACGCCACCAAGCTAACTGCATGGTCAGGGATATCAGCAATCGGCAGTTGATGAAGTGAGGAGATGACTTAGCATTTGAATAAGTGTTGTCAGTTACCATCACCTTGAACTTGGAGTCGACGTTACATTGTTGCCGTAAATGGATGCTTATTAAAGAACTATCGACGGTTTCCGAGTGCTGATTGAAAAAGAATGGCTCGCTTTTGGACATCGTTTTTCACATCGCGCCAACCATTCGATAGTGTCGCAAAACAGTGGTATTGCACCAATGTTCTTGATGTTTTTGGACGCCGTACATCAGGTTCTTTTATGTTCCTTGCTTTGCTTATAAATTGTGTTTTCTTGCTGCTTCAAATTTATCTCATGTAGGAGCGTTTTATATTGCAAGTTGTCATATAACCCCACCTTGCCTTTTTAATTGTCGGTTATGAATACTGGAACTCCGAGTTAATGCAGTGGAGAAATAATTTCACATGAAGAATTTCAAATCAAATCATTTCATACTTGAAGAAAGTTTGTTCTATCAGCTGTTTTCCATCGCATTTTGCGGGATATTTATTAATGAACTTAGAAAGAGTCCCCCGAAAACTAATACATATTATTACTTTAATAAGAGCACACTAATATTTTCACGCCCATATATGAGTTGGCACCGTTATGAAGTGTAAGAGGGCGCGTTTCATATCCAATTTTCGATATCTTTGACGCATAGAAAACTTATTTCGATTCAAGTTTGTCATAGGGAAGCAAAGCATTTTATATTTTGCAGACTTTGTTATTGAAAATATGTTTGTATTAACTCTGTGACCTGCACGTCGCTATTGACTTCATGCTACAGTTGTTAGGTTGGAAAGGATGAAAGGCTCTATTCCTCCCTTCTCCCTTCACTCTTATTAGAAGTGCGATGACCCTGAGCAATTGCGTTTCCTCGTTTCGAAGTCTAATTATAATGTATTATCAGGTTTGCGAGCAATCTCCCTCAGCATTCGAGTTTAACGATTTCTTCCTGCGATTTCTCGCATACCACTCATCATCAGCTTGCTTCCGTACATTCGTACTCGATTCGGAATGCGAGCGCATTACGTTTGATACTCTATGCGTATCGGCTTGTGATCCTCGTTCCGCTTCCATTTGGACTTATATCAATGAAAAACGACACGGGTTTGTTACATATTATTGTCACTGGTTAACTTCTTGATAACATAGACATCCTTATTGAGGAACTTTCGCACAGTTTCATCCTGTTTCCACTTTTTTCACGTATAACATGAAACGGGTTATGGGCAGTCTAGAAGTGGAGTGAATTTAAACGTAGGTCTGAGCTCAACTTGTTTCATTTCATGCGGAAAAGTCTCAGATTCCTGATTTTGCTTTACGACGAGGCTGAAGAGGTGTTAGACTTCATCAAGTACTGAGGTATTCGATGCAGTAAGGCGAGATGTGGATTCTTTGTTGTGAAATGGCAAGGCCGCCGCTTGATATATTTGAGGTGTCCCGTTATAGTGCACTGCTGTACGAGCGATTCAGTAGATCTAACAGCGGCACATTCTGGATCTTGGTTTATCTGAATTCGTCAGTTGTTGCGCATAGCCAGAAATTTGCTAGATAAGTTGTCTGCCATTTTTTTCCTGCCTCCACCTTTTTTGCTTTTACATCCTCGTCATATTTTAAATACCTGCTTCTCTAGTTTTTATTTCCAAAGGGTCGGTATTTCAGGTCTCCGATATTCAACAATTTTTGCTATACGCCCGACTTGCATGGTGTGTTGCGACCTCAGGCTAGCATTGCAAGTCTCACGTTATGGTCGCTGTTTTCGGAGGATCACCTTGCTCACGGTTCACCCTACGACATCGGTTTGTTGTCTCTTGTTTATGCTTATTTGCGAGATCTCTTAATTGATACAGTGTTGCAAATATAGTGCCATCTTATTGTTATGCTTATGTGTAGTGTTGATGTTGTGCATGTGTAGGCTTCAAATCGATTTTGCTTCTTTCTGCGCCAAGTTTGACAATGTGATTCTCTCACTTTCGTTGGAAAGAGGTTTCGGTATCAAATTTGTTGGCATTCTTCGAACGATCTATGATGTCGGACGAAAATATTCAATGGTTAGTTACTGTCATGTAACTATAAGATTTGATTTTCTTTTCCCTGCCTTATTTTATTATAAGAAACAGTGTAATGAAATAAAGGGGAGTAAGTGAGGCATTAAATGGGATGATTCATCCGTAGATACTCTGCGAATTCACTGTTTTTTCAACTAACAATTAGACTACTTTGCCTTTTTGCATGAGTAGAATAGGAGATATTGGTTTTAGAGGTGGCAGATATAGAGGAGCAGGAACGTGAAGATGAACAGTTCGAATCTTTGTCAGAAATGCGCCCTACAGGAGCACTCACAAGGCGCGTTCTAGACGCCAACTATCGCGAGCCGCATCTCCTTCTTTTAGATGGATTTTCGATAAGTCTTGATGTTCGTTTCGCTCTTATCGAATTTCTTGATTACTACTTAGCCTTTCTAAACAGCTTTTCGTGGAAGGTAATATTTGAGGTTTTTCTAGTCTATCGCTTTTGGGTTGATGTAACAATGAACATTTGGAGGGCTTTTTGAGCCTGATTCATAGCGGCTTGACATTTTATACTGAGTAGTGACATCTTTTATGCAATTAATTCTCCTTATTTGTTCTTTCTTTAGACGTCAGTAGGTAATGTTCCTCCTTCCTTCGTATTTCTAGTTGAGTGGATGTAACCTGTTGTTATCCATAGTTGATGAAATTGTACTGAGGAAGTTGTATTACGTTTGTTTTACCCTTCGTAAAATCGTAATTTTTTTTTTCTTTTCTGCGTGATAGGCAAGTATTTGGTTGAATAGCTGCAAGATAGAAAGCGAAGAAATATCGAAAATAAATTTAGAAGGAAGTTAGAACTAAAAAAGACAGGTGCAAGCTCAAGATATACAAGGATTGCTAGTCCGAAGTTAGGATTTTATTTATAGACCTTTATAAGTTATAACATTCCAGCGTTTATCCCATTTCGTCCTATGGACCTGTCGACTTCCTGGAAAGAAGCAGCGGTTACCAATGAATTAAAAAAAAACTTTCATTCGCAATTATAATTAAAGTAGCGTTGGAGTTAAGCTTTTTTTTGTCTTTTGCATGTAAGGGAGTTCGATAAACTTCCGGAGTTCGATAAACTTCCGGAAACCCTCAATTGCTTTTCTTACAGAACTATACGCGCATTCGAACCCTTCTACCTGGAGAAGATGATAAAACAAATGAGCCATGGACATCGGTAATGGCCGTTATTGATGCGCATTCTGCTCCTTCAGTTAGCTTCACTGTTAGTTTCCTTTCTATTCTCAACAAATGCTGTTATGAAAACTACTGAAGTGCAAACAAGCAGTCGGAATACCACAACTCGACTCTGTTTTGTTTTCAAACTCCTGTTTTCTTATGTTCCTTCACACGGAATTTGGAAGACTTCTCGTAGAGCACATTGAAGCGTTTGAAAGAAAGCATTATGACACTTGTTTTGCTGACACTTATTAATGGCCTTATTAACCCTAAATCTTCACGCTACGTTGATGCTCTCGAACTATGAAATAAGCTGTGCATAGCATCTGTGGTAACTATGCATTTCCTGTGCCGGTATCAGCGCGTGGGGCAGTTATAACATGACGGTTAATGGAAATGTTTGATGAATAGGTCTGAGGCTTGTTCACTGGCCCTATTCAAAAGGCTTAAGCCTATTTTTGCTCAAGAATGTCATTCAAATTTTGCATTTCATCTTTGAAAATGTTTTCAGCTTGACGATAAAGAGTCATCCCTACTGAATGGTTGGCGGCGTCACGTACAGAGGGCAGTTCACAAGAAAGAAACGGTGAAGTTGCTGTTGCGTGGCATGACGCATCAATCGAGCAATCCTCGCATGCGCGAAAGTGTTGCTGGCTCGTAAGTTTGCTTTTCGATCTTTCCTTCATTGTTCTTCTGTTGCCGTTTATGGCTTGCTCTTCTTTTTCTTTAATTTTATTGCAATCGTATTTCATTTGCATTTATCTGCGCAAATTGCTTTCACAGACTTCTCGTTGAAGGCTATAATAGATATGAAAACTGATACAGTGAAAATTGACTGCTTAACTTATAACAATTTGCGTTCCGAGAAAAGCGCTTTGGATCACCTCCATATTTGTTCCATATTCTTCACTTTACTACTATATCTTAAAGAAAGAATTGGAAGAAAACTGAGTGAGACGAGGATGTCCATTTGCCCATCCTTTGAGGGCACATCTGAGTTGCCGTATTTTTCTATGATCGGAGGACGACCTCTCTTGAGGTTGTAAAATTTGGAATTTATGATCACTTTCTCGAAGGTGAGAAAAGGTAGTGGTCATAAGATTCTCAAGTCATACTGCGGTCATGACTGCTGGAAAGCCCACTAAGTAGCACTCTCTCCCTACTCTTTCATTGTTCAGGCAGCTTTTGGGGGGAAGGGAAGAGGGAGGGTGGCGGGGAGATTCGTTCCCATGCGGAGACCACCAAATCATATTCATTCATTGCATCAGCTCCGCTTTTCATTTAGTAGCCTCTGCCTCTCTAAATATTCAAAATCAATCTTCTTGAGACAAAAGTTTTGTTTCAACTCTCTTCCAGAGTGCAATCAGTCGCCAGCGATGTATGCTGTGAGCGAGCAAATTAAAACTGCGTCGATTTAGGATAGAGTTGTATTTTCAGGAGCACTGGCCATCATTTCGTCTCGCAGCACGTGACAGCTGGTGACATGTGTGCCGTTTGCCATCAGAATGTTCCTGGCGTCGTCGTACGTATGGGTAACCCGTTAATTTTTGTATGGGATTTGGATGTGTTCAACTAGAGGTTTATTTCACCTTGTTTCCTGTGCATTGCTTTTACAAGGAATGTTGATGAATGGAGAAGTTTCCTGGATTTGAGCGGTTTATTTTTAGTGGAGGGGATCAGCGTTTAAGGTGACGCCTGATTGGAATCTTTCGATGCATCACGCAACCCTATTCATTCCTTTATTAATTATTATTACATCGGAAGATTGATGTGCTGGAATCCAATGTTGCCCGATGCTTATATTGTTTGTAATTTGGCGATGAAAAGTTTTATGATTTTTTTTATTTGCAGTGCATCGTTGTACGGGTTGTGGGATGATCTGTCATGAGAAGTGTTCACCGATAGTGTCATCAACATGTCCAGCTACCATCGAGGAGAAAAGACGCTCGTTAACTCCTAAGCCTGAGCCACCTGTGACAGCTTCGAAACGAGCATCCGCAGATAGTTTGTTATTTTGTTGTTACTTTGCATTTTACCACATTTCACTTTGCTGCTTAGTTGAAGTTCGTTAAGTGCCGATAGGCTTGCAACTATGTTGTTTTAATATTTTCCTACGACTTTTTAGGACCAGAATATGTCGTTGTGGCAGGTTGACTTTTTCCTAAGGGCACCAGGTTTTAAGAGGAGCAATGCGGTGTGTATACAGAATGAAACCTGATATTAAATTTTCAAACGTAATTGAGATGCTTCATTCTATGCGTGGAAAAACATTCGACACGTCTTTTGAACAAACGTCTTCAATTGCGAGGAAAATATTTTATTCAGCCACTGCCGATAGCAAAACACTGACGATGAGTGTGAGTCGTCCTTATGCGAATGCAACGCACTGTGGCTTTTTGATGAAGAAAGGTGCTACATTCAAGATGTGGAAACCGCGTTGGTTTGTACTCGATGCGAGCAGGCATCAGGTCGGTTACAACTTTTCAGTTTCTATAGTTTCTAGTATAGTTAACTGAAGAGAAAAGCTGCTGTTAATAGTATAATCAATTAAAGAGGAAGGCTGTTGCTATTAACAAACTGAACTAAACAGGAAAGCTGTTGTTATGACGTGGTGGACTATAGAGGGGAACTACTGGGGCACGTTTTAGGCGGATGTTTTGTTGTATCGCAGAAAAAGACCAATCGCAGTACTTCGGATTTTTATTGCAATGTGATACGCGAACTGCCACATTCGATTTACAGAACTAGATTTTCGAGCAAGATTGGAGGTAAATGCATGTTCACGGCAACAACTCTGCAGATAGACCTGGCGGTTAACTAAGCTGGCATTTAAGCAAACTGGAGACATTCTTGTTTGTTTGGGATTTTTAAAATTAGGTTTGCATGCGTAATCTTAGATTGCTGTATGCTTATCGGTTACCGTGTTGGGAAAATAGAGGCATGGTAATTGCTAAACGGCGTCAAAGCGACGTCATGAGTAGAGGTGCCACTATATCTAATGCATTTCCAGCTGCGGTACTATGAGAGTGAAACGGACGTAAACTGTCGCGGCGTGATCGAGTTGGCTGATATTAAAGGAGTTGATGTCTCATCGAGCCATGCATTACGGAAGCCACTTATTGAGGTTTGCTTCATCAAGGTTGTTTCGGTTTTCTGTATTTGGAGGAGCACATGCACTGGTTTGTAATTTTGAACAGATAAGATAGCAAAGGAGAACTATGTTTTGTCGATTGACAGAAGAAGAAAATGTGGGGACTGGTCAGGTTTTGGCGGAGTGATAAATGCAAATTGTTTTGTGAGCCGATGTGATCTTCAATCCTGGCGTTGGATAGCACAGTATCGTGATTTACAGGTAATAACATGTGGGCGGTTCCGCACAAGATTGTTTAAGGAAAGGCAAAGCAGTTTTCCATTAGAAGTTGGTCATACCGATGTTATTTTGTTCCCACAAAATTGGCGAAGCAGCTGTCTTCTTTGATTAGATAGGACAAATATACAACACTCAGTGTCTATTAAGTTGAAAAAGACTGTAACAAGGAAAACACCGCTTTCTAGGCCAAATAGGTCCCAAAATAGTACAGATTCAAATCCTCGAGTCGTTATTCGGAAAAGCAAAACAATGACATACGCGATCACTCAAGAACTACGATGGATGAGAAATCACTAGCGTTTCGCCAACTTTCTTTGAAAGAGAGACACCTAGAAACTTCGAAACCGCTTTTTGGCTTTTTCTCAACACCTTCCGAATACCTGGTGCCTCAGAATGAATGTTCCTCATTGACTGATGAGATGGTAAAAGCAGAGAGGGATATATATATATATATATAATATATATATATATATATGCTCGTGCAGCGACCTTTTGATATCTCCTGAGCATATCTCCGTGTGTAATTTTGTGTTGAGGGATTCCAAATCAGTTTCTTGGAATGTGTTCTCGTGTCATGGAATTTAATATGTTGTTTAGACCATATAGCTGTACAATTTAAGTGTGTAGCGATGTATTTTTTAACTATGAGCGATGCGATGAAAACATGCCTTCAGCCTGAGACACATTCATTAATTGCCTGTAATTGAAATATGCGAATTGAGGGTACCTTCAACGATCGCTACGCTGCGGTCTGTGGTCATGTATTATAATGTACTGATTAATGGGTAGCAATTGTTCACCTAGCGTTGATTGTACTTGTTGAATGTTAGAATAGCAACTAAATCGGAGGTACGTTTGCAGATCAGAACGGTGCGACGTGTCTACTCGTTACTCGCCGAAACAAAAAACGATGCCGATATGTGGATGGAAAAAATTTTGGCCGCTTTACGCGATTGAGCATCGACGTTTATAGAAGCTATTTTCCCAGATCTGATTCCTCTTCGTTGGCATTTATTTTTTGTTCTGTTTGTATTTACTCCTGACAGTGTCAGCTTTTCTAATGCACAATTGCCGGGTTATTTATTATGTTCTGAGTCTATTAGGTCAGCTGATTAGTTGATTGTTGATGTAAGCGCTTAATAGGCTGGTTTATCGTTGTGGTTTATCTTCATAAGCGGGGGGACTCTCATGCTTTTCTGAGCGCATTTTCCTCTTGTGCTTTTTTTTTTTTTTTTTTTTTTTTTATTTTTTTTTTTTTTTTTTTTTTTTTTTTTTTTGTATATTGAGTTGCTGCAGTAGGTTTTCAAGTGTTTCTTAATGCGCAAATGATTGTTTGTTGATTTGTTTAGCTGAGCTCAGCAGTGATGTTCTTTTAAAAGAGTGTGCGATGGTAGGCTGATCGCACATGTGATTTTCATGCTTTATTCTTCGGGGTCATCGATTGGCCCTAAATTTTCGTATGAATGGTTGTTTCGAAATGTGAGGAGAAAACTGCTTAAATAGAGAACCACAGTAAGAGTCTCAGAAATATTGCATTTGAAGTTTTGCATTTCGTTTAATGTTTCGCAGCGTTCATTCATAATCATTGCTGAATATTGAGAAGAATAAGTTATTGGGGAAGCGTGCATCAGTGTAGCTTTATTTGTTCGTCCTAAAATACATTAGATAGCATCATTTGACGTTTACGATACTCTTTGTGACTTTCGATTGCACCCACTTCATGTTGTACTATTAGCTTGAAGCAACTGGTTGTCGATTCTGTTGCTGGATTTCTTCAAAGAGTCCGGTTTTGCATTTAAGCAAAATTAAATATTTCGGTTGCTCGTCATTTGCTAGGATAGGGCCAGGTGAATCTTAGTTGAGTATGCGAATGAATTTCTATGGGAATTTGACTCACATGACCACTTATCACCGTATTCTTGCTAGTGTCTATGAGCGCAACCAAGCTATGAACGCTTTCTTCGCTGAAAAAAAGAAAGTTGTTGCAAGTAATTTCCATCATTTCTGTCTTGTGCAGTCGCATTTGTTTTTTTCCTCGATAGATGCAAAATTTTCACCATCTCTCTGTGATTTCAATGGCGTTAGCAGTTTTATGCTCACGTTCTGCGCATGTTGCAGTTTACTCTCATTACGAATTAAGAGTGCAAAGTAATTGTATTGTAAATAGGTTCTTTGTTCGTACCGGCGGATTTATCGGAGGGCGTCGTGTGTGGTCGTGGTTTTAGGCCATATGATGATGGTTTTAGGCCATATGATGACTTAAACGGCGCAGATCTGATTGGGGGGCGGTATGGAGCGAGTCGTTTTGGTTTGTGTTGAACTTATTGGTGGTATAATTGTGCGGTGCGTATCAGTTAATGTAGTTTCGACGGAACTTGAGTGATGCAAAAAACTCCAGTTGCGCCTATGGGAGTCACATGAAAAAGTGACCTGATTCACTATAGAGTGTAGTTTTTATATGGGGAATCGTCGCGTGAAAGTAATGCAGTTTCGGCCTATATTGAAAACCAAAACGTTTGTGCAACTATAAGAATTCGAAGATCTCTTTGACTGTTTGATGGTGAGAACCAGGAATGATCTGAATTGGCTCATGTTTAGATGTGTGCACTTCATATTATTAGGACAAATGCCCTCTCCACTGCCATTTTTTTTTTTTTTTTTATTATTATGAGACCTTTTGCTTTTTACAATTATTTTCACGCATGAGTATGCCTATCATGTGGTAACTATAGGGGAGTATAAATGCAGCTGTAGGTGCGTGCCCGCATTTTTTGATCTACCATTATCGTTTCGGAGCATTATACCTGTGCCAGTCAACGAATCTCATCGACGGTTTCTTTGTAGAGTAGTCTTTTAAAATTTAGTCCTCAGTGTTTTCTTCAGAGAATCTTTTGTGAAGTGATGATAAAGGCAGTCTTCAAAGTATCTGCAATTTGTTGTGCTTGGAGTGCTTAGATGATCAAGGTGGCTAGTGAAGAATTGTAATGTGCTAGGATGGCCGTCGTCACCCATCCCTAGGTGACCGCTTTCAAACGCGGTGATTCCGATTTTATTTTTTAAAGGTAGACTGGAAATTGCGATCGAAGTTCAGTAATGGAGGTTTCCGGGCAGGTGGGTGCGACAAATCCTTCCGATATGCCGAAAACTTCGCTTTTCTCTTTCCATTTGGAAAATGATGTCGGAGATTTTAGTAGTCCATTAATTAATTTTTAGCATTTTCAGGCACCCTACCCCTCACTGCTAAAGTTTCACAGTGATTTTAGCGGTTCGCGAATTATGAAAAAATCATCTTGGTGCTTCAAGCATGTTGGCGTTAAATTTGCGATATGGAAAGTTTGAGAAATGCGATAACGTTTCGCTAAGTGAAGCCTTTTTCGTCACTCTCCATATTTTGCCCCATAGAAATAAACTTACAGATATCGCTTCCCTTCGGGCGGTTTTTCCAAATTCTGTCGGATTGAAATCTCATCGTTTCTTGTCATCATCCTTTCCTCGTTTGTACTGTTCGTTCGGTTTTACGCTTTTGTTATACAATAAAGTCGAAGCGTTGCCATGTTCGAATGCTTTTATTGGTTTTGCATAATGCGATACAGTGGATGAGCGCTTCGTCATAACATTTTAACGTGTTTCGCAATCATCCAGACTAAGTTTGTGATCTGCACTTGCCTCATCCACATACATTTCATCGAACTGGATTTTACAGCTGCTTTAACGGAACACCCATCGCAAAAGTTCGAGCATCATATTGGTTGATGTAAAAGACAGAGGAAATGCGAAATGTTGGGCGTCAGTTTCAAAAAAGTGCACGGACGAGTCGAGTCAATGGAAAGGGTCGGTCGTGCCGTTGACAAGCACGAGCACTACTACTCTTTCGGGTTGATCTGTTAGGTAGACCGGTCGGCTATAAATCAAGCGGGAGTAGTGCACCATACAAGGTAAGTCAAAGAAGGTCGAGAACATACAAGCGGATCAAAGGGTTGCCCAGCATGTTTCTTGTAAGGTTGGTTTCTATCATTTCACATGATGATAAAAGTATTCGTCGCCGGTTATTGCAAGCAGGTGTCCTTTATTTTGTTTATTCCTTTCGATCTTAATAGAAATTTTATTGAAATTGTTCAAATAAGTAGGACACGCTTTGAATGTTCACTTGAATATATTTCCTTTTTATCACAAAACGACTTTTTCTAAAATCAGCTCCACTGTAAAAGAATTAGCTCGTAAAATGAAATGCGAGTCGACAAAATGCCTGTCGTTGAAAAAAAATGAAATTCACTGAGGCAAGATTAAAGTTTCTTATCAAAAAGTTCGTTTTAAAATTAAAAAACTGAGGGAGAATTATACATGAACTCATTGGATGCTCCTTTAACGTCCTTGCGACTCCGGAAGCATTTTTGTGGAAGGTAACGCTCACAGTCCAAAGTTCAGAATATAAGAGAGAGGGAGGAGAAGACGAGACAAGAGAAAGGCTTGGGGAGAGGGAGGAGAGAGGAAGAAGGGGAAGAAGGAAGAAGGGGAAGAAGTTGTGGAGCTACTTTTTCAACTTCAGTAATTTTATGTCGTGCCTTTTCTTCCCCACTCTGGGGAAGAAGGAAGAAGAAAAAGTGGGGTGGGTGGTCATGGAGGAGAGCTACTTTTTCAACTTCAGTAATTTTATTTTTGTGAAAAAATTTCAGTCGTGCCTTTTCAGATGCTTTCAAGCTAAACTTTTACTCCTAGTGATTGCATTTCACAGTAAGTTCATAGAAAACGTTATAAGAAGTAGCATTGCAAATTTAATCCGGTGCTCTCAACCTCTATTTCCTAATTGGAATTTTTCGGCAAGTGCTCCTTTATAAAGCAAACAAAACAAGTGAGTCACCATTATCTAAACTTGTTCTATCGTAACTGTTTCACTTTTCAAGCGATCAGACAAATATGCTTATATTTAAGCTTTCATATTAACCAGATGATCTGATCAACGCCTATCTATATAATTGCTATGCATATGGAACTTTGCAGTACTGCCTAGCAACTCAGCGGATGGTTAAAAACATCCAATGAATGAAGTCATAACCACTATGACCACATAGAATCTAGCCTGCTTCACTTGCCAAGATATGGCAAAGGCACATTGGGTGATAGGTTTTTGTTTTCCATGTGCAAGTATCACATATGGAAGTAAAGCGTTTATGAAGCGAAAGTATTAACAGTAAATGGAACAGAAAAAATTATTAACAAACAATTAGTAAGTATGCCGTTTCACAACGAGAATATCGTTGGCGAGCATCTCGGAGCGCTCGAGGATTGCGTCTTTCGTATCGTTACTCATATCAATGTTGACAGCCAGCAAGATCAACACCGACATTGCCAAAGGTAGGAAATGCGCATATGCCTTCTTCACTTGCTCTAATGTCACCTGGCAGCTACCTGAACTACTAGGCAATAACACTCATTCTTCAAAGAAACAACAAAATTTAGATAGCATTCTCAATGACCTTCGCTGAGAAGAACCTATTCAAGCTACGTTACCCAATTAACGACATCTGACGTGGAAATAATACCAAGGCAACAAATAGATGGATACTTTAAGGAGAATCTCGTGCTAAACAATCTCTTCTCTTTGGACCCGAACAATAAACAAATAGAAATTTTAAAAAAAAAAGTGTTATTGCAGTAGAATTTGATTTCACCTCAGCAGCAATCATAGTGAGTTTGTTGGGCCCTATTTTACGCACTTCTGAGCAATTTCTGAGAATCGATGTTACAGATTTTAAGGAAATGATTTGTAAAAAATTTGTTAAGATTTTTAAAGGGTCACACTCTACATTTCTCTCACCTCAAATTTCGGTAAAAACGACGCAACTAAATCCTACTAAAACACAGTAGGAGAATTTAAAGAAAAACTGCATGCAAAGCTGTTTGTGGAATCATAAAGCGCTTCATAATGAGATCCTTCACGAAGAGTATATTTCTTCATAAAACTATTATCACCTGCAGCGTATTTCACCAAGTTGTAATGGTAGAATTCCAGCAGACGTTGTTCGCTACAATGACGCTCTTTTGGCTCCAGATTCCAACATATTGCCGTTGCCACATCTTCAGCAAAGCATCCAGGATGTGCTTCTGAATCATGCCATGAGTTCACTGACAGAAGAGTAAAGAAAATAAGAATGCGTGTTTGAAGCAGTCACTTTCATTCGTGACGAATAAAGCAAGAACATAAGCAAACATCATATGAGATGTGTACCGCGAACAGTATCTGAGTTTTTAGAGAAGGCTAATCGATTGAATCTGTGGATAAGCGAAAAATGCAAGCAGTCGCCTCATATAGCTTTCGTCGGACGACTTCTGATATCCACTCATCTTCGGCAATATCTCTGCCGTTTTTTTACCAGCTCCTCCGATACGACATATTGGCCAACCATCAACTATGAAAAAGGTCCATTTCATTTATCGCTACACTGCTCGATAATCAGTAATTACTCGCTATTGCTAAGGGCCTGATTCCATTTCACGCGATCTGTCTGACAGTGGATATGCCCTTTGTTGCTTCTATCTTACAGAGCTCTATTTTAAAAGAATAATAATGTTAGAGTATAGGAGCAGCACTAGAGACGTAGCCTAGGCCAAGGAAGAAAATCAGGCCATGCTACCTTAGCCTTCTCGCTTCAACACGCTTAACTAACATGTAACGTTCAAAAGTTTCAACGCTTTTGCAATGAAGCTCCTGAACCGACCAGGTGCCTTCTGAAGCGTGTTTGCATAAGAATTATACTCAGCATCGCATTCAAGAACATGGCGCCATAGTCGACTCTCCAAGCAACCGCTTAAAATATCTCGCAGTTGAAATTTACAGGCATATGAGTGGTGAAGAAATTACAAACAGAGAAATACTCACTAGTCCAATCGAGAATTGCAATCACTTTCTCTCTTCCTTGCAAAATAAGGTTTGTTGCCATAGGTTGCCCATGAACAAGTACTCGATCCGCGCCATATTCTCCAATCTCCGTAACAATGCTGGCTAAATAGTCCGCGCAGAGATAACTACTGAGTGCCTGGAAAGTTAAATTTTAGCTAAATAAGCTCAATCTCTTGTCATCGACCGCTACAAATATGCCGACGTTCACAGACTTCATCAAGTGATATGTAATCGACAGTGTCGAACGGGTAATGGAAACAATGAAAAGAATTGGTAGTGCAGAAATCTTCTAAAAATTCTTCGTAATAAGATAAAATTATGTATTTGCATCTTTTGAATGTGTTCACATTTTGAGATCAGTGAAGGTCAGATTTTTTGAAGAACAAAGACTGTGAAGGACGAAATTCATAAGTCAGAAAAGCAGAGATTACGTGTTGCTCAATGAGTGAATTCTTTTCTGCTGCGATCCAAACGAGGCCACACAAGGAGGCGCATAGCGCCCATTTTTCAAAGCAGACAAGAATCAAGCTCAGCCATTCGTTTCGCTCTGACAGGTGGAATTTTAAGGTTATATGGTTATAGTTAGCATGAAAAGCCAATATCGGCTCTCATATACGTAGTCGTTAGTGACCTGCGATTGAGTGCTTAGTTTAGCGACTGCAAGCTTGATGTGTTCTTGTCAAGGGCAATAATTTGTGCCTATTCTGCTCAAGGAATTAGCCCTACGCCATCAGTGAGAACGCATTTTCTGCATGAGTTATTTTCGATACGCATGTCCACTCCGGAATATTCGATTAACGTCACATGTGGGTTTATTATTTTCAATTATTCTGTCTGATATAATTGTGTGTGTTGAAGCGGAAACCCACCTCTCTTTGCTTGTCATTGAAGTTTTTCAAGAATGTTGCACTGGCTTCTTCATTCTTTTCAGCAAGATCGCGATAATGCAGTGGAGATATATCGGGTACCATCGTCGTCCAATCACCTCCAACAACACTATTTGCACAATGATTATCAGCATCGAGAAGCATAAGTTCATTCATCTTAGGCAAATGAACAGTGAAAAGCAACCAACACTACTACGATTTGGACCCCACTAATAGCAGGAGAAGAGTACCCGATAGGAGGGACTTCGCATGAATCATCGCGAGGTTCCTGAGAAGATCCTTAGCACCGTCGACGGCTAGGCCATCTCTCATACTTCCTCGTTGACCTTTTTCGCCAAGGTCCTCCATAACGATGACGCCACAGCTACTTTCCGTCGAATGCTTCTGCAAACAATGACGATAAAGGCGGTGCCATCAAAATTTATAATCGTTCTTAATTTGAGAATTCCGTTAAAACGATGGAAAAGAGTAGGAACTGAAATAAGTGAACATGGAGACATGTATCCTATTATATATTTCTGTCGGGAAGAGGCTCACAATAGGAAATGTAACAATGCACAAGGGGAATGAATATGCGCACGATTTAAAGTATTATGGACAGATGTTTAGAGTCATCGCTTACATGTAATAGCAAAAAAAAAGATTATGTTAAACACCCACTCTCTCAAAGGCTGAAATTTTGATCGACGCTTTCTCTTGAGGAACCGAAACGGAGGAAGGGAAAAGGTAGCAGTATTCGTGAGCAAATTCATAACAGTGAAAATAAAATTGCTACTGCGAACAGTGGTAAGTAATTACCACTTACGAATTGAAATACTAAATGGTTTTCACATGGTTTTCTCGTATTATGCTTGATTTGTTGTAGAACAGAAAAAGGACAAACCTTTATATGCAAAGTTCGTGGAACTGCTAATTTCTTCTGTTTGGCAAACCATTCGTAAACAGTGCATTCTCTAAAAATGAAAGTCAATCTTTAGGCAGGATAACCTTCGGAATTTTTTCCATAATTTTTCCGGCAATACGAGGTTTTTCATCGCATCTATTTCACAGCTCATTACGTGGCTCATCGCAATTTTTTTTTTTGACTTAAATGGCAATAATAAGAAAATTTTTTTCATATTTCACCTTAAACATTCCACAGCATAGCTTATAGCAACAATTTCAATTATCTCTAGACTTTAGCACTCCAAAAATAGCAATAGTAGAAAACGAGATTACACAGCAGAACAGCATTTTAAAGCGCAAAATGCAAGATAGATGGTATGCCTGAGGTATTTCTTAGAGGCATTCGCAAAATAATTCATATTAGCATTGGTAGCTTATCAAAGAGGAACAAAATGCGTTGAGCAACTTATTGGTTAGCGAACTACCTCAGGGGATCTCTAAACAATGCAGCAAGATAAACATCAGCACTTCTCTTCATTGCATTTGAGCTTCTATTCATTTTCGGATGAACGATTTATATGTTTGATGGTCGTCGCCAGTCTGTTACGACAGCTTCCATTTCAAGTGCTCATATAATGAGCAGAGTATTGAGGAAGTTCGGGAAGATAGAAACAAGAAGAAAGATGGGCTGCAAAGAAAATTCGCATCAAAAAATGGCGGGAGTAAGAACAACGATGTGAAACCAAATAAGAAACGTTTCGTGAAAACATAACTGCAGTGGCTACTCATTACTATACAGCCGATTGCTTCGATGATCGTATTCGATTGTCGTCGATATGACAGACTATTTCTAGTGACTGTTAGTAGCTTTTATCTCAAATGAACTGTCGAAATGTATCAAAAAAAAAATTACTAGTTGGTCCGCTTATATGAATTATTTAACACTAATTTTGAAAGCATTGTTGAAGTTCCAGGTGGAACTTTCTCTAAGTCGTTAATTCGGTTTGTTTTGCTAAATTCAGACCGGTCTGAATTTCCAACTTGGCCCAAAGTTCAGTTTAAACGCTTCCTGAAAAGCGTTCTGCTCTTCCTTCGGAACTGATCACGCACACAATCCTACGCAGCTTCCATGCAGCTGCGTTAAAACGAGAAACCAACTCGTAATTGAATTGTAAATAGGAAACTTAATAGCAATTTCGAACAAGAATTATCATTCCCAGACTCGTCAGTAATATTGATATTCGTCTCATGAGCAGGCGAGAAGTTTCCTAAGGAATGCTCTTCAAAGTACACCATTGCGCTATATATATATATATATATATATATATATAAATATATATATATATATATATATATATATATTGGTATATATAATATGATATGTGGTGTATCGTAATATGTGACTGAATCGCAGTCTCTTGCTGTTCATCTGTGACAGCACATTTAATGTTTTTATCGACTGTAAGGCATAGAATGTGTTCAAGATTCTTCTCCGTCATCTGAATGAATATTAAAGCTTCAAAGCTCACCTTTTGAACATGCTGCTTATGAGACGATTCTGAGCGTCATCTGCCGATCCACCCTCGTCGTCTTGTATTCTCTGCGGCACTTTCAAAATAACACTGCTGGGCATTCTGGGATTTTCCCATCCAAACGTTACCTTGATTACCTTCGACCGTTGGAATTCTGCAGTGAGGAAACGAAAATTTGTACTTAAGTCAATAAATGCATGCGTATACATGAAAAACTCTAACTTTGGTATTCAATCGAGAAGAATGAAGAGGCAGATATTTGGCTATCAGCTTCAGTAGCATTACGTGATATCAGCATTCCATATGTATGACTTGACACAGTCAGTACTGCACTCCCTATCTCCACTAATGCCTCATACTTCCGCCTACTTTACGCCAATAAAAACCACCAACTTCATTATTGTCAAAAGACGCAGATAAGCTCATAGTTTTTTCGAGAGCGAAGCGATTACCGTATTTAACTGAAGTGAGTGATTGTTTCTGAGTTCAGAAATATCAATTCAATTGGATTAAATTCTATCCTTGAATAAACAGAGCTCTTCAGAGCAAAATCTTCCTAAAAATTTTCCCATGGGATTGTTGAGGTTTCATTTGAAAGAAAAAAATTTAGCGGCATTAAAAGTTTTTAAATGCTACACATATGATTATCATGGACTTCGGAGTTCTATGTTGGACCTTACTGGGATTTTATAGACCAGCCAAGTGAAGAGGCAAATAACGATCGTGGACACATTGAAACCTCAGTTAATTTGCACTCTAGTGTGCAACTCATGGCCGAAAAATCATGAAGTGCTTTCCTCGAAAACAAATGCAGTATATCAGTCAGTCCATTTTTTGTTATTCTTCCTTCTTCCTGAAGATTATCTCACTATTTATTTTTGCCTATATTATTTCAGGCTATTAAAATGACCCTGAAAAAGAGCTAAGCTGTTCTGGCCCAATATCGCGCAAATCAACTGTCGAAGTTGAAACATGTACTATTATAAGGTAGCGTATCAATGCGTTCTGCAATCCAGTGTGGAATTGGCTCATCGGCGCCAAGTGCTTCCATAAGTTTCTTGTGTAGCCATTGTAATGTGATATCTGTGCCACAAAGATACTGAAAGTTAATCAAATAACCGCCTTCGTAACTAACAACAATTGAAACTATTTTCTCTTTTTGAACGAAGTGTAGATGAAGTGAATTTTTATATAGACGGACGGGTAAGATTACGGCCAATTTTTTCAACTTGACTTACATTGAGGCAATAATTTTCAAATTAGCTTTCATCTTGATTTCATCCTTCGCTCTCGTTTTACAACTTAGCAGCTTCGAAAATAGCAAATTCATGAGTAATTCACTCATGGCTGAACCAAATATCCTCCATTGCATTTGAAGGATTAGAAAATTTGCTTCTTACCGTTGAGATTCATCAATCGCTCATAAAATACCCGTTTCTTTACTGGGCACCTACACATTTAATTCTCAGCATTTTGCAGTGATTGTCATTCGATTTGCTATTTCCACGAAAAAACGCGTTTTTCTTTTTTCAACAAAAATATAACTCAAGTTTCATTAGTGAAGAGAACAATCAACTATTGAGTATATTCAACTTTTACTTCGTTATACTGGCTATTTAAAGATGAGTTCGGCACTTCCTCATCCGGCACAGTTGTGCTGCTATCGTCCGCCATTTCCGCCGCTTTCTGCGTAGAAAACTGTTCGTTTTTGTGGGGCATACCCTCTCTTGTATCACCCTTTTTTATCTTCGACGTTCCGCAGCCCATTGCCAAATAAATCGTCGTTCCATGCACTTGCAAAGGGCAACGGCCTAAACTTATAGAAACTACAGCAGTCGTCTTTTGCTCGATGAAACTGACTCCCTTGTGAGAAGATAGGAGAGATAGGAGTTCCTTGATGAAGTGATTGCTGTTTCATAGTAGGCCTAGGAAAATTGAAAAACGGCAGACCTGGCGCTCAAGTAAATTAATTGAACCCTTGATCGAGAAAGAATTGACTTTGTCACTTGTGTTATCATAATATTCTCACATGTGCTATCATCTCACTGTAATAATACAATTGATGAAGAAGCATAATCGCTTATCAAAAAACTCAACCATATGCAGCAAACTATGCAAAGAGGAATCTAAAAAATTTGCAAAAATTTTCGTACGTTGTAATACCGAGAAAAAGTCACCATATTCCACGTAGAGAATCGATAACATTCTCGCTGCATATAATTAGCCAATTATGCTTGACTAGATTCTCACTGAGCAAAACTAATATTTAAAACAAGAAGTAGTGAATATTGCTGTTTTCAAAAAAAAAAAATGGTACAGTAATAAAAGAAATGGTAGTAGAAAGTTGTAGAAAATATCCTCTGGAAGCATTCTCAAACGCTCAACATTATCGCTAAATATGCAATAGACATAAATTTATTGTTTTGTGAAATATTTCGCTGCCGGAATGAGTATTCAAAAAAGTATAACTGTACCTCTGAGAACAAGTTAAGAAAAAAATTCAAACATTTTGGCGTTGAATATTTCAACTACTAAATTAAGAAAGCTTAAAATATTTTATAATGGTTTATGATTGCAAAAAGGATTGTTGAATCGCTCTGTAATTTGCATATTCCAAGGACGTTTTTAAGTAAGTACCACTGAATTGCGTGTAGGCGAAAAGATTTATCGTAAAAAGCATCCAAAATTTCGTTACACAATGTGGCAAGGATTTCATAGACGCAAACTTTAGTTGAATACACCCTATCGATTGCCATTAGCTTAATGCCATCAATACTGCTCAACTAGCAGATTAATTCACAAAAAAAAAAAGTTATCTGATGCATCTAGCTCTTATATGACTAAAAAACAATCTAAATTAATGGAAGTGGGAATATGCGGTATTTTAATCGTTGCTAAGTTTTGGATTATTTGAAGTACTCGTGACGAATTGCTACCTTTGGGAGCTGCTAACTGCTATTTGTTTATCACACAGCTCCATTAATATGAATCCCTGTTATTGCATTTCTATAAGAAAAATGAGGCTTGATGGAGCTCTCGAAACCCCGAAAATCATAGATGGTCGGTATGCATGCCGCTGAATGAAAGAAAAAACTGCTGGTTATGTGTCTACTGAACACGCATGCGCCGTAGAGAGTTTCAAATGCCAGCATCGAAATCTGTATACTTAAAAAACACTAGCATTACGGCATTCTACGATCACTACCAAAATTCCAACAAAATTCTAAGACACAAAACAAAAGCTTTTCTGTCATCCTGACTGACTCTGCTCATTTTTCTATCTAATCGATTTCCCCGACTGAAACTTTCTTCCCAAGCTTTTTTTTTTTGCATGCACTTCGTCGCTCTATCAAAATCAACCTTTTATTTCATAATCTTATATCATTTCATTCTGCGCTTCTGTGAGGCGACTATGCCCATCATCGAGTGGATCATTTTTGCGATGCTTAGCAAGCAACAGCTTCGTGATGAAAGCATTTAAACACTTGTGCTGTTGGCATCTGCGCCATAAAACATGTTGGAAGGCATTTGCGCCACGAAACGTTCTAATCACTAAAACTTGCACATAAAGGCATGTTATACCTAAGAGTGGTTGTGTTACGTTCATTTGTGAGGAGGGTTTTATACTTTGATGGGAATTCCCTTAGCGCAAGTGTTAGTGATATGTTTATGTAAATGCTGAGAGCGCCGAATTTGAGGGGTTGAGGTAACGATGGAATGTTTGCTTAGACACTGGTAGATCGAAGGAAAATCAGCTCTGAAATTTTTAGCTCCACGGAGAAAGGTGGTAATTTTAACCATTGCATAGAATGGATTCTTCTTTTGTATGAAATTTTTGTCACAGGATTTCGGCTCAAAAAAGAGCAGTTATATTTGCTTACGGATAAAATTGACCTCGCTTCAAATACACCTCAGAATATTTTTTGCTGACAATTTTATTACCCTAGAGTTAGAACTTTATCTTGGCTATAGGAAATAAATGCTCTAATATAATATTTCATCATTGATTAAATGAATTTGATCGAAAAAAACTAATTTACCTGGTGATAAAATTTATTAAAACTAGGTAAGACTTCTCTCATAAAAGAATTTTCTTTTCTGATGCATGAAATGACTATCAATTCGAAATTCGATGGACATGTGAATTCGATTGTCTGCAAATATATATATATATATATATATATATATATATATTGCTGATTATTGATGCGAAAGAGCAGGTTCAAGCCTGTGCACGAACGCAACCCTAATCCTCGCTGCAAATGCACAGGTCGAGCAGCATGCTGACACTTCACCAATATATAATACTTTAGTAAATGGGTGATTAATTAAAAAAAGGCATCCGTACGTAGCATCGTATATAAATGCAAGCTGCGAATAACTGAACGTATTGAAATTGAAAAGAGATAACAGCTAATAAAATTGCTGCAAAATACTACTAGATGAAGAAACTAGTTATGATACCTATGTGGATAAGCGATGCATAAATTTTAGTGACTATAAGAGTGGAACTTCCGGTGTGGCATATATGATTTAAAAGAAGAGACTGCGACGGGTATGAATATGCATCCAATATGAAAGTATGAAAAAAAATGAAAAAAATTCAGTCGCTAACTTAATTACTTGACTTGACTAATGGATAATTATGGTATACGAATTTGTTATTGAAATGTAGGAGTAGCGATGCTATTGATCACTAAAAATTTGAAAATCTACAATGTTTTGTACATGATTCGATAGACAGAACTGCGGTAAGTGTCATATGCAAGGAAATTGAGGTTTACTTCAGTAACTGGGGAGTTAAGGGGTGTGAAAAATCTGAAAAGGCATAAAGGCACCACTTTCCCGGTTTAATACCTCCCTCCTTTGGTTGATTTTCGCCAACTACATAGGAAGCGCTGTGGTTGAGAGTACACGTGATGGGCTGTTCTTAGGTCTTGTTCTTGCAGACTATATACAGCGGCGACACGATGAAATATTATGAAGGGTAGATTGCTGCGGGCGGCGCTAAGGCGGTGGGATCAAACAAACAGGGCTCGGAAGATTGAAATTAATGCTTCCGCCCCCGTCGTTTCCACGACAGACATGCAAGATGGAGGTATCCACCAAAGAGAGAACGGGCCTTCAAAGATGTTTCCTTAGCAGCATATGGCCAAAGACGATCTTTACTTAATATCGGATATAAGTTGCGTAAGGCTACTGATAACCAGGTATTCCATGTTACCATTCCCAAATGGTTTCAGGCAGCAAGCTGTACGAAGGGGATATTTGAGCTGAAGGTGACGTCGGAAGATGAATCAATTTCTAGGTGCAGATAATGACTGTGAAAGAAGACATAGACGTGCAGAAAGAAAAGTAATATTAAGAGAATAACGTGTTCTTTAAGATTTGTTAGCTGTCGTCGGTGGTTAAAAAAACTTATAACTCATTGTATGGTTTATCGCTTAGCGATTCATCTGAATGACTCCACACACATGTCCAGACATTCGTAGCAAACTATTTCATTTATCATAAGTGATCAGTATATTCCAGTTAAGTGACAATTTTTTCACATTCTGCATTCATCGCGATCTCTTCTATTGAATGATATATAACACACTGTTGGTTTGAGAAGTTCTTCCTTCTCCGCTATCTATAGCTATAAATGAGATAAATTCTTTCACGTACTGCAACTCGCCAACATATGCAATATAATATAATTCTCACTTTTTTTTGCAGTTATTATCATATCTGTTATGCGTCATATTTATAGATCAAGTTCTGCAAATGAGCAAGTTTATTAATTATGAAATATAATTGCAACTTGAGCATGTTGAGCCGATCACAATATGTATGTCTTCATCAATTAGCTACTATAATGCTCATTTTCAGCTGAGTGTTTCACTGAAGCGTCATATTGTGACGTTATGTCTGATAATGTTCGAGCTGTATACATTTATCGAGATTGGGCCCTTCGTCTAGTAGAGATAGTTGACGATGAAAATGGAATATTTTCGTAGAAATTAGACGGTAGGGGATTTATTCACTTGGGGGAGAAATTTACGTTGACCACCAATTTATATATGAGATAAAGGGATTTTTTTTTTAAATAGAAGAATTTGATGTGAGAAAAATTTCACTATATTTTATTGTTAGAAGATTTTGAGTGGTGTCTTTTTCTTGGATAAAATCGCTCTTTATGGGATAAAATATTTTTTTAGCAGAAAACTTTTTTTTTTCAATTGGATGAAACATTACTTTTGTGATGTCAAGTGATGCCGTTGGCTTCTTTCGTCGAATTCAACAAAGCTTTTGCGACATCTTTTAGAAAAGTTCCAATTTTACACATACAATATATGCAGTAATCTACAACGCAATAATTACAGCGTACTTATAACAAGGACTTAATAAATTAGAACAGTGAACGGCATCATGAAGGAATTTTAGGCGAGCACTAGGCCAATTCGACCAGATTGAAACAAGCTGCCACTGTGCTTTTTGATCTCCATCTCGGATAGCATCGGTTTTGCATAAACAGTCTTTAAAAGAGGCAGTTGCGCCCCGGTCATTTCCTCCATAGTTCATATGCTTGCCGTGCAAGTGTTCGCGACGCAATATCCTAGCGCAGCCGTCAGCGACGCAAAAGACCTCAGATATGACAATTTCTTAATGAATATTCTCGGCGAAAATGACCCAGGGCACAAGGGGATTGCGACGCGGGCGTCTAGACACTTTCGTCTATAGCATAACAGGTGTCGTCACACAAAACCACGGCTTCAAAATGTTAACAGTTTATTCCTTACAGAGTAGGAGTAAGGTGAGATAAACAATAGGTGGTATAAAAGAAATTGAACTGTAGGCTGTTGGATTCAAAAATAAAAAACTCTTTTTCTGATAGATATGAGCACACTCATGTCGAGAAAACGAAAATGATCGAATGATCGCCGAAGCGTTACTTGAGTTTTTAAATGGAGGTGAAAGACCTCAACGGGGGGTTCACCGCTGAATGCACATTTAGCACCCATTAAATGGGGCACCAGACGACGACGGAATGGAAACGGAAGGCTGAACTACTCTTGTTCAATTTAAGGAAGGAGCGAAGTGGCGAAAGATCCAATAGTAATGGGAATTTTAATGTGTGACCTGTCACCGTATTTATGAAGATAAGGGTTCTATTGGAATGGAATGTTTCAGGATAAATCCTCTCAAAGGTGCGTTTCCTTTTGAAGTGATTATACGCCTGAATGAAAGCTTCGACTGCGTCAATTCTATACAAATCGCCCGACCTTTCTTTAAAAAGAATGAGGTGCAAACAAGAGGCAATGATTCTTAAACAATGAGGAAAAATTCTGCGGTCCATAGTTTCCAAATCGTCGATACTCTCACTTTTATTTATGATAGCAGCATCACATTTTTCGTGGACCTTTTTTACCGTGGATTTTTTGTAGTGGTTTTTATGGGAACTTTATAGTGGATGTTATGATAATTTTTATAAAAATGTTTGAAAAATCTCTTTGGCGGCTCTAGAAGTGGGTTTTATGGTACATTACGTCATTCAGCATATAATAGCTAGTATAGGAAGTCATGTAATTGCTTTGTGTAGAAGCTGCTAGTGGACTTCCCACATGTGCTGCTTTCCGTGGCGCCTGTTTGCAGGCATGCTATAGTCCTGATTTGTCTGCTGCATGGATTTATGTAGGCGACAGGAAATAGTTCTTCGAATTTTTATTTGGCTCTTTAGTCAAAACGCAACGCTTATCGAGGTCCTGCAAACTGCTCCCAACTTGCTCTTCGACGTTCTTGATTCAACTGGCCGCCACGACCTTCCAGCTACCAGCGACGTTCAACCTTTCAACCATCAAGTGAAGTTTCAATTACATTCCATGATCGTGTAGTTGGTGAATAAATCCAATCGAACAGTGTGTTACAAACGACCTCTGCTTCAATCTTCGCTATTGCAAGCACTATTTCTCATTTTAGTTTCGCGCATCGTTCAAACCAGTGGAAATACTTTACTGCGGCTGATTATAACCATTCAGTGGTTGCCTTGTATTCACTTCTGGTGTGCCTTTTTTGAGCATAAAAATTTGTTCAATCGGTTGATGAAAGCTGCAATTCCTCTCTTCAAATCGGAATAGTGCAGCGTTTCAAATTATGCTCGTACTTGATTACTTACTACTTCTTCAGTGCAATAACCATAAAGCAGCAGATCCCACTCACTGATACATCAACTCCATACTGATGCATCGAGTACGCTATGCATACAGACGTCAAACTGTTTCCTATAAAAAAGGGCACTGAGGAACAATGGTACGCAACGCACGTCCACATGGAAAAGCAGTGTGCCGAGAGATCAGAGTGCGGTGAGTGCGGCAATCGGAACGTTGCACATGGCACGCCGAGTGCAGATCGATAGTGCGAATGGCCGAGCTGGGCTATGCGGCTGTGTGGATATTATTTTGAGTTAGGCTAAGTTTGCGGTGCGCAATGTGCCAGTATCCTATTATTGCCGTTCTCTGTAGTAATACGTTGCGATCGTAGTTGCGCGGCTGCAACGAATCGCTTTTTTTTTGGTGATGCACGTTGGCGACTTGTTTTCCACTGTTGTGCGGCACCTGTGTGGCGTCCTTGACGATGTCGATACCGCCTTCATTCTCGCGATCGCCGCTTGTGCAAACGACTGTGATCTACGAAAATCGATTTTTTTTTAACGCTTAGCTTGGTACCACATTTCTATGAGAACAACGCCCAGTGTGCCCTTATTGCATTTTCATCCTTAATTTTTGTTCAATTAAAGTGGTAACTTTTCAAGGTTTCTGTCCGTCACATAGCAATGAATACTGTCATTAGGGTTCTATTGTTCTTGATTCATTTCTTGTCGCTCCAGAAATAAACGGTGATCCTATATTAATGTCTACAGTTGGAGTTACAATAAATTGAAACTGAAACTGCAAACGTTTCCTGTAAAGATTTATGATTAGTTTTTATATATTTTCTGTTGTATTTGCGATTATATTACATATTTTTTATGTTATCTTCTGTCTTTTCTTCTATGCAAATTACAGTATACAGAATAGTAGCAAATTCTAATCGGAACTATGAAAAGTTTCTCTTCACGAAGAAGCAGTCAGTACACAAAAAATGTTGCGCTTGTTAAACTTATTTATATGAATCCCATCTCATATACCAAATTTTTAGCAATGAAGCATTCTTCAGGTTTGAAGCTAAGTGCTAGGTAAGTAGCGGATGGATTTGAAGGGAGAAAGGGGAGAAGGAAAAAGACGGGAAATAGAATAAGCTGAAGTATTTATTTGCAAAGTTTGGCTTGCAAAGGAGCGCTCATTTTGCGTTGCAGTGGTCTCCATGTTTCGGTCGCAAATATTGCAGCAATGCTGAAGTGAATGTAAAATGTGCACGATGGCATTTATGCGTATGTGCTTTCGTTTAGATTCGAGAAGTGTTGTGTGCTGCACACATATAATACGCTCGCGTATATTTGTGCGAAGCTGTTAGCTGTAATAAGTGAAACTACGAGGGTATTTTGTAAATCAAAAAACATCTAATAAGGGATTGCAAGAAGGCGATAACAACCGATAGTCAATCAGTGCTCAGTGAATGAGCGAATTTTCAATAGCACTTGAAGTGAACGTTGACTTTTATTTCGCCGACATGTCAACTTTTATGTGGACTATCTGAGGGACCAATCGCAGACGTCACTACACTTTGACATCACATATAAATCAGAGGTTTTACACTTTTTTTTTTCATCATTGCTCTGGCTCCTATTTCTCAAAGTATAATGCTAATGCATCGAGAAATTCCGCAGATTATTTCGATGTAATTTTTCATCGCGAAAACTGTCGTCCTTAAAAAAATATATGAGCATGCCCATCTTATCGGATCATTTTCATTGCATTGTAGCCTATCATAAGTTATCACCTCATTTGTTCATTAATAGTATTGATGCAATATAGTCATTCGATATCTATAATCGTTGTTTTACATAAAGCCATTTATTGACGAAAGAGTCGTTAAAAACTGATTAGAAAGTGTTGACTTTAAGCGAAATCGTTTCACTGCACTCGTATGATGAGCAGAAATGAGAGTGAACACACACACACATTGTTATGCGTTGATTCAGATTGTCAACACTAACCAACTAGCTGCTGATTGCTGCTCGGAAACGAGTGCCCGCATTGCTGGCTGCTATTTGGGAGTGTTTTAACCATTCCAAATGGCGACTAAGAGTCTGTTTTACCCTAAAGTATAGCTGCCCTATGTGAATGTCTTTTGTTCTTTTACCCGTCGAATAGAAAATTGCTATGCGTGTAAGGCAGTAGTTTGACGCTGCTTGGCGACGATATTTTTAGTTGTAGGCTGCACATTCTGTTTATCTCGAACGATTTATTGTGTATTCGTTGTAAGCTCGAAATGATCCCGAAACCCCACTTTCCTTGCTAAGTCCATCTTGAGGAATTGCTGCGGTATTATTTTTACCTTGTTAGGTACTCATTCACTTGACATTTTCATAACAAACATGACGAATTTTCATGAAAGCGTTTATAGAGATTTGGTACATGAAAGAATTTTAAGCATTTTATGTTTCGGTTTTTTTGCGCCAATAACCGCTTTTGAATAGGAATTGTCTTTGCGAATAAAATTGAAAAGTTTATGAAAATTATTTCTGAGATAGAGATTGCGGGAGAGGGATGAGATAAAATAGGAGTGCTCGCTAAATTGTTACAGTCTGAAATTTTTAGAAGAGAGATTCTTTCATTGCGAGATGTGTAAAATTCTTCACTCGCTGAACAATAGTTTTTAGTGTGCAATGAGTGATTATTTGCGATTATGAATGTGCAATGAGCAAAGATGTATTTTAAAGTGGTGCATTTACCGAATTATTTTTTTAGAACATAAAAAAGTGTGGCTGCATCAAGAGGATAGCATCGAGAAGCGAATGCAAGCGGCTGATGTGAGTCGAACACTCGATTCACGCACTCTCAACGCTACAAATGAACTCGATTCCAACAAGTCGATCCCACGCAAGCGTCTGCTTTCCACACAACAGCCAAGGCATTTCAGTTTATTGCTCAATATCAATGCTCTTCTCTACAAAACAATTTCCATCACTTATCATCCAAGAGATCCATTCTCTCACATAAGCGTTCCAATTTTTCGATAAATATGGGAGACCCTCGCAAGAAAATTCAATAGAACACTGGTGGTTAAAGTAGTAGTAGGGTTATAGTTTAATGCGAGATGATAAAGCTTATTTTAAAAGCGTTTCACTGTGTTTTGACATTTCAATTGCAAAAATTCCATTCAACGAAGATCCTCTAATAATTTTTCGATGCATTTTTGTGAAGCCATATTACTTCTTGCTAGCTCGAAAGCTAAATGATTCAAATGAAGGCTTATGTAAAGTATGTAATTGGACTAACTTATACTTCAATTAGCACTCTGTATCTTGTAATAGGATTGCTTAGAGTGCACATTCGGATGTTAATTTGTGCCACTATTACACTTAGTTGAAACATGTGGTTGTCTGAATGTTTAAATTTTCTGCTCACATGGGAGTTTTCCTCTTGAAATACGCAACACGTGTTTGAGATTCCGTAGGTAGCAGCAAATGTCTCAGAATTATTGTAAGGGTATTCACTTGTTCAGTTCGATCATGCAGCGAAGCTGTACAGTGCACTAGAAGAAATCAGATAACGAGCGTTTTGTTGTTGTTCGTTCTCTAACCGAACGCAACCAGGCTCTTCAAATTTGAAGACGGCATCTAGATAAGTTGTTGAAATTGCAACTGAACAATTCAAAATGTTTACAGTTGGTTTGCTGGGCTACGGTCTAGAATATCACAGCTGAGCATGCCGGAATGGCTAAGTCAATTGGGTATTGGAGGATCGCAACACACCAGCAATCGTGGGAAACCACCACTTGACAATGAAAGCTCGCCAATGGTCAAGTCCTCTCCGGCACGTTTACTTTATTTGTATTTCAGATAACGAGTGGTATATTATTATGGTGTACTGCATTATTGTTCTGAAAAATTAGGTTCAAGGGTGGGAACGTGAATTTGCATCGTTTTTCGCTGCACAAAGTGTCGTGTTATGCGAGAATAGAATATTTGCATGTGGAATTGCTGTGAATACTTTCAAAAATTTGGAAAGAAGGTCTTAGAAACATCTCACTGTTGATGACTATTTCATATGTCTTTAACTTCTTGCATGTTTTCAATTTGTAATATTATGGTTCTCTTTCTATTTTTGATGAATTTTCTCAGAATGGGAATTTCATAAAGCAATTGGTAACCATAATTCTGATGCATCCCTTCTGCTAATCATATCAACTTTCGTGATGAGACAGTGGAAACGTATACAGAGCAAAGCAACAACAGAAAAGGGCTGTCAGCGAAGAGCGTCAGTTGATTTGATTTGCTGATATTGCGTGATGTTGGCTGGGATTTTGCTTCAATGTTCACTGAAAAATTTTCTTCACTCTATGCAGTTGACGCAGATTGCAACTTCCACTGTTGCAGCGTGTTCTCTGTTCGATGCAAACTTGTGCTAAGTGGGCATTTTGAATGATGGCAAATGCTGATTTTATTCCAACAGTAATTTTATGCAAATTGAATTTTTCGGTTTTTTCTGTAGGGATCGACTGCTTATGTGCGGATGGTGCATGACTTTCTTTCACATGTGCCGTTAAAATTCTGTTAAAATGCGCTCAAGCAAATCAATCGACCAAATTTTCCGGCTTCACTTGGAGTAGTAAATGGTGTCAAACGTTTTCATTTTATGCAGTTGTACTTTAGAGTGAAAAAATTCTCACATGAATTTTCATGCAAGAACATTTGCTATGTAAAATATATCGCTGTATTCGATGTCTTATTTTGTGTATTAGTTCAGGCCTTAGCACCGTTGATTGAAGATCTTGCCGGAGTGGATTACGTGAACGATTCTTACATGTTTCCCGTCGAATATTCCGCTCAAACAGTTGACAGTTTCTTTGATGGATCTTCCATTTCACTCGACATAGCGAAATGTGAAGGTGAACCTTTGGAGTGGGTAAGTATTCAACTTCATTTTTTATTTCGTTTCCTTACCGTGTAATGATCTGTTTATTAAATGGGGAATTATTTCGTCACTGTCGTACATATACGCTTGCTGCATGCGAGCAATTAATTTCCCTTACGACGACGATCTTGCGGTAACCTTTCGCTTTATAGTTTAAAGCCAATAGGCGTAGCTGTTTACTTTTGCTTGGAACTTGGTTCAAAAATGTTGCGTTCACGTGCAATAAGCGTTTAAAATGTCAGGATTGGACAATGGATTCCTCCTTATGGAGTGCCGATGGTGACTACAATGATACTCTTGTGGTGCAGCATTTCGGCCCACTGAAGAACTTAATGACCGGTTGTCAACATCCGGGTAAAGGGCACAATTTTCAGTGAGTTTTTAATGACTATTTTCGCAAACAAAATCACTCATCTTATAAAAAATACCGATTTATTTCTAATCCCTTCGTATTGCAAGTAATAAAAGCTATGTGCTTAAATACTCGATACTTGATTTTTCTTTTAATCGAGGAAATAACAAATTAGAAACGAAAGCTCAAAAGGCATTAACACAGAAATGTTTATTGATATTTATTTAGAAAATGATCCATCGATAGAGAGTTAACACACGCCACTCATTGCACTCATTGTATATTCTATGCATATTTTGAGAAGCACAAGAATTTAAAAATGTGCACTCGATTTCCGGAAACCGGCTTATAGCATGTTGAGCTGATTTTTTTTTCTCGCTTGTAATTGGAATTGGCTTATAATTGAGAATGAAACTGATTGTAATTTCGTTTTCCAATTTTGCGATTGCAGATCAATGTCGATGGCACACCCTACATGGTGTGATAAATGTGGTGATTTCATGTGGGGTTTCCTTACTCATGCTGTGAAGTGTGAAAGTGAGTTTGCAATCTTTTTTCATCCGTTTTCTATTTTTACTTATTTTCCGCTCAGTTTATTTTCTGATGTTAATCAATTGAAGCATATGCCACGCAACGTATTCTTGCATTTCCTAATAGTCGTTCGAATGTTACAAGAAGTTCTTGATCTATATTGTTCATAAAATTTTATGTTCACATAAGTAAAAATCGCTTCACATCTTATAAAATATTTAAAGAATATGACTCTACACTTTAAGTGAAATTTTCAAATCGCCTCACCATGCCGCCTACTGGTCTGAATGAGACCTCAAGAAGTTGTACGGTCTCTTTTGATGTCAAAGAAAAACTCCGAACGAGTGGTACTATTTTTGCGATTTTTCATAACCTTCAAATAAGGTTCTTCTGCCGAAACATGAAAGCGCTAGAGGAGCAAATAAGTTTACTTTTGAAGAATTGAGTTTTATCTCATAGTTTAGGCCATAGCTTCAAAAGTTAAAGTTTCAGCTTAATCTTCTATTGATTTGTTTTGTAAGCTGTTAGCATGAGAGGATTTTGCCGAACTCTAAATTTCAGTCTTTTTTGTCGCCTCCATTTTGATTGCGTAAATGAAGCAAATTTCAGAGAATGAAACTCAAATTATTGTAAAATGCAATTTAAATGTAATTGATTTAGGCCATAAAACTTGTTGTGACGAATCGTTCATTCTTCGATCGTTTCGCTTATTGAGAAAACGCTAAAGTTGCAGGCTGTAACTACACCTGTCATGCTAGGTGTAAATCATTAATCACATTGGATTGCAAAACTATGGATACTAGTTTGAAGTCTAACTCGGATGAAGAGCCTGCTGTCAGCCTCTATCCCGACATTCGTGCGCTTAGCGAGGAACCTCCCTCTGACAAATCAACGTCTGAAAGTGTTGCTGCTGAAGTGCAAAGCTCTGTAAGATTTTCGTCATTGTCGTATTTTGCTTTGTCGTGGTAATTTGAAACTCTAATTTTTTTAATCATCCGTCATTGACCTGCACCCTGCTATGTTTCTCGTTTCCTCTTTCTGTTGTCATTTTTTTTTCCCAATCGCAATATGTCAACATTTGCTTTCATGCTTCATGCGAGTGCACTATTTTGCTAGGCAGCCGTAGTTTTTTTGTCGAGTTGCCGTTTATTACGCAATGTTTTCTATAAACAGTTGAGAAGCACCTTTTTATTATTATTGTTCTAATTTCTTTGTGCGGCTTTTTTAACTGTTTTGTTGTAGGCTGTCGATGAGCACTTCACGGGTTCCGTACAAATTCACATGAATTTCACGCGGCCGATTAATGTGGTTGCCGGTCAGTGTCCACCATCTTTTATGGACATCGTTAACGGTTCCGGTTCGTATTCTCTCAATTAATATGACTACATTAAAGCGTTCGTCTCCTTTGTGTTTATCAATTATCTGTGGTCAGAGGATTTTTACTCAGAAGGACTTGTGACTTGCCAAAAGTGGGGGATGCTCATATAGTCTGGCTGTATTTTGTTTTGCTCAGCTGTTTAGCGCATTGACGTTTCGCCGCTAACGATATGCAGTCCAATACATGCGAAAAAGTGAGTATATATTTACGAACAATTTGCATTTTCTCTCTCTAAAAAGAATATTCGACATGGGTTGACTATGATTGGAAAAATAACAGAAATCTTGCAAACGAGGCTGCCAATTTTGCTGCATTTGCATATTTTCTTGGTGCCTCGGCAGATTTGACTGGTTTTTTTTCCGTTGGATTCAGTATACTGGCTGTTTCTTAATTCCAATGTTTTGTGTATTTCCTTGCGAAACGAACAAAGAGTAGTCATTTTAGACATCATGAGGTGAGCTGTATTCACTCGATGACACTTTTCAACAATAACTACTTTTCCCCAGCTTTTTTCTTTTTAAATCGCTCAAAAGCTCGTCACTTTGGTCTAATGTGCCTGATTTCTACGATGTTTCAGTTTCTGGCCTCTTCGCGCTTTCCATTTTCTCGGACTACAAGAGAAACTGCATAAAATATGTTGCCTTAAATAATGTTTTCTAATTTCTACACCTGGAGAGGTGTGTATCAAAAATGAGAGTAGCTGACATTAGAGGTTGTATTGATTAGTAACCAAAATATGAAGCATGACTCTTATTTATTGAACTCCAGATCATTCAATATCAATAAGGCTATGCAAGTTTATTAGCAAAGTAACTGTGACATAGAATTTCCCAGACAGGGAAGTAGAAGCGATTGTTGTTATAAGAAGCAATCGAATTGGTGTGCAGTAGAGTGGAAACTTAAATAAATTGAAAGATTTGAAATTTCCTTCCAATAGTTTAAGGATAGAATCTATGTTTTCCAGAGCGAACGTAGTTTCATGTCTCCGGAGAAATTCTTTCAAAGTGAAAAGCTAACTTTGAAGATTTTTTAAATAAGCATTCTCGTTCCTGCTACACTCTATGGAAAAAAAGCACTTTATCCTTCATTCATTAAGTCTGATTAACGCATGATATTAGCAAACTAAGAATTATATTAGGCTTATCATGGATTTTAAGTAATACGGGTGGAACTTCTCAAAAAAGCTTAGTAGGATGACGTTCAAACTTGATGATTGTTGCAGGAACAGCGACAGCGAGTTCGTTACGTACAATTACGACCTTCTTCCTTCCACGAAATACTGTCAAAAATGTCAATATTAGTAGTCACATGACTACCAGGTAAAGTGCGATCCTTTTCACAAGTGCATCTCTTCAAAAACATTTGATACGGTTGTTCTTTCATGTGGTAAAGGCATGAAGTTTTCACTTATGCAAATTATTTCTATCATGAATGTCACTGTGAAGTTTTAGTTCTTCTTTTGGTTACCAGATATCCGCTTCATTGAAGTTCTTAACCAGAAATAGCGAATTGCTATTGAGACATTTTTATATTGTTGCTATTTTCTTATTTAAATTGTATCTTTAAACATTTATAGTGGCGTTGACTAATTGATTTCACGATGTTTACTTTTTCGACCAATAAATGTTGATTTCAGGGAGATGATTGTAACACTTCTTCGTAAATTTCGAGTTGCTGATAACCCACGCAAATTTGCCCTCTATGAGCGTATTTGTGATGACGCCATTGATGATATTAATAAATGTAAGTCGTTGTTTTATATGCGTTGTATGTAGAATCAGATCGGCGTTGACGAATTGATATATGAAATTTTAAATTTACTTGCTCGTAACACTAAGGTATATTTCATATGCATATTCAGTGCTGATCTGTTGGGAACTTGGTAACTATGCCTTACGATAACCGGAAGTATATAAGTCATTTCCGTTCATGACTTTCGAAATGTTTTCAGAAATTGTTAATTGTCGTTGAAATGCTGTGCATCGAAAACACGACAGCATTGGTTGAGACTTAATGAATTGTCTTTTGGTATACTTCGATACTGTATGATAGTATTAATTTTATTTAGTGAATGCATCCTTTCAGGTAAATTAGTACGGGTTCCTGATGATGCCTACCCTCTACGAGTTGTTTGTGCATGGAAAGAAAAAGGCGAAAGACGGCACCTAGTTCTACAGGAGAATGACACTGGCGATATTCTTGTAAGGCTTTTTGTTTAGGCGTTGTGATGAATTGAGTTCAACGGTGAGGGCACTTAAGTATATCAATAATGATATACTGCACAAGTGCAAAAAAGCAGTTGTTCACGTCTACATAGCGGAAGTGCAAAATGTGAATGTCATGTTCGATCTCACTTCTCATTGAATGCCAGATTACTACCAGCGTCCTGGTATATTGTGGGTTGGTGCTTAAATCTAATGCCACTAGCGTCCTGGTATATAGGTTGGAGTTTAAATCTATGGTTCAAATAAGCAAAGTGATTACTGCCATCCCAATTCGAGATACTCTATAATTAGACGTGAGCAAATTTGTACTGATCCTCGGTTTAACAGTGTATTTTAGTGGGATATGTTCGAAATACCCGAGCTGGAAAATTTCCTCAAAATATTGGATGACGAGGAGAGGCAATATTCTTTTCGAATTCGTCAAAAATACGATGCGTATAGGTGGGTATTTTTCATTAAGCTTTACGTTATATAGGTATTTGATTTGCACTCATATGCGTGCATAAGCATAACCGCTATTTATTTTTCATTGTGCAGAAGAATATGTGAAATAGTTGTGATTCTGCGAAGCTGGTGGTTTGAAAAAATCCGAAACTTATTTGAGCGTTTCAAAGAGAACCCTTTTAAAAAACGTAAAGATATCGAATTTGCAAGCAAAAACTCAAAAGTGGCAGGGATTGCGAACCGGGTACCAAACTGCACTAAATGAAAAGCTGAAAAATGGGCCTTTTCAAATTAGATTTGTATCGACTCTTGGCAGTACGTGTTGGTTCCCTGTTTCCTTTCGGCGATATTCATAGCTAATGATTTTGAGTTAGATTCGCCTACAGCTGTCTTGCTTACGCTGTGTTTTGATTCAAGAGAGGGGAATAGATAGGAGCAGAAGATCAATGTGCACCGTTAAAAAAAGGGTGTTTGCGTATTCGATGGCTCTGTTACCTGTGACTTGCACTGTTTTCTTCAACATGAGTGACGTTTGGTCTTCAAATTAATGCATAATCAACTTTCATCGAACGTCATAAGCAATGCAGCGAAGGCTTGATGTCGGATGTCCATAGTTTTCTTTGGCTTCTCAAGCACTTCAATGTTGTTTGGAGAGCTGTTGAAAAGCTCAATCACGATGTCTATAAATCATGACTTTCATATAGTCGTGCTTTATAATATAAAAGCTTCTCTAAGCCAAGATTTCGATCCATTTTCAGATATTATTTGACGGAGAATTTGCGAAGTCGCGGGTATTTCGGGTCAAGCGATCCATTTGAGAGCTCATTCACTTCATTCAGTGATCCATTTGAAGGTATTGCTCCTTCAGCACCGGAGCTTCATTCCACGGAGGGAGCACAGCAGGTGGGAAGAGCGTTGTTTTTGAAATTTTCAATACTTTAACGTTGTTTCGTTTCGCAGTTATTCGCTACGCAAATGTCTTCTCTGCTTAATCGACTCTTTATTTGCAATTTTAAAGGCTATAGATGTGGTGAACCGAGATCGTTAAGGCATTTGTTATTATAAGAACTCACATAAATGAGCTGTAGTCATTGAAATTCCTTTCTAATACAACTTTTTGAATGTCGAAATGCAAAGCTATGTGTATTTACAATTTGCTAATCAGTAATCTGCTGTGATTGAATTTTATGTCTTATACCCATCATGTTATTTCCGTTTATTCTGAAAGAAATCACAACATGTTTTGTTATAAGTTTTCGTTTCTATTTCAATTAGTGGAGCAGAATAATACAATTCTTAAATCGTCGCCAAAAAATTATAATGACCGTTCAATGTGCGGTAAGTGCAATTATTTTCTTTGCTTCAAAAAAAAAAAAAATTGGTATCATAAATTGTGTTTTATAGATTTCTTTTTGAGGAATTCCAATGCCGAGTGTATTTTGCTTAGCAGACGTTCACGTATCTTTGCCCGGTAATATTATCAGAGTTACCTTTTGAATATGAGTATAATAAGCGTTTATTCAGTTTCAACACGTTCAAGTATTTCTGTTGAACTTTTTTTTTCCAGCATGGGCAACAAGAGGTCGATGAAGAGGTGCACCGAAATAATGAACGATTGTGCAGTGCCGATGAGGGACAGGTGCACGAATGCGGATCGCTGCATGTGTAATTGCCAGATGTGCAGCTTTCATTCATCTGGAGGTTCATCTTGAGCTGGAGGTGTAAACTGAAACGGCTTCGAATTGAACATTCAGCGAGCACTGTGATATGCTCTGCGTGTTGACCATAACACGCTGCATGTTCATGTATTATAAAACAAATGGGACATTATTTTATGATGAAATGGAAAGACTTTGATGATTTCTGTGTACGGTGTGAAAGTTGCATTTCGCAGCCATGTAAATTCGATTAGCAGCACGTTTAGTACGCTTGTCTGCATGAACAGTCGTTGGCAGTTCGTTTTTGGCCAACGTGAATTTGAAATTTCATCGACGTATTTTTTTTTTTTTTCGCTGACAGCATTCAGCACTATCGCTGAGCTGCATATGATTATCGTCAGCGCCTTCTTTCTTATTCGATTCGGGGGAACGTGAATACGCTCATCCTTCGATGCATTTGTGCAGTATGAAAATGAGCTGTTGTACGAAGGTGGGAAGGAAAGACTTTTCTGGAGGGAAAGGGAAACCTTTTAGATAGTCAGTTTCAAGTGAAACATTCTGAAGGATCTTTTGTTTTTAGCATGCGTTCAGTTCTGTCAGGTTGGTCTGCTTTTGGCGAAACATTCGTAAGAAACTAGAACCATTTCATGGGACCTGGCGCAAGAATTGATTAAATTGGCTCGAAAAATCCCGCAATCAGCTTTTTTTACGCGGAAAGAGTCTTCTCCCTTCTATACAAATTATTTCTCTTTTCAGAAGCTTGGTGTAGTGTATGTGTGTATGTCAGAAAGTTCTTCTAAAAACTCATTTAAAAATACATCACCACCTTTTTGAGGTTAATTTATTAGGGTTTTCAGCTTTGCTTTCTCGCTTTTGCTTGCACCACTTTCCGCACTCACTACGGATTAGTTTTTGGCTCATGTGGCACGGTCTGTTCTGGGGCGCAATTGTCGTTTGGTTTCTGAGTCGTCAGCCTACATCAGTCCTATTGCACGTTCATTCATATAGTACCGTCTACTTCATCAGATCTTCATAGTTGTGGTAGTTAATGTGCCATATGAAGTGATTTTTTTGCTTCTGCGATCAAAAAACTGCCCTTTTCGATAGTCATCAGTATATGAGAGAGCAGGAAAACAGTTGAAAGGTAAGTGAAAGGAAGAGAGATAGGGAATAGGACTTCATGCCAAGTCAGTGATCATTAGTGAGATTTCAGTTTGGGAGTAGTATTCGAGAGCGCATGCTGATGTAGCGCTCATTCGAACTTTCAAGAACGTACTTATTCTATTTTTTTGTGTCAAGAACGTACTTTTTATTGTGTCTTTAGGTGATAATGTTTGCACAAATTTGCCTATCCATACGAGAAGACCATTGCAAGAACGGCAGTGTGAAACCCTTAAGTATTGTTTTCTGCTGCTCAATTTATGATTACTAGAATATTGGAGGTGAAAATATGAACCATAACAGTAAGGCTCGCTTCAAAAGAAAATCTTGGAATTGGAAATTTGGCTGTCAAAATTTCTATGACAATGCTCGTTGTGGTCGAATTTATGGTTCAGCCGTTGAACCATTGTCCTCTATCGTTTTGAATTCTTGAACCACAATCGTGGAATTTGAATTTTTAGAGCTCTGCCTGTTGACTGCAAGTTCATTGAGGTCATTTGTACATGATTAGAAATTAAGAGTTAGGATGGAAATTTAGAACTTTGATGAGGGCTCGATTAACCTAATAGAAACCGAGTTATATAGAGATAGAAATTCAGACTTCCTGATTGAACGATCGAATAGTGAAGGTTGAGGGCTTGGACTTTTAATTTTGAAAACCAATGACTGGTGAAGACATCAGCAGGAGGCATTTTGGAAAAGTTCTTCTCCATCTGAGACGTTATAACAGCGTCAAGTTGATTTTCTGCGAGCAAACTTTTTTTAATAGGCTAAGCGGAATAACTCGAGGACATGAGATAGATGCAAGTGAGGAGTGAAAGTAAAATTCGGCAGCAGGGAACATAAATATTATGTATCAATTAGTAAGTTTTGTAAGATACAGATCTGCAAACGCTTTGAGGTAGTGTTTTGGCCCCTGCCAAGCGGCAACGTAGAGCTATAACTGAGCTAAAGAAACCTGAAAAACAGTTAAAAACCGTTTTTATTTTATAAAATCGATCTGCACGAACTACTGTAGGTCGAGTGTTCCGGGCTCAAAGTTCAGGATGTCATTCGCGCCAAATCCATTCCTTAATTTTACGTGAGATCTTAAAACTGAAGAGTTATTACTAAGTTGTTGACACTGAGTGATTCCGCTTACGACTTCAGTTTTCTCTCCTGTCTATTGCAGTAATTCTGTGCCTTCCTTACGTTTTGACTATGCTGTATTTCGTTATATTTCGTTATTTTGCCTTAAACCTTTTTTAATGAAGTTTATTTCCACATGCTTTTATATCTTCACAATTCTGTACACATAAAATAGAAATGGTTATTGGAGCATTGTTTGTACCGTTAATTTTGCATTGTAAACGATGCGTAATTCTTTAGTAACACTTATCACTAGTGGATTTCGATTGTTTCCGGTGCGATTCAACAATCATTAGTGCAAATTTCATTTAATGAATGATTTAAATTATCACTTTACAACACATCGAAATTGCTGAACACTCGATTAATATCCGCAATGCATTTCTTATTGTCTTCCTATATGGTTTTCATAGCAACTTGGCCGAAATTCGATAGAACGTTATGATTATTTTAGGTATGGAAAAGGGACAGCCTAAGCCTACCTTGTTATTCCTTCATCAGTTTTTATGCAACTTCGACGTGAAAACTAACAGAATATCGGACTTCCTTTTAGATTAGTTAAGTTACAGAAGGCATATTTTCAAAAAAGATGTGAACCTGTTTGCGTTTTTTTCCCATTACCGTGATCTAAGAGATTCTTGGTAAATCTTAATGCTTCTGGACAATGTACTTAATAATCTTGCTGTTTGGTAAGCCGATTATAGTTGAAACCATTCGATAGAATTCGATGCTCGCTTAAAGTATTCCTAGTAGCCCGTATAGCTTATGGATAGACATCTCGCGGTCAAACATAGCGACGTCATGTTTCCTGGTCGATGCAAGCAATGAGGCTTCATTAGGTCTGTCTTGAAGGATAGCGAAAATGCTTTTGTTGAAGAGCGTCGGCCTATATTGACTGCTGAAAATGGCTGATTCAAAACAACAATGGGAAGCGATTTCGTTGAATAAGTGCATGTGGGAAATGGATATCCATATTTTTCATAGGCGCCTCTCCAATGAGATGGCAAATCAATAGCGGCACCAATTGAGGCCAATTCAAATTCTTCGCTTCAACGTAACGAGCTTTTCGCTTATAAACTAGATACCGGAAATGTAATATTCATATTATCGAATACATTTGATTAGTGCGTTACGCATTTTTGGGCCATAATGGTTCGCATGAGCAATACGCTCACAGAATGGCTTTTTTCTTTTGAGTGGATATTAATATATTTTAAGATAGACTTTTTGCAATCACGAAATCGCGAAGCTTCTATGACGAATTTTCCGAAAGAAATTTTTTTCTTTCATAGCACTGGTTAAATTTGGTAGCAATTATATCCCCACCAGTAGACTATCGCTACTTTAAAGCTTAGGGCCAGATTATGCTTATAATAAAATTTCACCTAAAATGTTAACATAGTCCAGTATTTAAATGCATCTTGCTATCATAGGCACTGCCTACATCAGAAGGCAACGTATGGCGTAGATGCGATTTTTTCATATTTGCTAAACAATCGCCTCGTTAGAAGTATTCCTCCTAATACGTATGCATGAAAAATGGTTTTTAAGGTTAAACATAGTAAGAAATGTTTGAAATATGGTTGAGATGTTCCTACGTTGTGGAAAACTTTGTTGTGGCGAAAACTTGAGCAGTGCAACACAGTGCTTGGAAAATATATACATCCGTGTTGTAATTGGCTGGCTGATGATTGATCCCAGCAGACACTTCCACGCAATTACAAGTCGATTACTACAAACACTTTAAGATAGCGCTGCTCAGGCACCTGTTTACTATGTAACTAGATATGAGCTGGCAAATTTATAAGCAGGTATAATTATCGATTTGATGCCTTGAAAAACGAAACACTATTTTGGGAAGTTTTATCGGGGAAATAATTGCGGCGCATCATCTCATCAGTTGGTTGCCAACTTTATCGCTTCAAATTTGAAGCGTATCAAAGCTCTATCGTATGGCATCGATAATGGAGAAAAGTGCATATACTTTTCCGATTCTCTCAAGCACTTTTCATTTGGTGATTTTCGCTCTGCGAACGTAATTTGCATAGTACATTCACCGGGGCTCATTAGTCTGTTGCAAAGATATTGCAAACTATTCAGTCAAAACTCTTCCAATCGATCGGATTTATTTTCCGCTCCAAATATTCGAGACAATAAACGGAAGGTAATCACCGGTGTTCTGCGCGTTCGCAACCGTGAAGCGAAAAGCTTTACGAATTGTGCGATACGGAGGCGGTGAGGCGACGACAGCCGAAAGGTCCTTAAACCTGCAGCATTTGAAGTGATAAACTGGCATCGACAGAACCAAGTAAAAATATGCTGTCATGGGTCCAAAAACCATACAGGTACGAATACATCAGATTATTTCGTGCAATTTTCGCTACCGGAGCATTACGTGTACAACGTCAAGCGTGTTCATAAATGTGCCAATTTCTGACCGGACTGTGGTTTTGGAACTTTTGGTGCTGCGCTGCTCGCATGCAATCATCTGAGCTGTCCTTAATCTTCCATGCTACAGTGAGAGTTACTAAGCGATGTTGCTTCACAATTAGGAGCACATAACGGTTTCCCTAAAAACTTGCGTTTCTATCACATCTCTGGAATGCTCTAGGAAGCTGTGAAATTCGATTGCGAGATAAAGGGAGGAATTTGCTTTCTTTGAAGTGCTCTAGCTCAGCTTTTCGTACAGATGCTGAGGAAATTTACTGCATAAAAGTTTTATTTTGCTTTCATTGTAAACTCTGAGTGTGAGATGAAGGATTTATGCATAAGTATGCTTCGAAATGAACTTTGAGCATCCTTAAGACATTTTTGAGCACAGAAGGCAAAAATATTTTGCTTCGCAAAGTTGCATTCATGTATTGTTTTTTATGTTAGGCGCTTTCGTAACTCTGCTCTTGCAACAAAGTGCACCATGTCAACGTCGGATCTCTGTGAACCTTTCAATGTGCCTAGTTGTCTATCTGGTTGTTTCAAGTCGAGAACTGCTGAAACTGCACATAAAATTTTTGCTATGCCCTCAGAGATGTGCCTTCTATAGTATGATAGAAAGGAATGTAGGTGCTAAAAATCGCCTAAAATTTGCGGATTTGTAAGCAAGTTAACAGCTGATCGAGTGACATCTTTAGCCACAGGGTCAAGAAGTCTTTTATGAAAAACTTTTATATGAATGACCGATTTGATTGCAACAGTGCTGCATTATTGGGCCTTTTTATCATTTATTAGCAATTTATTAAAAAAAAAAACGAACAAACAAAGTGTTGTTCGCAAGAAGTTTCAAGGAATATTTGAAAGCAGTTGGCCTGATGAGCCAGTTTTGCTCAAACGTACATCGTGCCAGTTAGCCAAGCACTTCCATTTTGCTGTTTACCATTTTTATTTCCTCACAACTTGCTGAGGGTTGGTCACGCTCAATCAATATGCTGTTTCGATCTCTGTCGTTTATTTTTGTCCTTACTTATTTCCTCGCATCCTCTTTCAGTTTCTTTTTGGCCTTCTCAGTAAGTGCTTTTCGGTATTCCCTATGGCATACAATGCGGTAGCGATCATCTCCTCAATTGATAAACCGGTCAGAGTAGTCCAAAGGATTGTTGTTTATTAAGAGATACGCTTGATTAATGAAGATGCTAACAAAGAACAGCTTAAACAGCACAACGATAACGTACCAGATATGGGCGCTAAGTGTAAAATAGGCTATAAAACAATTGAAAGAAGGCTATCTCGGCAATCAAAGTGCTATTCGGGGCATTTCGTTTTGTTTTAGGAAATTTGGGGAAACTCAAATATTAAATTTCAAATATTTTTGCTCATGCCGTCACTATTCCCGTTTTTGCAATCGCTAAAAATCTACAGTTGTTTTCCTTTCCGATTCTCGATCCATACTGATGAGGATTAAAAGCTTTCATGTGATATTCGTTTTTAGAATAATAGTAAAATTGTCTTTGATCATGATTTCCCGTTCAAGTGTGAAGCTAAGTTTGTTACCTGTTTATCACCTGTTATCACATCCATTCAGCCAACATCTAGAAAAAAGCATCCAAACATCTGCAACCTGCAGTGAATAAGCTCACTAAATAATCAAATTTTCGGCCTACTGATTGGCCAGCCTACCGCTCAATTGAGCACATCGATTCAGTATGTAATTGCTCGCCGTAAGTAGCTTTTTTTCTGAACTCACAAATACGGGAACTCTAGCACAATAACTATAGTCTGTACGTCTCTCTTTTTCCAAGATTTTTTAAAAATTTCTGTTCATGCCTTCACTGATATGTGTACTCATTGTATTTAGATGATACGATGTGATAGAATTAAGGAAGTGCACAAATCTGGTGTACTTTCAAAGCGACTTTTGAAAATATTCAACTTTTAAATTTTGCACATTATAAGTTAATGTTGTTAATTTCTGACGACGGTTGTGTTCAGCAAAGAAGTCATACAACATTAGGTATCTCCTCGTCATGAATTCTTTTCGTAAAATTTCGGTATCTATCACTAACCGTATGTGCTACATCGTTGGGTTAGCGTTACTGCCCACTGAAAAAAATAGCTTGATTGTCCTGCGGGTAAAGGCTCAGTGAATTGCTCGAAATATCAGATAACGTTCGGTAGCAAAGTTTGCCTAATATACGCGAGCAGGTACAGTATTGATAAGATGTGTGTGGAATGTACTATGTATTACCGGTTTTTCAGAAAACCCCGACTCTTTTGAGAAAGGTCCACAGTTCCTTGAGACAATATGAGACATTTTAGTGCCACTGAAAAATGTAATAATTTCTGCTTTTTTTAAATTAAAATTTCAGAGCTTTATAAGCATTCTCTTAAAACATGAGCGCTCTTCAGATGCACAAATTGCTAGAAAAGGGAGGAGGATAGGAGGGGAAGAAGATGGATGTTGTTAAGCCAAGACCATTTTGTTCCCTAGTAAGTATACATAGGAATGTTTGGTTTACAACATGCTTCCCATGCACTTTTAACATCGTCTGTTCGAATTAATGCTCAAAGAATTTTGAGTGCAACATTCTCAGCTTTCGCACATTTTTCAGGGTTGAGGTTTGAAAGTCGTGAGAGCAAATTGAACAGAGTTGTTGCATTAGAGATATTACTCTCAGGTAGAAATTGGCTTTTCTAAGAAGCAAACGCGCACTTGAATAGCTTGAATCGCTACAGTAATCGAATAGATGATTTGCTGTTGTTGAACAACTAGAGCTAGGTTCATATTTTCAGCTATTTTTTTTTTCATTCTGAACTTCTTTATTTTCTAGTCGAATCCATTCCCATATGGCTAAGGAAAAGAAAAGATTGTATATTGTATGTAGGTGTTGTCGTAGCTTCTGAAAGCCTTAAACATTATCAGTAAAATGAGCCCGCTAATCACGAACGTCGAACAATACTGAGGTGCCGTATTTAATATTCTCGGAGTTCTCGCTTCGATCAGCACTTAGAGCGCCTTGCGTTGCTTTGGTTATGTTCAGAAGGAGCTTTTCAACAGAAGTTATTTTCCATTCATAATGGCTTCTTTCTACAAGCAAACTTGTAGATTTTTTGTCTTATATTAGGGAAATTTTCGACACTTTTTCAACAATTTATAACTTTTTCAGATAAATTTCTCTTATTTTTTCATGAATGATCGATTCTTAGTCTATTTAGAGCATTTACTGGCCCTTTTTCAGAAGCCGAAGTGCCCCAAATACCATATACTTATTTATAGTAAAGACCCAATCAAAAAGATGCGTGAGTAAAATTAAGGAACCGCAAGCTTAAGCGTCTGATGCGCATTGACATTAAATTCTGATATTTATTTTTGTATACACCAAAATTATATTATGCAAAGTGCCAATAAATCTTCCTACGTATCGTTTTCAAAGCATCCAAGGGATGTTCTGAATTACATGATAAATCGTCTTAAGGAAGATTTACTGGAATTTACAGCGCTGCTGTTATGGTGGTTGCCCTACAATTATTCGTTCCAGGAAATTAAGAAAATTTATGGGATCGACTAAAGCACTCTAAAGCGGTCCACAAATCTCCGGTGCAGACGACTTCCCATTCGGAAAGAAAAAAAAACGAATACAGCTGCAATGAAAAACAGTCTTTTAGCGATGCATTTTATAAGGATTACTATTTTTTGAGTTTTTTGCGCGCTTAGGTATATATATTGAAGAAAATTTTCTGAAACTGCAGTTGCGCTGGTTCCTTAACAACATAATTTATGAGAGTTGGATTTGTGAGGTCATACAAGATTTTATAATTTCATGTGGCGCATTTAGGATACAAATTCAATTTTTTCAATGTTTTCTTGGAAATTCCAGAAAGGGCAACAACTTTTGGTCACTTTCTGTGAATAGTAAAATGGATTGAAAATATAGCAGCGCAACTTGTCACGCTGTTCGCCTCTGCAGGTGCATTCGTTGCCACTCTCCTTCAACGTTATAATCGCAAACCTGCCGCGTTGCATGTGTAGCGGAACGCTGCATAGGTAGATGCAGTAGGCGGGATTTCGTAAATGAAGACGTGTCATAATCGAAAACATAGGTTGACAACCAGCTGTTTGTTGACTGCAAGTGGTTTGCGAGAGACTTCTTAAGCCGCGCACAGGCCAATTGCCCGCGGAGAGTCGAGAAATGCTCATAAGTTCGCGAATGTTGGTAGTGAGCTAACGATGACTTCTGGTAAATGGAGGCTAGCCTATTGTTTCTGAGTACAGAAAGTTGCTTGCTTTATTGGGGCAAATAATCGTTATTGCTAAAAGTGTGGAACAGGCATGGAACTAGAATTTTGTTGTCTGCGACGATGAAGGAATGCACTTAGCGAGTTGTCTCCCTCCGAGCTGAGAAGGAATGCTTTCCCAAAAGACCGTAACTAGTGTGAAAAACGAGTATTTCTTAAATACAGAGGACGTTGCTAAAATAGCTGCGATGATCGTAATCGCTATCTCATGAATTTAAGGCCCCAGTGCGAAAGCAATTAGCGCCCATTCTTCTAGGAAGGTACAGCTCCCAGATATGCAGATTCGGTTTTTGCGGCACTGCAAGCCTGCAGGTTTATTCATGTGTCATATTCGCTCCGTTAGGACCGTGAGTGCCACCGATAACTGCTGTATGAGATGATTCATGTACCGGGGCGGTTTCCGAGGTGGGCAAGGTTTTGTGTTTGTCCCATTCAACGTGGATTTGAAGTGAAGTACTAGACGGTTGCGCACTTGAAACCAAAGTGTCGCACAAAGGCATCCGACGTCATTGTGGAGTTAAAGCTTAGAATATAAGTATGCAGTAACTTCGAGCCACAATTCATGCCTTTAGTCGCAACAATGAGAATGCCATATCTGACACTAATCACGTGCTTAAGTTTGAAATGTTCTTTAAGACAGCATTTATTCACTTTTCATTATAATTAAGTGCAATTCAACGCCGCAGCTGTACGCTTTTGAGTTCAGTTTCCTCTTGCAAGCGTTTCTGACGATCGCTGAATACAAACAGCCCAACATGGCGACTTCGTGAGCTTTCAGAATGCTTTTCATCCTATTACCTATGACGAGTTTGCATATAAGTCTGCCGCTAAATTGTTATTAATATAGGATCTGCCACTGGATGTATTATAGGATGCAGTATGCACTGATATATAATGCAAATTCGTTGGTGTGGTGAGTGTGTAGAAAAGTTAGCTAGTAGCGGCAACCATGATATAGGTGATTTAGATTCTCAGTACTAATGTGCCATGAGGAGCTTAGAAAGAGTCTTTCTGAGCATTTTCAATAAGAAGGGTGCAGTCATTCTTTGTGCGGATTCCGCTGTGGTGCACGTAGTGCTACTTTGCTTTATTCATGGCTTTTTTCAACTTCTAAACTGGAACAATATGTGACAACTAATGGAATGATCTGTAAAAAGTGTATTCAAAAATTTCTTTGCAGGTGTCCGCCGATGACATCCGTTAATGACAAAATAGTGCTGATTGTAGAAAGCATAGAAAGAAAATATGCTTAGTTTCACTTGATTATGGATTTTTGCGGATCTCCATGAAAGTTACCTGCAAGTTTCCGGACCTGCAGCATGGCTCGAACTTTCCTTTGTACATCGTTGATATTTTTCGTAAGCAAATTGAATAAAGCGGGTTTTTTTTGCACGCGGTTCCATGATACAGTATGTCATCTTGAAGACTTGCATGAGCTACCACAGTGCACACTTTTACCACGAAGAAGAACATTGGACGCTCTTTGCGTCGGAGCTTAGTCAGTTCTCTTGACGAGTTTCTCTCTGATTACACCCGTCGTTGATTTGTGTATATGCCACGAAATGAGCCATTTATTTGCTGCTCTTTTTTGTCTCTTATCCACCACGCTGGTGATGTCCCGTGACATCACGAGCCCAAACTTCTAGTCATTCCAGCGATTTCTCACATTTCATGTCACATCAGTGATACTCAGAAAGGGTCACTAGCCACGCTGTCGACACCGAGGGCACTTGTAGGCCATATTTGTGGCTCGAGGCATAAAAAGGTTGCCCACATATAGTCCACAACATCCTTTCTTTGAGGAGACAGCATCATCGTTGAAAATGCCAACAACATAGATGAATATTTAACTCGCAGGTTATTTTCGCAGATTATATAATCAGGCGATCAGCCATTTGTCAGTTAAATGTCACTTCGTGCATGGTCGCATGTATGTAGTGGCATTGAAGTTGCAAACTTCGTAGGAACCTTGGTGCGCAAAGTCTGCAACCTTTTAGCAAGGATGAAGCTTTCAACCCTTGAAAGGATAAAAAAGTGTATGTTTACTGCAGCATCGGCCGTTTCCATAAACTTTATGCGCAAGCGAGACGGCGCTAGGCTTGTGCCATCGATGTTAGTATCGGATTGCTGCCCATTGAAAAGGATACTAAGAAAAAGAGGTTATAACTGTCGATGGAATTCAGCTTAGGTTGCGTGACGAGCAATTGACTTGTCTCTCACAAGAGAGCTATAATTGAACAAGTGGACTCGAGGCCTTCAATTGAGACAGACAAGCACGCGTCGGAATATTAGCCTCGTTAGCGCGACTCGTCTTGCCCAGATTGTTCCATTCGTTTAAAGCCTCTATTCACTGCGTTGTAGCTCAAAAACCACGTCTCCAAGAAACCGTTACAAACGATCCTCTCCAGTCCACCTCTTCACATTTCTTTTCTGAGAGGCTGCACTCCAATCAGATGCTAAAACATTTTTTTGAAACTTTTGCTAGACGTATATGATGCAAATATTGCGTATCATGTTGCAACATGAGTCTGTTTGCTCTGAGAACGCCCATGATTCAAAGCGGAAGTCTTGGCCCCATCAATACTGTAGAACACAACCTCATAGAAACAGTGTGGTTATTGAGGTGATTACGTCACAAAATTTCACTGTTTATAGACCACAAATGTAGGGACGTATTTTTGAATGATGAGTGCCAAAGTGCACTAGATCAGCTGTTGAGATCTGTGCAACGAACTAGCCGTATTCGATGCGGTCAACGTGGTGTGATGTAACGCGATCACTATTGTGAATGCGCGCTCATGTAATTAGCACATTAATATGGGCCTAGTTAGCGCCCAACACTCTAAAGTATTGTTGAAGTAGACAGATTGCCAACTGCGCGCTGCAACAAGGCGCATCTTGTGTTCTAAGCTAGCGAGTATGCGGTGATGGGGTGTAAATTCTCGCCTTGTTGCACGCCGTTTTGTTTGCAATTCGCATTTGAGTGCTTATGAATAATTCTTTTATTCAAATCGGCTTTCATGACAACACACCGCGCCCCACCGAATGTGGTCTGCCTTGGGCGTGCCTTGGCTCACGCCCTCCCTCCGCTCATCTCTCCTATCCGCCAATAATGAACGACTTCTTGCGTTCAAGTCGATTGCCTGTCCCAAAATTCAAATTATTTAACTCTGTCATTTCCGAATTTATTTGCTCGTTTAAATCAAACTTACTGCAGATGCAAATATGTTGATTTATTAAAATATAGCATATAACTGATCGACCTATTTGACACATTTGATCTATTTGGTGTGCAATGTGGAGACACGATGGATTTAGCAGAATGCAATGGAAGTTTGCGGGAAATGAGATGAACTTGAGAAGCGGTTATTGTCTCTGTTGGTTGCCAGAACACTTGCGATCACTCGTGAACAAATAGCTTGTCCCTGAACGGCGATTCACTCTTTCGTCTATTTATGACGGCTGCGAACCTAGTCCCTCGAGGATTGTGCCACATCACTGCATTCGAATAGGAAAGCAACCAAATCTGCCTCCTATCTGACACAACTCGTACGCCTCATACTGCTGATACTTTTCCCATTCCGCAACTATCTTCTGTCACCGTCAATATTTGAGCAAAATGTTCATCACTTTTTTCTCAGTATTTTGGTTTACTATCATGCATTATCGAAAACACCTAGAATACTCACGTTTGTCATTGTGTTTTGTTTCATTATGAAAGAGTTGCCTATATAGCAATGCAAAAGATGGCACATTGAAATATAAACAACATAGCAATCTTTTTTTCACAAATGCGTTAAGGTTTCAGCCGTCTTGGAGTTGAGCGCATGTCATCATTACCATGAATGAACCCACTAAACGTTCGGTGTGTTGATTCCATAACCTTATAATTATGCGTTTCTATCACAGTTTGCGGATTTTTTTTCTCATAAATCTGGAAGGGATCTACGATCAACGTGGCTAGTGTTCCTGGTGGGTGAATTGCCAAAACTGCTGTCAAAAGAACACCTCCTAGAGTTCAAGTAGTAACTTTGATATTACCTTTTTTTGAACATATCAGTGCTAGGCATAAGTCAGTTTCCTTATAAGTTCCCTCGTTGGCATATGTGCACGTATGCAATTTTTCCAGCAAACGAAATTATTCGTCCAGCGCCACCAATCTGACCTATTCAATATTGGTTTGTTTGTGCGTTTGAAAATTTCTGAAGGATACGCATTGCAATAGCTTCTCCGCTATGAATGCGAAGCAGGTGTCTGGGGACTTGTTAATTTCATCTTTTGAACAGGAAATCTGCGATAATTAAATTTCAGGCCTGCAACTTTTGATCCCATGCGCAATTTCTGTAACTGATCATCTCTCTTTAGGCAGTAGTAAATGCTATGAAAACTGTTAACGTTATACTGCTTTGCAGTCGTTCGAATGCTAACGAATCAACTTCTGATTGAAGGTCCGGTAATGTGCTATTGCCGCAAGAAGTTATGTTGCAAGATCATATTTTGCCTTTTTTGAGAGGGATAGGAGGATTGACGGCATTTTGCCATGCAAGATACTGTGGATTTGATGAGATGGAAATACGTGCAATACGATCCAGCAGTTGGAGTTCCCATCAAAAAGAATTTTAAAAAAATGAGCTATCAATGGATCGCTTATACGGTCGACCGACAGCCTCAACTAAAGCCTCGTTATGTACCGTGGTTTGTTGCAAAACTAAATCTGAATTTCAAAATTTGTACGACTGCCCATGACATTTTAAGCGGCACGCAGTAAGAATGAAGTAGCATTTGAAGACCATCCTGCGTCAGATTGTACAAGAAGTTTTGATGGTACAACAGTGTTTGAAAAAAGACTGTATAAATTTATTCAACCTCTATAGTACACTTCACTTAAATTTTCACATATTAGCTATTCTCTTATCATCGGGAACACCTTAAGAATAAATGACTTTTGAAACAAAATTCAAACGTTTTTCTTAAAAACTATTCTGTCGGCTTCACGAACAGCACAGCCAAGGAACGAAAACCTTATGCGGTAGTCTGATGCCTCATAGACTTGAAAGCATAAAAAGTTGTCCGCCTGCTCAAAAGTGTTTGCTGAATCGGTTTTCTTAAGACCTCTTTTTCTACACAGGCCTTTAAGGTTTTCATGTTGAGGCGCCTGAATACATATGTATCGAAAGGAGTGAAAATCATCTATAATTGGGTCTTTAAAAAAGTTATTTGAAGCACCGTACAATGTTTGAGCTTTTCTTTTTCGTTTCCCCAACCTTTCATTTCAATCAATTCCACTTGAAATGTGATCGATTCACGCGCTGCATAGTGTAATTGCCCAGTCCTCCCAACTTGATAAACCCTTCAGCACGACTAGTGGAAGGACCGCATTGTATCTCTTATCAATCATCAACATTCAGAAGGCCGAATCTGTCGAAAAGAAGCGTAAATGCCAGATGTTTTTCTTCTAAATTTTGAACAGACAAGTCTGAGACAAGGCTCTGAGAAAAAAAAAAGAAAGAATTCGAAGATACTCAGGCAGATTTCGCTTAGTGATTTTGATAGGCGTCCCTTGCATGTGATTTCAAATATAGCGGTTCTAAACGAAAACATTTTTTGAGCTGCATATTTGGGTACCATATGATGCCTAAGTTTTTGAAATCAGTTGCATACGTTCGCTTAAATGTGGCTCAGCGAGAGGCCTAAATGTGGCTTATTCGATAAATCAACCTCTGGGGTAGCCGTGAACTTCTGTTAACTCTCAAGTCTTACATATGATGGAAATGATTTTCCAAAGTGGAAGTGTGCCTCCTTGAGAGTCTCTTAGTTTCACCAGGGTTGATTGAAATCAAGTGGATGGATAAATTCTACGAAGACTGCGGATGCGTTTTCAGAGTCTTACAGAAACTCATGGCAAACATGGAACCTATTCGGTTCGCTTAAGAAATACCTCCATCGATTCAAAATTATGCGGTAACAATGTTTTATAAGTATCCTCAGTGCAGCTACAAATGTAGCGAGCGACATTTATTCTTCTGAAGAGGTTTTCATAAGTAGCACGTTTCATTGATATAATCGCAAGAAGCACTTATCGTGTCAGCCATCTGACCCAATTCTTTCGTTGTGCTGGAGTCGCTATTGTTCAATGGTGGTGACTCTTTTACAGCTTTAAGGGCATCAATGCTAGTTACACTTTTGCTTGAAATAGAAATTTTTAATTCCATGTTGTTTCTTCCGTTCTACGGCTGCGCCTTCAAATATTCTGTACGCAATGAACAATCGTTTGGTAATTAGCCGTTGCAAAATGGACCTCAAATGAGCTGCTATTGAGAAGCAGATTTAAAAGTTTCATCATGATATATAGCAGTAATTTAGCATTGTTCTTCTTTAAAATCTCAGTGGAAAAGATGCATTCAACTTCGCATCGATCAAATATGCAATTCAGTTGGTTGTTTTGTTGAAGCTTGTGAGATTAGTGTGCAGTTAAGTACGTTCGAGAGTTAAATTTTCCCAATGAAAGCCATTTGTTGCATATGTGTGTCTTTTTTTCGGATTTCGAAGTTACGAGTTCGGAGTAATTCCCCGGCGTGCAATTATAATTGCCGTAAATTGAGAGGAGTTGTTTCGAAATGGCCGCCAACCTCATTAGCGCAACGGAATGTTATGATGTGGTCCGGCAATATTCTCACAAAGCTATACATGTCAACATAATACAAACTTTTCAACGAATTTTAAATGATTTTCGATTTTATTGCTGTGGTTGCTGTTTGCTGAATTAAACAATCATAATTTGCGTGAAGTTTCCACTCGTGAGACGACTAATTTATTCATATAAGAAATGCCGTAAATGAGTATCGCCCGGGAGCTATAGGCTAAGTTGGAATGATCTCGTGAAGTGCAGCTTGTTTGTGAAGCGAATTGTTGTGCACTTTGATTTTGATCCTGACTGAGCGTTTTGGTGTTCTTACATGGATGGCGTTAACAATGTGCAAAAGTGATGGCTGGATGCGCGCCGTTGCCCGATTGCAATCTCCTTCAAATGTTGCTCTCCTTCCGCGTTGTTTAACATGTGCGTTCGTTTGAATTTTCACTTGACGGCCGTAAAATCTTTGATTTGAGTAAATCGCATGTCCATACAATACCATGATATCATCCACCTAACTATAAAATTGCTGTAAAGGTGGCCGGCTCATAAAACTGCTCTAATAAGCTTAAGCGCCTATAACCACATTGACTCGTGCACAATTTTCGCTTTTAAGACAATGAAAAGTTGTAATTATGTAGGGGTTTATGTAAAGAGATGAACGTAAGAATTGATAGATGGGTGACGGAGTGGCTTCGATAATACGACCTAGATAAGAGGGGAAAGGGAACCGTTAAGCTGAGCGAATTTGCTAGCTAACGTTGCGATAAAAGGAATCTAGACGAACAAATTTTCACCAAGCCGAGAGGCGCGCTGGCTGTAATTTAGAATGCGTAAATTTGCGCATGTCGTCTCTATTTGATTTGAGTTCGTCCAATTTGCGTATTCTTTGCGCATGCTCCAATTTTTGGCTCTTGTTAGCCAGCGACGAGTTCCAGCACAGTAGCGTCAACCCGAGCCAGCCAATTGTAGAGGATGGCTCCGCCCCTCTCCGCTCACCCTTTCATAAGGCTTGTCGAAACGTTCGCAGCTAGACGAAGTTCCTAACGGTCGACGGCTTAGAATCGGTCTTCTTTAGTCGTGCCACAAGTATCTCTTGTACTATATTACTTTTCTTTATTTTTGTCATCTTTAGAGTTAGCCATGCTGTACAATGCGTCAGTAAGTCATTCCACATTATTTTTTTAATCAGGCCTTTCAGTTGATCAAAAGTGATCAACAAGATGGGGAGATATATAAATCCTTTGTTGGATTAGATGAACAAACAGCATGAATACAAGTAATCATGTGTAGTGTACCAGAGCAAATGCTAACTGGGACTTGTATCTATGTGGACGCTCAGGTCCAGCTCCAAGAACAGTGAGACACGCGAATTTTTATTTCACTTACCTATTGCCATGCTAGTTGTGTCAATTTCTCCATCTCTTCGCCCATCAAAACGTCTAAGAAGTCGGCTCAAAGAACGAATATGCAAGGAGACCATTTTTTTGCAAAAAATAAGTGTGCATTTTCACTCGCATTTTAGTTTTGAATGAAGATGTTATTGTTGAATTGTTGCACTGAAAATAATGCGTTTGTTCGCTCAGTAAAGGGGTTTTATCACTGGCTATTTTTATAGGTTCACTTTTGTTTTTCTGATATCTCATCTCACTTCTTCGATGTGTTAACACACAATTTTATTATCAAAGCTCATAAATTATTAACCTCACTTTTCAAATTTGCACGTATAGATATAATGAAAAGATATTAGAGACTTCTGCTATAGCGTTTTTACCAAATTGGTTTCAAAGGTAAGAGCCATATGGAGCAAAATCAGGGAGCACTGTTTTGTCACATTCGAATGATGGTAGCTTCACTGACCATAACGTTGTGTGGGGAAAGTAGACGTCTCATGCTGCAGCTAATCTTAGATTTTGTGCCTTGGGCCGTGCAGCTTTGCAGTTTCGGTTTGAATAAAGAAGTAACGAGAAATTCATTTTGAGTCATTTGCTAACGTTTTACCTGTCGTGACTTTGCATCACCAGCAGTCGGTCGTGTTGCAGTAACACCAAAAAATATGATGCTATATCAAATTGGCTTAAACTCTGTCGTCGGCTTGCGGCTAACTCGGCTGTGTGCAGATGGAGCATTCGTTTGAGTAAGGATAGGTTTTTCTTGATTTATTCAATTGGTGATACAAATAAAAGGCTTTATCACCAATTGTGGAAAGAGCTCATAGCTTAATTGCGATTTACCACAACAATGTTTGAGTGAAGTATGAGCGTCAAGCTTAAGCTTGTTGCGTTGCCATTATAGATGCGAACGGACATCTTTTGCGATTCTCGAAAGTACCCACTGCGTGTGTTCGATTCGTGAGAATAAAATGCGATATCGTGTGAAACTTCACTGAAAAGCTTCGGCGCGCTATAGGCGAAAATTGATTTCGTTTCGAAAATCGCGAGCATAGCTGCGCTCAAATACACTTTCACTCTTCCCCCTATCGATTCCGCCTAACAAGCTACTTCCTCCCGGATTTGGCTTCATTCAGCGTACGTCTCCTGTGGTCATCAAATGAATAAATTTTTTGCCTAAGCTTATGCGATGCCGATAGTCGTTAACGTAGAATAGATCATTTAAGCAGGTTAATCACTTCCCTTGCGTTTTACGCTTCGAAATACTTAATACAAAAGAAGATGTCATGGGAAATCGTTCGACAGAGTGCACTCTCGGTGGTGTGAATGTGAATGCGCAGATCGTTTATCACCACCTTCTGCAAATAATAAAATAAAATCGGAGAAACAGCTGATCGGCGTTGTTAATTTGCTGTTTGATAATCCGCTATCAAATCTGTCACATCTTTCGCTGCTCAGAAATTGATGCACTATTTCTAGTTGGCTTCGGGTATTATATTGTGGTTCGCCTAAAGTATGAGATTATTGCATGCGTTAATGACAAGATACAACATCTAGCTGGCATCGTTTTGTCGATCACAAAGTATGAAATTTTTATTCGGCAATTACACTTCTAATGCGCTCTTCAAAGCTTTTTGCGCAATGTAACGTCAGCGGCTGTCTACAGAAAAGACTCAAGGAGGGTGTCTTTATTCATTTTTGCATGAATGAGTGTATTTCCATCCCTCCGGTGTGTCATTATGCTTATGCATCTGCGTCTATCCTATTGAATCAGTCTACTAGTTAATAATATATGCTCACTTAATTTCTTCGCTGAATGCAGCCAAATTCTAGTTTGAATCCCTTTGATCAGCCTATACATCGACATTTGCATACGTTCACCTTTAAGTGCACTTAACTGCGAACAGAAGTTGTGCTTTCTGGACCAGTTCTCAAGAAGCTTCGTGTTTACGGCAATATACATGCCAATAATAACGTCTATCCCGATCTGTTTGCGAGGATTCAAGCTTTTAGTTCATAAAGCCTTGTTAACAAAAGCAATCCATTTTAACAAAAAGTTCTCCTATCTCCCACATTGTTTGGGGCTCATTCGTATCTTCATTTTGATTCATTTTATGCCAACGAAATTGCTTTCAGTATTCAAAGACATCGTTTGCGTTTGGTTGCTATTTCTTGTTGATGTTCTCTCGTGGCTCTGAATTCATTGGCTCCCTAATGCTCAAACATCCTGCATTAACCTCTCATGGGCGACAAGTTTTGAGCGATTTCTAAAAAGCGTCTTTTACCATAGCACCCTTGCCAAGAAAGCAATCAGTAAAACCAAACGATTACCGAAGTTCTTTGGTACCTACACAAGAGCAATTACTTCATTAGGCGCAGCTCTCGAAATTCCGGACTTCAGTCGGTTCAACCAATCCATTAAAGCAGCTCCTATATCTTTCTCCTATTTAATTTGCTTAGGACTTTCACTCTTAAATCAGCTTGAACAGTTTTGAAAGATTTGGCCTCGTTTAAAATTGGGTAGTTTGTCTATTGGTTAAAACTAGCTCTGTTCCGCCAATTTGGCAAATATTGCCAAGTGAAAAAAAAAGAAATATTTAGCAATAATGGAGTTGAACAACTCACAGCTGATCATGGAGCAATAGCACAACGCAGTTGAATGGTGCAGAGTTGCTGCCTGCTACTAGCAGTTCTTATGCCCAAAAGAGAACATAATAAAATTCAGCCATATTAAAAAAAGGAAAGAAAAACCAGTGTTCTACGGTAAGCCTAATGAAGCCCCTAAATAACTTCGTCATCTCGCAAACCGCACTACAGCGTCACCTCCACGTGTTGAATATTCCCAATTTTTGATGCCTTATAAGTTGCGCATTGAAAATATGAACGAAAACCGAATGCAAAAAACAGATACACTTCGTATTTGATGCACTCATTACTTTGCCGTATCGTTTCTTAAATAAAACAGTGCAAACATTATATTATACAACGGAAAGCCACTTGATGACTGCCGTATCACCAAACTGCATACCATCGGGAAACTGTTGAAGATCATTGCTATGAATTTATTGAATTTGTAAAGCGCTAAGTCTCGCATTCGGGGTAAAGTCGAATCATCCGCAACTAGACGCTAAGATTTCCTCAGTCAAACGGAAGTATGTGACATTTTCAAGTCCAGTGAATATCTTACAGTGAAATTCATCAGTTCTCATTAATTCGTTTGTGCCAGCATATTTCGAAGAAAATGAATGCACCTTCATCTATATGCAAATTTGTATTATTCCTACATGAAAACAAACTTCGTCTCTTTTGAAATATTAGGCTCTGAGAGTTCAAAAAAATAGCAGTCGGAAAAGAATTTATTGTCGAAAATTCGCTATGCAAAATCAAAAGTCGCTTGTCTGTCCGAGAATAACATCTCTTCACTCATAACTTTTTAGGCATTATATACAAGTGATTCGAAGTTATGCGCATTACAGATGTCCTTGACATTGGGCATTATCCCCAAGACGAAACATCTTCAACTTCTGTCGTTTGCAGCGCAGTTTTTCAAAATTAATCAGTAGGAGACTGCCCTACCGTATTTGAGCCTCACAATATATTCGGGATCGAAATTCTGAATCAATTAGCAAAGAACGTTTGCCAGTTCACAAAAACTTCTCAGCGTATAGACGAAACTAGTAATACTCGCCCACAAATGCTGCTGTAAATTTCTTCCAAAAAATGCAAGAGAAAAAGAAAATCAACGGGAAACTAGGCAGTCTTAATAAACGAAGTGGAAGAAAGTGTTCAGACAACTCATTTGAACTCACAAGACCTGAAGTTTTCAAGCTTGATTGGTTGACCGTTCCTGCGCCGAAAAATGAACTTTTCGAAACAGTCGTATACTCGTCTGTCCACCAGAGAACTCAAATATTCGACATGCACTTATGAGAAACGAACTCGGCGAAGTAACAGTGGTCTTTACACTGAGCGTGTTTTCGTTAGCAGGCTGAGTAGACCGTACAGGAGGGTGGGACTTCACTCGCAAAGTTGTGCATGCTAATCTGGTGTAATTGTTACCTACCTATGTGGTATAAGTGGCCATGCTTGTTCCTCTACAGACACAATTTAGCGGCTTAATAGGCGAAATGGTAAAAAAAAAATGAAAACTTGCATATTGCTATTTGTTTTTATGTGCCGAGTGGGAGAAACGGAGTGCTTCTTGCGTTTTCACTGAAGAGATCTATGAGATTTCCTCGCCAAATATTCGGAAAGCATAGTTGATGGGATCGTGCAAAGGTGTTGTTGCGCAATTAACTCATTAGCTATGCTGCCACATACGTGGGTGAACATTGCGTTCAATGCTGAAAATATGCGTGCAACTTCTTTAAAAGTGATTTGTGAAAGCGGTTAAGAAATCTGTTGAATTGTCACGCAACAGGTGAGATGAATCAATGTGTAAGCGACATATCGTGAGACAAGTACATTCAATGAAGGTATTAGCTACCTGGTTGTGCAGCTGTTGTGAGCGAGCTCTGTTTTCCATCAGTAAAATCGTTACCCATTTTTCGATTTAACAGAATTTCCTCATTCCCAATACATCAAAGAGACTACCCAATATTTCTATCGTGCATCATCCAAAAGATTGATCTCTTGATTGAGGATTTCATGTCTTGAATCAGCTAGACAGAACCAAACAGAATTCTTTAATGCTACACGAAGAACGAATGAGTCACAGAGTTGATAAAATGGATTCCATGAAGAAATGCTAAAGCGGAACAGGTGAATCTAATGATCCTGTTGGAGAGAAGATTTTTGATGCTTGTATCGGTCAGCTGTAAGCTTTTCAGAGACTAATTTTTTAAGTTAGTAGAAAAGTTATCATTGTTGAATCAGGAATTTACAACTTCTTACAGGAATTGGATTATACGTGAGTCAATTCCAGTGGCTTTGCATCTGTTCCGCACCACCTTTCGTTTTTTTCGAGTTCATAGGCAATTTACCTGAAGTTTTTATATGTTTACTCTTTCATCTAGCACACAGTTTATTAAAAATGAATCGTTGTCGGTGCTCAATGGAACCTTTCGAATATAGGATATGTTTTCCTTCATTGTTATGCAACTGCGCAACCTGTCTGCGAAAAGATGGTTGAGGGATTGTACCTGAAGTTAGTACGACATGTTGTTTTCCAATTCTGCTCAAATGATCAACACGTCTCGTAAAATGCCAAGAAATAATAAAATGCACGCAATCGAGTAACTAAATTTTAGCTGGATGGCTTCGGATACGGGTCTCGTTATTCGATATACGGCCTACATGAAATGAAAATGCGACCGCAATTGGTTGAAAATATATGTAGATTTTTATGAGCCTTTGAGTGACTGCAACCCCTTTCGGTGCTAATAGATCAGTTTGGATGTTACAAAAAGAGTATGCAAATCGTTTACATTATGTCTATGCAAATTCTCAGCACAAGTTTGATTGCACCGACACATATGCATCTATATATACCGACAAGTGCGATATTGGCATAAAGCTCATTGCGGATACAAACTTACAAACGCATATTTGCGCATGCACACAAGGACGCTTAACTTGTTGTCATGCCTTGTCCATATTTTCGTTTTCCTGTTCAAATCACCCCTTTTCTGAGTGCGTTTTTGAAAACAAAGTGCCTATAATCATACTACACCGATCAATTGCATTTATTAAAAGTGCTGTTTAAAGGTATAAACAATATCGTCGGATGCATGCAGTACGACTTCAATAATTACTTTGTACTGTTTCAAATTTGAGTGACCATGAGATGACCAAGGAAAATATCGAATAATTCTGAACGAATTTCGAGAATAGTCATGCAGCCACTTCTGACTGGCTCTGACAGAATGTGCAATTGTTAGTGAATGAGGATAAATGGCTTTCACATCTTCGTATTGTAGGAATCGTTCACTGCACAGATTTTGAACCTTGTATTCAACAGGCGTCACTAGATTTATCGTGACGAAAGCGTTCTTTCTGCGGAATCTATAGTTGTTGAAAACTGTAAACAGAGAAAGAAAAGAACAATAATGTACACTTTGAACAAAGCTAGTAATTAATGTTATAGCAGCTCGAATATGAATGTAACGTGTGGTTTTTTGATGGTGGATTTTCGTTCTAATATTCAGCTACATAAGTCACTATAGTTCCGAGAGGAAAAGCAGGAAAGCTGGCCCCACAGAAGGGAATTCTGCATTTATTTTCCAAAGAAGTGATGAAAAACTGACTTACGAAGAAACAATGGAAAAAACTAAAGATGATGTAGATTTGAAGGAGAAAATAGATGGTAGCAGAGAAAAATGTCAGGACAACTTAAATGGATGCAAGATTTGGAATTTCTCAAATGGAATATTGAATCGAAAAAAAGGCATGAAAACGGTAAAGGAAGAAACAAAAGAAACGAGTAGGTAGGTGGTGAATGGTGAGGCAACTGAGATGTCAAACATAAGGCATAGGCGATCGGTGCCACCCCATGGATCACGTGAATATATGCCAACGTTTCACCATCCTTCTGGTTATGATGTTATGGATACTCATCACGATATCATTTTCTTGGTCTTCCAGAGACACATCATGCATAAATTTGCTTTTCTGCCTCTACCATGTTTCCCAAGGAAACTTCGATTCGTAGTCAAACTTTCGACAGCTGTACTTTGATCCTTCACTCATTTTTCGGTGTTTCTTTGTTTTATGCCTATTTCACACCTGAAAAGTTGAATTTCTGGCCCCATAAATATGATAAAATGGGGGCGTAACCGAAGAGATGGTATTTCTGAGCTGAACACTGATGTTGGGATGTAAACATTATCATATAGTGGTTGCTGTTTTGTGTTTCATTCGATAATTCCATTAGTGGTTGCTTTTAGAGTTTCATTCAAATCGGAGTGGTTTCATATATATATATATATATATATATATATATATATATATATATATATATACAGAATGGGCAAAAAAGGAGTGCAACCGAAATAAGAGTGAAGCAAAGGGACGATTTAATGTGCACATGTTTCAGAGATCTCTGCGAAACGCCTAACAAACTTTGCAAAGTCCAGCAGACGGGACTGAGTTATAACAGAAAGTATTCTATAATTTAAAGGCAGAAATTCTGGGCGAGCAGATTACACCCGTTTTATAACACTCAGTTGAGTTAAATTCCTTTCGAAAATACTTCAGTGGTTTAGAAGATAGAGAATATCGCTGCAGGTTTGCAGGAAGAGATCATCCGAAACTTGATGGCGCATATTGCTTACTTCACCGCCCCATTAGGCCAGACGATTGCAGTTAAAGTGGGATTGCATGTACCAGCAATAAGCCTCAGTAGGTGATGTTGTAAAGAAGTTAGCGCTTATATCTTAGCTTCTCGCAGTAAATTACTGCCACCTAAATTAAAAACCTGGCAGTAATAAATGCGTAGGAAAGCGCTCGACGATAGTCTCTTGATAAAGAAACTGCTGTCATACTGTTAACTCTCATCTGGAGACTCATGTTCCGCAGACGTTTTCTTTTTTATAGGATGATGGGCATCATTCCTGCTTTTGAATGGACCAACACAAATTTTACCGCCGTACTTAAAGCAATTGCTTCATTGACGGGGAGCCGCTGTCACAATTTATTTTGATGTTAATGACACCATGCAAACATATAAATGTATATACGCTGCTACATTTACCAGTAAATTTCACTATATAAATGAATAAAGGGCGTTTTAATGACAAATGAGAGTTCACAATAGCTCCAATGAGTGCAAAAAATACTGCTTATCTTTTTGTTACTGCCAGGATGAACACTGACGTGAGGTCAATCAAGTGGGCAATGGTGGACACATAAGCGTCAACTGTTGCTTGTAACGACGACTGTGCACGTCTCGATAGTGCGTAAAGTGTCCGCAAGCAACTACACGTTTAGAAAGTGTGCCCTGTCAACTTGCTCAAAAAAATCTTGCTGCCACTGTGTTTACGTCTAACAGAGCGAAATACGATGATGCAGTGTCACCTCGCAAGGCTGGCCGTAAGGCACACACCACACTTTCACAACCCAGTATACTGTACAGCTTCACAGTAATCACCTTGATTATGCAACCCTCTGAAGAACTGGGTGACGATCCATAGCCTCTTCGACATTGCTTGCTATTGCCACTCCCAACGTTCCTCCCTTCTCCCTCCCATACCGGTAAGGTTAACGCATAAAGCGGTCCGTGCTTGTAATTTTAGTTCATGTCTGAAAGTGCACATGAGCACCAGAGGCCACCAAAAACGCACGACGAACACAGTGGCGCTAATCACACAAATGCCGCTTCGATGAACAAATAAACGATGAAAAAACATGCAACTGGGTATAAAAGAGAATACCCTCAAAAACATTCATTCCGCGTGATCGCGAAGGCCGTGAGGACTTCTCGAGGGGCACAGTCACTATGACATATCTTATCGGTCGATTGATCTGACCACCGGATCATAATAGTGTGAGATTCAAAATTATGGTAGTGTACTGGCACAATGCTGAGCGTAGGAACACCTCATGAAGAAAATCGAGTGATCGCGAACAGCTTCTACCCTTGAAAAATTTCGCTCCTGGGCCGCTTCGACTGGAAGACCCCGCATTTCGGGAAGCTTGAGCTACTTTAAGTGGTCTGCGATCCTGAAGCGCGTCAGGCATCGCGCGGCCACCGATTTATGGGCATCCAATTCACGTTTACATCCGATCTGTTTCCGAGATCACCGAACAACACTGTAGCTCCTTCAAAGAAATTCCGTTCGATATCTAGCCCTCGGATGTCTGGGATCCCAAAGCTACCCGCTAAGCGCTCGGTTTTTCTTGTTCTTATAAATTCGAGTGCACGCAAGCTACATCTGAAGGTCCTTGAAAGCCGGCTGTTAGACTCGCCATATTCCCATGTTCCTGCTTCTCGGGGCCTCGAAAACAAAAGCTAGTCGATGAATGATAGGGTAGTTATCTATGATCGCCGGGTATGTGACGAAATTCGACTTCAACTGTCGTCATGAAATCTTTACGTTTAGATCGTGCTCGCTCGCACCAGATTTTGCAGTACCTCAAAAACCATTTTTATTCTCAGAATATTTCAAACAGAAAGACACCTTAAATGTTGCTATGCTGAATAAGTTTCTTCTTAGCACTTCTTGCAGCAAACCGCCAATGAAACTCGAACTGCTTGAGAGTTATCTTCATGAAACCGCTTAGGCAGTGCTAAAGTTTTCGTTATGTAATTGTTTCTCGCCTGATCTTATCAGTGATGCTTTCTGTACCACGGTTCTTAAAATATAGTATACTGTACTTTTAGCGCGCTACTAAATTACAGCTGTGCTACACTTAACATTGTCTTGTCTATAACTATACTATATCGTACATACAGCCTTGTCTAGAATTATGCTTTATTTTATTATAAATACTTATTCTATGATCCGTCTATATTATATCACATTTTGCCACTCCAAGCGCATTAAACTACACTAAGCTATGTCTTAATCTTCACTTTATAGTTTTTTTCAACACACTCCACGAAAATGGCTGTTGACTTTAGAATGCTGGGTATTTTTTGAAGCTAGCGATACGATAAGCTAAAATAAGAAAGTGATTGCAGGAGCATTGAAGCTTAAGAACTCATATAAACTATGGATTATAACAATAGAACTAAACAGCGAAACCCTAGAAGCATAGATTTTTGTTTGATGATTCTCCTGAAAATCGTTTAATTTAGTCCACATTGTGCTCCATCATGAAAACAAATATGATCGTACGAAAAGTAGAAACAGTCCCATTAATTTCGACACAGACAAATCTTTGTCTTGACTTGATTTTGCTGATGCTTAAATACTATTGACTGCCATACGGCATGACGTTTTGTCCTCCTCAATAATCTTGTTGCAGTCGATAGTGAACTCAGATAAAATTGGGGAAGAGAATTTGTTGTGGCGCTGAACTCATCTGTTCCTGCATGTCAAAGTGCAAAAAAAAACATTAAATTTATCTTTCTCCAAACTTTCAATCATGTTTGCCTATGAAAATTTTCTCTTTTCTTCATGCGAGGTTTTGGCGCGCCAAGACTTCTTGCCTGCCTCGTCCTGCAGAACTATATCCAACTTTCGCTCAAAACTGAACGGGAGAGCTCCAAGCGAAGAAAAGTCATAGAGCATATATTTCACAAAACGAAGCATCCGCAACACGTTTTACTCACTTAAATAAGTGAAATGGACAAGCAGGATGAGGTCTCGCACAACTCTTGTCCTTCATATAGAAAACTGTTTGACATAAATGAAAGCCTGAGGTTGTTTTCATCGGTTCGGTGTGAAAAAATTCAACTTAAGCGATTCTCATTGTTGTTGAATTTGCAAAGTGATGGTTGGACGCTACGAGGAGCAAATTGGCTAGAAACGTGCAGTACCCTCAAGCAAAGCTTTTGTGGTTTCACCTCATATTCTCTGTTTGTCCTCGAAAGGTTTTCGGGGCTTCAACGTCGATACGATTGTTCATTAAATTAGTTATCGGTTGTGCATCGCCCTTCACAGCAATGAGAATCGCTTAAGCCGAAATTTATTTGACACACTGCGAAAAGAAAACTGTCGTTGGGCTGCAGTTTAGGCAAAACAAATCCCCCACATCAATGGCTCCTTCCTTATGCCGCCTCTTCAGCTACGCCGTCTCTGCTGAATTCGATTAACAAAATTCATTCCGAATGCTCCATTTTCTAGCATCGATTGGCTATGATTATCGGTATGAGAACTCATCCTCTGTGGATTTGGTCGAAATCTTTAGATCATTAATTTTTATGAGAGAAACAATACTTTTTGTCATTTATAACGGCGTTACAGCCCCGAGCCAGGTGCAAAGCTCATTTGAATTCAAAGAGTGAGACGCATTCATAAGTTCAACAAATTGATTTAGCGTATGCAGCATTCACACAGTTTCCGCAATTGATGACCAGATTGGATCAAACAAGGTATTCTGCCAATGAAATCAGCATTATCACTTATCACCATGCCATTACAATCGATAAAATTTAATTTACCCTCTGCTCAAATTTTGCAAGAGTATTTCATGAGACACCGTCATTGACGCTTCCCGCTTGCATAGGTAAACAAAGGCAAACCAGTTAGAGTTGCTGTGAACAGTCGATGATATGCTGCTTCGAAAAAAGAATCGGTCCAATTGGCAGTCGAACAATTCCTTGAATACTATACGAAAAATTTCTTGCAGCTTTACGAATGCAATGTTTTTGTGAAGATTTTCTAGTAGTTTAGTACCTTCAAGATAGACATGACTTCGGTCAAATGTGCTGAATTATTTAGAACATCTTGTTGGATATCTCAAAGTTTAAAATGAATCGTAGTATATTGAAGCATAACCCACCATGTAAAATATACTATAGAACTTTTCTTGTCTCTTTAATACGAAACGTTTTGGCTGTTTTGATTGCTTTCGCTCTGCTTTGCAAACTGTTCTTATTTGCAGCATTCGAGGGGGGAAGCAGGCCAATGAAGCGTTAGAAGATTCAACAAACAACAAATTCTAGGAATTGACAACCACATTAAAGGTATGTTTTCAACATAGTACCATATGTACTTTCGGTTCATTAAAGCACCATTGGCCTTTCTTCAGCAGTTGATGAGCAAATACATGATGAGGGGTTACGATATACACTTTAACAAAATATTTGTCAAACGTTAAGGTTCATAAGTGGCACAGAATATTTTATAACGGTTGCGCAGAAGAATTGGTTGGTTGCCATTCATTAGTCTTCTTCGTCACTGAGAAATTTTGTCCTGATGCGTTCTGGAAACGATACCTTAAAATATAACGTCGAGAGGAGATAGCTGAATCCAGATGCACGCTTACTGCTAAAATACAGACGTATAACATTTGTTGTCAGAACTTACACGCATGCCACTTCCTGAATGAAGTCATTGACATTATTTAATAGAATTATTAACCTGTCATCTGTGTATAAGATGACGTAAATTTTCTAACTTCAGTGGATTTTCTGGAATCTTTTTATCTGCGCCAAGGAATGCAGGAAATTTGTTTCGCTAATAAAATTTTATTACGTTGAAAAAATTTGTTCACTCGGAACATCACGTTTTTCTTTGAGGATTCTAATCTTTCAGTTTAAACGTTTCTTTCTTGGGTCATGAAATTAGCACACTGCACTATATTTAATTCCATGCCATTCGGATAATATGAATGTTAACGTTCGTTTCTTCTGCCATTACGGTCAGTTGCTATCGTTTGCTCTCATGGTCTATGAGATAATCGTGGGCGTTAATGAGAAACTAAATGCCCTCTAGATTTGTTGTGTCATTGCTTGAAGAGAGGAACTATGAGAAATTAATGAAAATTTAATGTCACTCGCGCAAAACTTTCATCCCATTAGTTGAGCAGAAAGATGGCCGCTTAATAGGTGAAGGTGACAGATGCGAAATGGCTCGAAGGGTCCCTCATTCTTCGCTCCTATGGTTGTAATGGAACGGAGGGATGGTATATCCTAGAATGATACCTTCGTAATTGCACTAGGATGTGAGCGGAAATTCTATTCGTTTTTTACACTTGCGGCCTTATTGTCAGCTATCCACTTAAGCAGGCTATCCTGCACTAGTACTACGGATGAGGCAAAAAAAAGTTTTTTCGAAATACACAGCCAGCGTACTTACGGCAATCGCTGAACGATTAACTGAATCGACTAGTACCTGAATTTTGCGGGCAATTTTTTTAAGAGTTATCTTAGGCGTAATGTTAAGTTCTCAGACTAGAAGGTAATTTCTGCCCTCACATATCACCTCTATTGTTCTAGTTTTCAAAGATGCTTTGCAAGCTGCGGATCTTGTCAATTCTGCTTCATTTTTCAACTCCCTACTGCACTCAGTGTAGCGAAGCTTCGAGTAGCCCTGCCCATTTATCTTGTGCATATAAAACACACAACGACAAACCTCGGCAACTTCCTTTCTTCCTCGTCCTTCTTCCACCTCTGAAACTCCAATTCAGGATAATTATTTCTTGTGATCGTGAATTCTGGCGCAAGAAATGAGCGAAGACAAGCACATGAACGATGAAATTGGATGAAACTCTGTGAGGGGTGGAGAAAGGCAAACGGAGGGAACGCTCTGAAAAACTGAAAGCCCGAGCACAACATTGTTTGTCGATGCGATCACATGTTGCCACCCTACTCGTTTCATGTTGGATTAAGCACCAGGGGAAATGGCTCTAAAGAAATATATCTCCCGGGAGAAAAAAAGATATTGATTCGAAAAGCATGCGGCTTCCGTTTATCCTCTAGAGGAATCTGTGCTAGGTAACAATGGTCTTCTGGAGATGGCTTGATGTTGCACGGCATGAATCAGCGACGCCCAGAAATTCCAATTCAATAAGTAACCTCTTATCCATGATTCCTTGTTCCAAAAGTGAAGAAGCTCATCAGATCCCAACAACGACGACCGTGCTGGTGGCTACAACATTGGAACTTCGGCCTAACAAACAAAAACTGTGACTACAATGCTAAAATTGTTAGCGAAGGAAGTAACAGTGGAAATGAATGACTGGCACAATGAGATACGTTCTCTTTGAACGAAGGCTGAAACAATGAGCGTTCTGTGTGCCATCAATTTGTTTAAAGGATTTGATTAATGACTCATAAATCACAAATACGTTACCCCTAAAGCCCTCAAATTTCGCATTGTTTCAAGTTCTTTGATGTTCAACTCTTCCAGTATTAGCATGATCTATTTATTTAAAACGCATGTGACTTTCCCTAATTTAAGTGAGCAGTCTCTGCTAGTTGGTAATCAACGTATGCACGGTGGGCTGCGTTTTCATGACGGTGTCGCTAGCTTCTTGCTTTGCAGCCACTGAAGATTTGTTATACTCAGCAGTTTATTGAATGCCTCAGAAATAAGGAGTGCTTATCAACGTTGTATGTTACTGATGGTGCCGCAAATGTAGTTGAGAGTTTGCATGAAACAGATCTCGCACCACTTTAGTTTAAACGTTTTCCTGCTAGTGCTGACAAAACTTTCCTCGTGGACATTGTTTTGTCGAGGTCATTTTGAGAACTGGCCTTGTGAGAATAGCTTCACTTATTGCCGCCCTTTATTAAATTCTTTACTGGATCCCTGTAAAATCCGTTCGCTCGAACTGGCTCAACTAGTTTGTTTTCCGCTCACCCGTTGATTCAGTAGGCGCACAAAGTCCACCGTCCGATGGTTCGGCAGCCGAGCAACTGAAAGCAATAGTCGATGATTCGAAATAAGCGGAGAAAACCGGCTCACTTGCTAGAATTTTGCAGATTGCCTTCTACTTGGATTTTACCAAACGATGTTTGAGCGCCTCGCATAAGGGATATTATAGCTGACTTTTGTACAAAAGGATGAAGCACACATTCAGGAAAACGCTCGTGAACTTTTGTATTCACGCTTCATTTTATGGGTTCTGCATGCAGTCTTCGGAGGTTCACTCAACTTCGCACTAGCTGTAAAGCATTGCTCTGGCTGTCACTAAATAAGCACAATGGTTGCGGTATTGCTGCTGTAACCGGAGCCTTTATGAGAATTATGTTCACACATTAATGGATGCACTAAAACATCGTCAATTCGTCGAATAACTGAAGTACTCATTAGCTGCATCACGATACCGCAACAAAATTACTCACTGATCACTGAAATAGGGCATTGTCTTATCCAGTAATGAAATCCGTGATGAGTGAATGAGGAAGGGGAGTTTAGCATGATAATGCACCTTCTATACAAGGATATCGTGCTTATATTTGCCAAGTGTCATACAGATCGCTGTTTTTGCACGCACCGCAGCCAACTGATCAGAAGGACACCATCCGTAAAGTTGCTTTAGTATGCGAACGCTGAACTGCTTTGCTTCATGTCCGATGCTCTAAACAAATCTATTAAGCTACTAGTGAGATCAGTTATATGTTGTTATGCTTCTTTACTTTTCTTCTTGATTGCAGCAATAGTTTTCTTTCTCAAATTGCAGCTAATATGATGTGTCGTAAGCTTGTTCGCTTTAATGCCTCATCTTTCGCTGCGTTACTTGAATGAACTAAAAATAAGTCGATGTGATCGCAACAAGAAACCCAAAGTAATCCAGTGGACTCTTCCTCTCTCAGTACTCAACCTAAAAGATTGATTCGTCTCCCACCTCTCGAGGTTCTACTCAACTGCTCCATCGATATCCAAATGAAATTGTGGTGGCATACTCTAATGTTAGTTCACTGGTCATCTGCACGTTAAATTTAAAATTAAGCAACCGAAAATTGAATCCGCTGATCTATGCTGTATGCGTGCTGAGCTTAAGTAGTTAATGTTGCATTCGCTTTTGACAAAGACAGCAATACCCCGATCTGTTACTGAATTCGATACTCCTGACTTACTAATTAAGCAATTCGGTTTCAAATAAAGAGAGTACGATATGTGGCATTTACGACAATTCAGAAATTCCATGGTCCTCTTATTCTGCAGTGATTTAGCATTCGGAAGTAAACACTTCTACTGCTCGCACTGATAGCGATCACTGCAATTTGAAATAAGCACTCTGCAGCGGTAGCGGCACTTGAATGTTAGGCTCAAAGTCTCCCATGCCGCATTGCTAACAGAAGTTTTTTTTAGGGAATTCCGGCGAGAGCCAAATTTTATTGCGCGCTGCCAACTCTGGATGAACATAGAGAACAAAAGCAACGGCGTTCAACTGAGCCACGTCTCGTTCACACTGCTCTCAGATTATAAATCTGTATTCTGTTAATCGTTGTTTATATAGGCGAAGCTTATCTTAAACTGTGTCTACGTCTGTCTTTGTTGACCTCTTTGGGTGAACTTGTTGACCTCTTTGGGTGAACAGAAAAATCCTCAAGTTAGTCAGATCCGAGCACGCGATTTCCGTCCTCAGCGCGACGGTAGGAGAACGAGCCACGCCCATTGAGTCGTGAAACCACGCCTAGCAGAAACAGCCTTCGTGCGTCTTAAGCATCGATCGCATCTTGCGCCTCATAGGAGAGAAGCTGCTGCGGCACTGAAGTAGGCAGATTGTCGAAGCCATCCTAGGTGCCTGAATCGAAAGGCAAACCTTGCCACAATGGGCTTCAATGTACCCATAATCAATCGCGACAGCGAGTGGTGCAAACAATGGATCGACGAGCGTGTTCAAGAACCACACACGCAGAAGAAGCTCGTGCTGGTGATCGTTTCGATTGCACTCCTCCTCGACAACATGCTCTATATGGTGATTGTGCCTATCATTCCCAAATATTTGCGTGATATTCATGCCTACGACGTCGAGTTTGTAGGTTATCACAATGAAACACAGCGGTACAAAAACGGCACCGTCATTGTGCGGATGACAGGAGGGCAGATAGACTATGTTCATGAGGAGGTCGAATTAGGATGGCTATTTGCCTCCAAAGCACTCATACAGATTTTCGTCAATCCTTTCTCAGGCTATATCATAGACCGCATCGGCTACGAACTACCAATGATAATTGGCCTCTGCGTTATGTTCAGTTCGACGGCGATATTTGCACTGGGCCAAAGCTACGGAGTTCTCTTCTTCGCCAGGTCTTTACAAGTGAGTTTTTTGCAATCGCAACTCTTTGACACTTTCTACTGCTGTTCTAAACCAGTCATTATATACGACATGTGCAGAGCTTATTTTTCTTGCTCTTGAATTCCTTTCTGGAAACGATTTCGATTAATGTGCAAGTTTTCGGCATTTCTCCAATATGCCATCATCATGTTTTAAGGTGGCGTAGCACATCTGCTTTGAAAATATGACCTCCTATGTGTGGCGTAGTGATTCGATTGAAATATCTTCAAGGGCATATGGGTGCAATAGCTTCCTTGAAACTTCTTTGTCCAGCCTTTTCACTTGGTTTCAACATTCCTTTCAATCACTTTAAAGCCTAAAGCTTCGCTAAATAGAAGGATATCTCGCCGATGCTATTCGTCAAACGTTTGTCTTAGATATGATTATTTCATTGTTAATGCCTTTCAAAACAAATTGATGAGTGGAAAAAGGAGTGGTCATTATGTATAAGTAGCATTGCGAGTTGCTATAAGATGGCTGTCGGCAGTTGAAGTGTATTATCGGAGCTGACCTGAGTAGAACGGAAGTCATTCGTACTTTTGTCTAAGGGTAGAAAGTACCTCTCTTAAAACAGATATGCTATATTTCGTAAATTACTGCGTACTGAATTTGTTCTTGAAGGCGTGGGAACTAAATTGTCTTTTGGTATAGCCATCTTCGGTTTGGTATGATCAGTTCTTAAAAAACTGTCAGCATATCTGAAACAAACTTGCTCAGTCTTGATTAGCACGGAGTATCAGATGATATATGATTTTTTGGAGCCCATCTAGCATTACTCTAGCAATACGGATAATTTCTTTTCTCCCTTATGTTGATACTTTATTGGCTGAAATTAGGTGAAAGAAGGAGTGAATAAATAGTATTATTTGCAGGGTTTTGGCTCGGCATTTGCTGATACATCCGGCTTGGCGATGATTGCTGATCGCTTTAGTGAGGAAAATGAGCGGTCTGCAGCGCTTGGAATCGCACTGGCATTCATATCATTTGGATGCCTTGTCGCACCTCCGTTCGGCTCTGTACTGTATTCTCTTGCCGGAAAACCCGTTCCGTTCCTCATTCTATCTATGATCTGTCTTCTCGATGGATTTATGGTGTTCATGGTAATCCAACCGAAGCAAAACAAACCAGTTGATGTGTCTGGCGAGCGGGTGCAGGGCACACCAATGTGGCGTCTTTTTATGGACCACTACATTGCGATCTGTTCGGGAGCCTTAATCATGGCGAATATCAGTCTTGCCTTTTTGGAGCCCACTATAACAACATGGATGGCGAGTGAAATGCCGGATACACCTGGTTGGATGGTTGGCATGATTTGGTTCCCTGCATTCTTTCCTCACGTACTCGGGGTGTACGTGACGGTAAAGTTGATGCAACGGTTCCCTCAAAAGGAATGGCTCTTGGCAGCAATCGGTTTGGCGATGGAAGGGATCAGTTGTTTCGCTGTTCCATTCACGGAAAGTGTAGGCCAGCTTATCTTACCACTCTCAACGATCTGTTTCGGTATTGCTTTAATTGATACTTCCTTACTCCCCATGCTCGGCTACTTAGTCGACACGCGACACGTTAGTGTCTATGGCAGCGTTTACGCGATTGCCGACATTTCTTACAGTCTCGCCTACGCGTTTGGCCCAATCATCGCAGGCGGTATAGTGTCAACAATGGGCTTTTTGGCACTGAACATCATTATTTGCATACTAAATCTTGGCTACACACCTGTTTTAGGGATTTTGCGTAAGGTCTATGTGTACCAAGCGTTTGGAGATCAACCGAAACAGCAAACTGTACACCAGAAGCATGAATATACTGATATTGGCGAGGGAGATGGCTATCCGCGAACTGCCATCAACACCAACCACGATTATCAAGACTACGGTTCAGTGCAACAGCCCATGTACAGCAGCAATACTCGGTACCAGAACGATTATCCGCAACCTGAGTACCCGGCCGGTTTCAACCATGATGACCCACTGAACCCACAGTGGTGAAAATTTTATGCAATAAAAGAGGTTTTATAATTCTTCGCTATTGCCGAGCGTTCTTCGCTGTTCTTCCTAGTTTTGAATGTTTAGCATTTACACCGAACATAGTTGCGGCGCGTTGCTTTCTGACGATTGAAAGCTTTTTGCAGTCTGTCTATAGTTGCCACACTGAAATCTTTCAGGCAACTTTTCCTTGTTTCTATTGTAAAATAACTGCATAAGCGTGGTAATTATTGTTGCATTTTTCTCTTGTCTCGAAGCTTTAAGAATGAAATAGCGACGCTTTCAAAGAAGTATTCTGCAGATAATAGCATCTGTGATGTAGAGTGAACTTAGTCGATAATGAATAAATTCGTTCAGCTGGCATTGCTACAGCCACAGAAATTCCTCTTTTTGCCTGCCACAAATAACCTCTGAGAAGCTTCTGTGGAGAAATTCCTGAAGCAAGAAATGCTCCTTTTTTCACAGAAAAGCGGTACTGCTTACTTGAAATTTTATCCACATTTTCATCGGAACGTATCTCCTTATTAGATGCGATAGTTTTGAAAAACCCTGCAAGGCATGAGCTTGAAGCTTGCAACGTGAAAATGACCATCACTTTTTCGTGCTAATATTGAAAGTATAGAATTTTTGATGAAAGTAGAAGTTTCTAGCGTTTACATCGAACGAATCAAGTTCTTAAGCGCATAACGCGTCGAATTGGACTTAGCCGATTGTAAATACTCTCGCTTCAGAATATTTTTGCAAATGGCAACCGAGTAAAGTTTTGCATTATGTGAAGAGAAGAAGAACACCCCATCTTGTGATCTGCACAAAAGAGTAGCCGCTGCACGTCAATACTGCCGATGCGCATACAACTCGTCAAAACGCTTCATGTGTCAAATAGAATTCGATAAACCAATGTCATTAAATCCCATTAAAAGGCAACAAACTAATTCATTCTGCGCAAACCTTTGTTTAGTTTAAGCTACTATAGAAATAATTTAAAATTACCTAAATAGCTTCAAAGCAATGTAATACTGCTATTTTTTGGTCAATTAGACTTGTCTTGCATGCAGTTTATATGGAAGATATAAGACATCATAAATTGAAGTTCAAGATGTACGAATACACAGGATTCAGCCTTGTGAATATGAATCCAGAAAAGCAAATTACTTTCATTAATTAAAAAGAATGGCCACTCCTTTAGTCAAAAAGTGTAAAAATCCGTAATGGGTTGCAAAATGAGCAGCCATATGCTTCGACCTCTTTCGAGGGATCTTCACCATCTTTCCATAAAGTCATTTTCAACGAATCTTTTAAAACTTCCTCCTCACTTCAGGGATCTCCTCTCTGCAAGCTGCAAAACTGCTAAGATATGCATAGGTAATGCATATTTAAGTGAACAGAAACGATGCCTTTATAAAGATAATATATTATTCGATCTACATTTTGCAAAATGTATTATTCGATCTACATTTTGCAGAATGTATTATTCGATCTACATTTTGCAGTTTCTTTCATGTAATGTTTCTCCTATAGCATTTATTTTCATCCCTGCCTTAAGTAACCAAGTTTACTCGGCAGGTCAAATAACGTTATCACATAGGTGTTATTAAATGCACCATGAAATTCAAGGTCGACCTCAAACATGGTCTACAGCTAACCTTAACGGTGCCGACAACCGTTCAGTAACAAACGGTGAAACAACACAGTCCCCTATTTCCACGAAGTGGAGGATTAAACAGTTTTAGAAATTCACGGAAGACATTTCTGCCCATGCGGAAAAACTCAAGAGGAGGATTACAAAGTGGCACATATTCAAATTTTGAATATAAAGATGCAACATTTAGTAGCCGCGTTTCTTACACTATCCTCCAACTGCAGGGATATAACTAGGAGCCCTCTGTGCTTCATTCCTCGGTTGCAGGAATCAATCTTGCCACAGTTCTTTACCCACTGCGTGATTGTGTCTTTTCAAAAACTCGGCTGAAAAAACATGGTTCGGTGCAAAATCCAAGGAAGAAGGTGAAAATTTTTGCCAATTCATCAAGCCCACGTCAAAATGCGGCTATGAATAGAAGAGCTGTCAATGTAGGAGGTGTACAGTAAAGGAGGCTCATGGTATAGAAGTGAAGGCAGCCAACAGAAAGAAAAAAAAAACAACTCAGAAGCGTCGAGGAGTGCAAACGTCCAAACAAAAGCGAAAAGCTGTCACTTTAAAGCACTGTCAACGGAAAGCTGGTGACTCGCTACGCGCTCATCCTACCGAACTGCAAAAATTTTAGTCTCCTTACCTTTCGGCGTTAACGCCTCACGATGTTGAATAGGCAAGACGGCGCCTCATCTATTCAATGAGCTTCTTACCTTTCGGCCCACTTAATAAGAAACGGAACCCTTCTTGTGAATCAGTGTTTGTTCTCCGCTAGAATATCTTTTTGTTCGCAAGGGATGAAACGAAATCAACAATGTACAATAAACTGCTGTCATCGTAATGAACGAAAAACTGTAACAGTACATTTTTGAATGCAAGCACAGACTAGAAGCAAATTTGAGACTAGAAACAACGGACTTCAATCAGTGAGTATGAATTGTTCGTTATCAATCTATAAAGCCACGACCTCCGAGAAATGAAAGGTAGATGCCTCGACCAAAGCTCCGAACTCTTCATTGCACATATCGTGCTCTAGCAAAATTCCAGCGAGGAGAGCAATGAGTATTGGCCGAAGCGATGACCCTCAGCGCAACGTGTCCGGGAACGTTACGAAAGCTGTACTTTGCATGTGGAGATTGAGCACTTCAAGCTCCTTGAGTGCAATCCAACAATTTGAAGTGTTCGACGACAACTTAATTTTAACAGCTTAAAGTTGGAGGATGAACTGTCCCACAGTAACACTTGCTTGCTTGGGCAATGCGAACAAAGCAAAGAAATCAAAACTTAAAAATTCTCCAGCTAAATGGAGTTTGTTATTTGATAAACGTGGGCAGTATGAAGGGACGCAAGTAAGATCGAAATGGCCTCTGGCCTTGAAACTGTAGACAGAAGAGAAAACTACGTCGGGATATTCATGCATTACAAATCTGGACTGGTCCAGAAGCTAACAGATAGCTTGGGATTTGCTTTGTGGTTTCATTTCAGTCATGCATTATGCCTTGGAAGAGCTACGGTTGAAGACAACACATTTTTGGATGCCAATTTCTGAATATCTTAGGTAAAACAGTGTCTGCCTCATTAATACTCGGGTAAGGTCGGGAGTCCCAAGAAGTAGAGTTTGAGTCCCTCGCACCTCGAAGACCTGTGAACCTTGGAGATAATAGCCTGCTCTTCCAAGGCTCACATTCTATTTCTGTCCTCCGCAGGCACCAATTCTCGACAGTCGTTGGGAGGGTCCTCAACCGTGCTCCCTGAGCGCAGCTGAAATAAAAAATGTTAAAATCGGAGGAAAAGGAGAGAAAGAAGGTGTTTACGCCATTCACATCATATTTAAGGTGCAAACGAGGTGGGCAATTATTAGAAATCAAGCGATCGTAAAGTACAAATGGCAAAAGATTGGAAAATTGCACTTTCTTTCAGCTTCAACACACTTCCATGAACACATATCGTTGGATATTTTCATAACGCTACGTATGGTGGTGAATTGAAGCCGATTTCTGGTTATTTTGGTATCGCAACCTCGAAGTCCACAAATCGACGACTTCCTTTGCGTTTTCGGTCTCGCGGATGCCTGAAACTACTTTCTGAATCCGCAGAGCACGTAATAATGTGCAACCCTCAATATCAGTGCATTTGCTGTAGGGCACATCTGAAAATAGAAATAATACCGTAATGATCTAATGGGTGCATGTTTGCGACAGCTGTAAGTCGCAGCCAATGGAGTGGAAAAAAGCATGCATTACGATAAGGGCAGTTCCAGAAGGAATTCCATATGAAAAAAAAGGCGAATAGAATTGGTCTGAGCGCATCAAATTCCCCTTCCTCATTCCTTCCCTTTCTTAACAATATGAGACTCAATTTGAAAATTGTCTTTTCGATAGGTAGGCTATTTCATTGCTCTTTTTTGATGAGCTTCAGAGTGTTGGCGCATACTTTTTGAGTGATGACAGTGACACATCTCGATCCTGCCATGAAAGTAGCATTGCCGTGCTTTACGTTTCCATAGCGCAGGCGTCCGTGGCGCTAATGATGTTCATAGTAGCTCTTCTCAACTTTGACTTTACCAAAAATGCGACACGTTCACACAAGATAAAAGGCAGATGAAAGAAGAAAACACAGACAAAAAAATTATTCACTTATCGCTATCGAAGAGCAGATTATTACAAATTTTTTTCAAGTTGATGGAATGTGAGAAATAATACGTTTCAGCTACGTATGACTTTGGCAATCAAGCAAATTTTGAATAGTGCGTGTTTTTTTAGAACTTAGTTCAATCAAAGATTCAAGCCACCTTAATGATTCTGATCTTGTCAAGCAGAGATATCTTGCAGCCGACTATCTGAGATGTTATGTTAAACTTTTGTGAAGTATTTTCGGAGCTCGGTGAGACGAGGCAATGCCAAACTGCCGTGAGTTTATCCACGCGCAAACATTACGCCAAAAGGCGATGGACTTCGATGAAGGAAGACTTCTGGAAACCCATACGTATTGTCATAAAAGTTGGAATTAACAGAAAATAACGATTAAAGATTAAATGAAGCTCAAGTGAAATATTATTTTCTAGGAGATGAAGCGAAAGCGCCTTAGCGGCATAGAAATATACCTGTGCATACATAGAAATATGCAGAATTACATGAAAACGCGAATATACATAGAGTAACTAAAACGGCATAATTGTGCATTTTGTACCACAATACAAAATAGCAGAGGAACGAAGAACAAACCAGAAAACACACATTCAGAAGATTAACACTCTTAAGTGTTTTGTCGTTGTTATAATCTCCGGTGAAGCAATATGAGAAATGCTGCTACTTACCAAGGTGCTTGTAGAGAAAGCATATTTGGCTATGGAGAATCCATTAGAGAGGATCCTTTTACGATACAAAAATTGTCCATCTATTATCGAATTTGCAGTTGGCGTTTGGCGAATTGCTTACCGCACAGGTAGAACAAAGTGCCCAAAGTTCACTTTTCAACGAACTGTTTTCTTCATTCATTGGAGTACATTTGCAGATATGGATATCGGTACGAAAACGGAGAATAGAAAGGGTGAGATCGATGAAAAGTGGTATGAGGTGAGTAACTTTTTCTTCGCCTTTTGAAAAATTCGAAGCAGATTACTTGCACAGGTGTCGCTTGCATCGTTCGAAAGCATTGATTTCACCGCCACGTGCCAAACGTGGCTTGAAAATGCGTTTTATTTCAAGTTTGAATAGAAACACGGAATGTGCGAATTGTCGCCGCTGTACTCGTCAGCATTCATCAGGAAATCCATATTGAAGGCCACTCAAGCATTAGATGTTGTCCAAGCATCCTTTCACTGTGATTATGCGCAGGAGGGGTGCTGTTCAACAAAATATTGGAAATGAAGAGCAGCGAAATATACAAGAGCGACACAATTTTACAGCAACTTCACTAAACGCTGAACAGTGAGACTTTATGAGACGAACAAAACTAATGCAATGGTTAGTTTAAAGAAATCCCGGTCAACCATTTAGACAGCTCTATCGAATACTATCTTCTAAACAGCTGTTAAATTTGGCTTAAATCGTTTCCACCTTATTAGTGAATTTCGGCAAACTTAAACTGTTGGAGCTGAAATTTAACGTGCTGAAGGACTTGAAAAGATTTCTTAAGTACATACTGTGGAACATGTAAACTTGAAGGCGATGAGCGTGGGGAACTAACTGCGGGTAAAAATGTCGTCCACGCACTTCTAATGAATGGAAATCGCTTAGAAATTGCAAAATGTGGGCCAGCCTCACACCATATTTGGAAAGTAGTTGGTAATAGAGGAATTTCAAGTCAAGAAAAGTGAAGTTCTTTGAAGTATTGCAACCTTGCTGTTTGTTTCAAAAAAAAAAAAAAACAAACAAAAAAACATTAGATGGAGGAGCGATGAAACAGCCTGAAAGGATTTCGTGTTCTATGGCCATGCTAAGAGGAGCGGAAAGGAGAGAGACATAGGGGTGGAGCAAGCAAGCACTCCATCGGATATCTTCAATCGGAGAAGTTCCGCAAATGCAGAGTACTATTGTGAGGAACCATTTATTGCACATATTTACCACCATATATAGAAAAAGAGAACGCAAACAATAAAACCTGTTGCATTAGAAACAGGAAGTGTTAGAAACAGTGATGGTGATGATACACTAAGAAACAATTAAGAAACATTAGGCAGTAGAATTAGAGACTGGAAGCACAATGAAAAAAAATATTTGAACAGCACAAAAGCGAAAATGCAAATTGACATAGAAAGAGAAATGAAAACTGATTGCTAAAAAATGGATTTATCAAAAGCAGCTTAGAAACGTCACAAAGTCCTCTAGAAAAATAAAACAGCAGCCGAAATATTGTGAGAGCATACTGTGAAATAGGTGGATTTAGTGAACTTGCTCTGCTATCTTCAGTTGCACGGCTATCCCACCAACACATGCAATAGTGAGCAAATGTGGAGGAAGAATTAGGAGCGATTGGGGCCTGTCGCTTAATGATCTCGACAGATAAGATTACTGCAATGAACATATTCTCCCACTGCCTTTTACGCCAACCCTCATATGAGACGCGAAAAGCATGCAGTGTTTTTCATTTGTGCCAACAAAAGTGGTTCAGTTTCATTAGAAATAGAGCAAAGAAGCGCTCAAATGCGTGTACAAACGTATAAACGATGGAAAGTTGAGAGCATTGAGCAAAAGAAAAGTCCATTTATCACACCACGATTAAAAAACAAGAAGGAAGAACTTGAGCCGTTTATTTTTCGTAGGTAGATCTATCCATTAAACGACCGTCGGACGTTGCTAAGGGTTGTTTGTATAAGAACATGGGTTTTTTCACCACTGATGGCTGCATTTTTGGACTCCCACAATTATCCGTGCACCTAAACGCCTAATCCAACAGCAACAAGAAAATAACGCATGTTAACGCAGACTTGGTAAGTCGGCCATTACAAATAGTATAATACGAGCTACGTCTCACATTGAAAGAAAGCAGGGAAGTTAGGCGATACAGAGTTATATCCTTCCCGAAACGATGATAACATCGGTGACGTTAGCAATCTCGGAAATTCAGCCCACTGTGCGAAACATCCTCGCATAGACGGAAGAAGGCATGCAACGATTACTGAGTGTTATTTGTGCGTAATGACAAAACGCGCGTCCGGCATCGGTACTGAAAGAGTGTGTGTACGAATGCGGAAGACTGGTCGGGTATCGCCTCCGCAGAACTATAACATTTAGCGTCACAGGAGGAGGCTCCACTGGACCAGATTTTGATGAAAGCACCCAGTTTTCACGGTGCGGTGCGCTTGTGGGGATCTGTTTTTCACTTCCATTCTTCCATGAGTTGCCACTTTATTTGCTCCAATTCGTCATGATATGTTATTGCTTTTTCATCATCTATGCGCCCGCATTGTCTTTTCTCCTTTGAATGGAAACGTACAATCGAAGGGAATTTCCTCAATACATGTTTTTTCGTCACTGAAAATCTCCCTCGCCAAGCGCTTACGCCCTACTGCTCAGATCTTCATTTTTACTTTCCACTCTCGTGTCATGTCTACGAAAACCATTGAATATATGGTGGTGTAAACGGTCACTTAACGCTGTCGCTCTTTTAATGTTTACCGGTGATATTTCCTGTGGAATTTTTTCATATGAATTTTGCAAATTTTTGGAGTGGCTTCTGTTTGATTTTCTTTTCGATGTCATGTCATTTCTTTTCCAGTGGATCTTCAAGCGAATGCTTGCAAGATTTTGTGTTTTAAAAGGGCATATGAATACCTCTTCTTCCCAATATCAACAGAACTTCTATGAAAAGGAAAAATATCCCATGTCGAAAAATATCCCATGAAGTAGAGTGCCCATGTTGTGTAGGCTGTCACTAAATACGGTCTGCATCTGCTATCAAATTTGAGATGAATGCGTAATAAATTAACATAGCTCATATTGCCGACTGAACTTCCCTCGCTTGCAGAATAGGTACTGTTCGCAGAAGTTATGCAATAAGCATCAAACGAGAATATCTTTCTTTTACAGTAGGAAAATTGGAGTATGATCGGTGCAAGAGCATTGGATCTGTCATTTCAATTGTTGCGGAATAATTCTTACTAAAGGATGAATGCTATGCGTATAAATGAAGTAAGCACATATTATCGACGATCACCCTTAGGCGACCTTCTATGTTTTGACCCATTTTGGTGATGGAACTCTATGAAGGTGCTCCTGGCACTTTTCTTGCTGTTCTTGGTGCACAGTTTTTGTCATTTTTTAATCGGCGCAATCAACGATAAGGCGCCATTAAAAGCTTTAGCTTTCACCATGAAGTCTGCAGACTGCAGCACTTACACGTGATGCTAGTGCGCACATACAACAGCATTGATGAATCAATACAATATGTGCGTAGAATTTTGTCGCTTACTCTTGACGGGAAAATTTTTGCATAAAAGTATCTTTAAAAAATTCAAGGTGGTAGACAGTATCATATTGGAGTTTGGCAGAAGCCCTGCTATGCACTTTATATTTACATCATCAAGTATTGCATTCCTAGATTTAAAGAAAAAATGTAATATTGCACTGTACTGGGGTGTTCGATTTTCAGATCAAAAAAAGAAAAAAAAACTGCTTCACAGACGTTGCTGTCATCGCGTGTAACACAAGTTTTTAGAAAAATGTTTCCCGCTATCAACGCCGAATGCACTCAGTAACACATTCGGACAAAAGAATTTTGCTGTCACCTTGACACAACACTATGCCATAAGGGTTCACCACTGTCACTTGGACGTGCTTTTTTATTTGCCTCCGACTAAATGGCTGCTTTGTTTAGCGTTACACAACATCAACAAATTGCTGCGGCTTATTATGTCACTCGAACTTATTCTCTACTCTTTTTCCTAGGTGGATTTCCATAACTAGCAACACTCTTATGACAAACGGTCATGTAATGGTTAGGAAGTCGTACGGCTCACATATGCAGATGCATTAACAAGTGGGTACTCCCCTCTCGATGAGCAATGGCGGTTAAAAACAGGGCATACATATATAAGGCGTCATAAGTGTGCGCTGTTGGAAGAATGAGGAACGAAACTTTACATTCAAATTGCGCTGAAAAAGCGTATGCAATTGGCGATTTCATTAGTGGATGCCTAATCTTTCGGATGCACTGCTCGAATTACCCATGGGAGAAAGGTAGTCGTTGAGGCAATAGCGATTCGCGTGCGCCGCACTAAATGATCGGCAAATCTCGCCACTTTTAGAGGATTACCCCCCGAGAAGAAAATCGACTTGAAATTAACGTCTACACTCTTGTTTCACTCCTACAAATGCTTTGTACACATCGATATATTCCTCCAGTCTTTCATTAATTATTACACTTATGCCTTAATATGCAACTTAATTCGAAATGAACGCCAAATTGTGAGATAGACGAGAAAATAAGCGTCGAGGATATTATTTCTCAATCTATTTTTCGACCAATTCAGTATGCGAACGAGTGGAATTACAATTCCATATATTCTTAATTTCCTCTCTTGTTTTGCATCAATCTGTGATTGTTGACAGCACGTATATCGGGTGACAACATAAGAAAGAGAACACAGCATCTTTCTTAGCTTTAGTCATTCTTCTTCTTTAAAGTGTCGTTTCATATTCCTCTTCATAAGCTTACAGTGTTTTTACGAAAGGCTTAAATAAGTTTAAGTGTCCATCCTGAATTTGAATAGATGAGGTTAAAAATAACTTTGAAATGAAAAGAGATCGTTTTCCAAGATTTCTTTTGCTAGCAATTGTTTTTTTTTCTGCTTTTTTTTTTCTTTTGATTTAGGTAGAAAAGAGTTCCCAAGAACAATGAAACTTGCAATAACTTGATGGCGGGATACATTTGTATTATTTGATTTTTTAAATATTTCATGCAGTTTTAATGAATTCATTTTTCATTCTTCTCGCTGTTAACAATGCAGTGAACTCAGAAGCAGTTGCAGAGCAAAACTCTTAGTAACTTAATGAGATGCTAATAGATTACCATGCGGTGAAATTTCTGGTGGTCTGTTTTTCAAAATCTCGCATGTATTTCGATCGGTGTGGACTCCAACGAAAAACTCCATAACCAATAAATTATGCCGATAACTTCCAAATTTTTGAAATATTGAGAAGCATTTTCATTCTAGAACTTTTAATATGGACAGTGTCGTTCTGAGAATTTATGCCACTAATCAACAACAAATAGGCCATAATGAAAGCAACTTTTGAGCAGATATATTCATACAGAACCAGTCGTGCATCCTTTAGGTTAGTTTTGTAAAATGATCCTGCCATAGCGATTCAACGCCTTCATTGACATAGCGATTCATCATCCATTTGTGCATTCATCATCGATAGCTGACATTTTTGCCACCTACTTAGGATGAGCGCAGCCTTCAAACGTCAGCGAACGTCAAGATCGGAGTGAATTTGTTTCGTCGATGATTATTACAGTTTTTTATTTGCCGCGAAATGAGAAAAATTGATAAATAATATAGAGCAAAAATAAATTTTCGATATTTGTACGTTCGTTATTATTACGTCTTCTGAACGCTCTTTGCAGAAACAACCACAATGTATAAAAAACTCGAAGAAAATTTACTCAAATTTTTGTCCAATTTTCCAAAAAGTTCATTTAAGCGAAAATGTGGACAGTCGCTCATCTACGCTCTTAAAGAGGCAAGTTGAGTATTTTCTTCTGTTATATTTTACAAGCGTTTCTTGCTCTCTTTTATAAGCCTTTCAGCACTACAATTTGCTTTTCTTAGATTGCACTTTGAATGCATTTTATGACTGATTGCGAAGGAAATAGCAAAATTAATGAATGCTTCTAAAATAGCACAATGTTGAGAGATTTGCAGACGAATGAAGCGCTTATAGTACAAAAAAAGACAGAGTTTATTAGAAATCTGAGACAAGCCTTGCAAACTATAAATGCTTATAAAAACCTATGCAGTTGGACATCTTCCATTCGAGAGGAAGTAAAAGGACCTCTTCTTGAGCATTTCTTCGCCTTAGATTCTCAGCTTCAAAAACTTTCCAGCTAACCATAAAAATCGCAGCTTTCTTATACACTTTTCTGTGCTATTATAACTCATTCTAAACAAAGTGCCGTCCTGATCAGCATGCCTATGCGCATAAGTGGTGCCGCAGAAATGATACAGAAGTAGAAAAGGATGTAAGCTTTAGGCTATATTCACACTTGCTTGGTCATGTTATTGAGGTCTGATCGTGATAGAAATTTTGATTGCATTCCATATATAAACAATTACTCCAATGATTTGGATTGAATCAACAAGGATTCGCATTGCCAGCTTGAAGCATGCATAAGCAGAGCTAACCGCCTCCATGAATCTCTACCAATTCTCTCCCGCTCCTCCATGATTCTTTGAAGAATTTTTTTCGATATTTTAATGACTCTTTGCGGCAGCCTAACTGGCAATCTGTTAGGGGACGTCTCTTACAAGCAAAGTCAAAATTGGGCGTCAAAATGCCCCGAATGCTCTTCATCTAGTAACCAGCACGTGAAGAGTTTTAACGGAACGCTTGTTGATGGACCCAAGACGCCGGAAATTTCGCTTCCTTCAGTGGTTTTCCTCCACGATTTTGAAATTTTCTGTTCAGTTTTTGCTTGTCTATATGCTGCTAATTTCTCCCTAGGTCTGGTTGGGGCTGTTTGTCTGTAAATCCTGAAACTTAATGCTATATCCGCTCTCATCCTAAATATTAGGTGAAGAAGAAAGCAGGAGGGTGCGGTTCAGATATGGCTCAGGATCGAATTTCTGAAATTTTTAATACCTTCTCATCTTCGCATTAAACTGTCTAGTTATTTTCAGAGCTTGGCTATCGCGCGGTTGCGGTTAAATCCCTAAAAATCTCTGAGTCTCCTAACACAACTTATCATTAACAGATAGGCAGGAGAGAAGAAAACAATAGTGGCAGTTCATGTGTGATTTAGGGACAAGTCTTTTTGCACGAGTAAACGATTGTAGTATGCTTCATACCTTTGACGATTCAAAGTTTAGCCTGAATAGTGATATACGATATGCGCACGCATATATCTGCCTCATGCGAGTGAGGTTTGAATTTAAGAAGAGAATGAGACTGTACTAGGGAGAAGCTTAAGAAGAGAAAACTTCATAGCCTGAGTTGGCTTTGTTATATTTCAATTCATGAGTGAAATCTTTGGCTCTACAATCAATCCGGTCAAACCTATTCCACGTATAAAGCATTGATTTTGTGAATTCCACATCGTAGGAAAAGAGTTGAGGTTGAATGAGGACTGAGGGGAGAGGGGGTGCGTTATACGTATAGCTTTGGAAAAATAAATGGAGCTACTCCCGTTAACTTGTAACCTTCTGAAAGTTATCTCTTTCTGTTCGCTGCAGCTGACATAACCTTCTAAGAAAAACAACTATCAGAGCCTGCCGTTAAAGAAAACCTCGTCAAATCTTGCACTTCTGTGGCCTCCGATCACCAGATCTGGCTGCTTACTTTCCGTCTATTCCTCTATGAAGTGCAACAAGCCTCTAACATTTGCGTCCAAATTGAACAAAAAATTTATTTGCTACTTAATAAACGTGTAATGTCTGAAAACTCTAATCTGTAGTCCAAACATCTTTCTGAAGGAATACGACCAGAACATGCTCAATGGATCCATAAACGAATTTGCCTATGTTAAACCACTGATGGATGAAAATGACATATAAAATATTCACTGATAATATCCGCTAATGCTCATCTAAATGAAAGGTTGATGCTGCCAGAAGGAATCTACAAATTTAAACCATTTATGAAGCACTGAAGGTGCTAATTTCAGATGCAAACATACAAACATTTAAATTCAAGCTGTTGTTCCTCCGAAGAGATTCCGATACTCCTAAATAAGGCACTGAGGATATCTGCTTAATAAGGACATGTGGATCATCATTCTATATTGAAAAAAAGACAGCTCCTGACTGCATTTCTATCCACAGATCTTATATCACCATATTGTATACAGTACAGCGTATTACCGGTAATTTCACACTAGAATTCAAATTTTGCTAGGATATTCTACAACTAAACTTCAAGACGTGCATTCTCTTGTAAAGAGCGCAGATGATGTGGTAAACTACTAGACTCTATAAGTGAATGATTATTTTGTTTATCAGGAATCCCTTAATTCTATCAGTTTAGAAACGGCTGCCCAAGGTTCCTGTGCCTCCAATAGAACATACTCTCGGAAGGTATCTGGAATACGCAAGGGTGGTTTCTGGAAACGACAACAGTGCTATCGCACAAACCGAAGAGGCCGTAACGAAATTCATCAAAGTAGGAATGGATCTGCAAAAGAAGCTCGAAAAAATTGCTGAACGAGATGACAACTGGGTAGGCACTGTATTAGTTTTGCAGTTTTTAATCAACAGTTCCCGCAAAGCCACTCTCGCAGAATCGCGCTCGATTCATTGGTGGCAAACAACCATATTCTACGTCGCTGGGCATCAGTTCTACTATCTAGTCTCTCTGTTTTTATAATTAACGTGCGCATAAATTTTCCTTTTAAATTGCCTAATTTCCAATAGTGGTAATATGTAACAGGTAATGAGTACACTTAGGTAAAGCACAGCATGCAGATATCGCATTAGAAGCGGCTCTCTTCCAGTATTCATTGCCATTGCGCAGCATGGCTAGAGGAAATTCACATTAACCTCGCCTAATGCATTGTTATAAAGCAACGTTTAGCAAGTTGACACGATTATAAAATTTCTTCAGGTCGTTCATCGAACTGAAAAGCTTTTTGCTTAAATACCGTCGTACCCAATACTTGTTGCGAACTCTTAACTGACTATGCGTAAGTTGGGAACTCATAGCTCTACTCACTCTACTCACACATAATACCTAAACAATACACTTCATTCACTACTTTTGATTAAAAACAACTGAATAAAAGGAGGAGGCGCAAAATTTTTCCAACTGTCGTCGGAGTGATTCATTATGAATATCGATTCATAAAAATCGATCCTTTTATAAAGACAACGCGAGGGTTCAGTGTGGTAAATTATTGCTTACAATCCTCTTAGTGAATTTACTCGAAATTTTTATGTAAATATGTGTTCAGGTGAATCGCTATTGGTTACCAGAAATGTATCTCAAAGTGCGGCTTCCACTACCGATTTTTTCAAGTCCGGTTTATGTATTTCCTCCGCAGAAGTTCAGAAATTTGGATGAACAACTAAAGTAAGTTGAGCATCATGGCATAATGAGGTGAAATATTGTTTCAAGAGTTCTTCCAGATGGTGTAAAACTCGCCAAGGCAGTCCTCGACGTTGAATGCGTAATGCGCATAATGCTTTACTTTAGCCATATTTGACTGACATCAATGAAATTATTACAAAGAATCAGAACGTTCAAAAATGCTCATGAACTCGAATCATATTTCCTGTAGAGTCAACCTGAATTCTTTTTCAAAACCTATTTAGCTTTCCATCATGCTCGGCTCTTAGAAGAATAACACCTCTTTTAATGTCTCAGGAATTCTGGCCCATAGTATTTGTGTGAAAAAAGGTTATAACAGTTTGAAATCTAGAAGATGTTTTCTTTGAAATGGCGGGAAATGTGTTCAATTTTCCTTTGAAATACAGTGTCAGAAAGCATCCCTGCTACAGTTATCATTAAGTGCTTCAAAACTAGGAAGTCTTGAAATCCGGTGCAAGAGAGTGGAAAATCCAGAACTTGAAAAGCTGCCGAACTAAACCGGGTGCCTTTAACTTCTGAAACCTCATGAATAGAATTGCAACACAGGAACTTCACAAATTTCAGCGCAAAATTTTTTCTGCAAGTCAGCTGTAGTCTGTATCCACCTCCAGGCAGCGCTGTTTTCTCTCCCAATCAAATAAAACTCTCATCTTGTGTTTCATTCTCAAATATTTTTCAGGCTGCCCAAAGCCATGCTTACGTTGAAGTGTGCAATATTTGTGTAGCATAAACTTTCATCCCTTTTATTTGAATGGTTACAGTTTTTCAAGGTTGTCAGCGATCATTTACAAGCTCACTTCAGCAAACATAGCCTTGTTTACCTGCAGATCCATGAACAATGAACTGTGACGACGAATAAGGATAAGAAAATTATGTAGCAATATCTATGAGGACAATTACGTGGTACAACAGCATAACACAACACATAAATTAAATCAGCTACAAATTTCAGAGAAAGAATCGCTGTTGAAAGATTGTATAACACGTTCCACTGATTTACCTGCAAAGAAAGCATTTTATAAGCAGTCCCTTTCCGAAAGTGTGACTTTCTATGCTTCAGTTTAAAATCATCTATACCATGGAATTATTTCTTAGTCTCTTCGGTGATTGATGTAATAACTTCACCTTCACTTCTTTGGTGCTTTCCTTCAGTGTGGATGATAAAATTCGCAATAAATCATTACACATTTTGTTATTCTATATTCAAGCGAATTAACATAGAACATTTGTTGCTTGAAAATTTATTTTTTCAGTTATACTTCTTGGCTTGTGCGAGGAATCATGGAGTATAAGGATCTTATCGACAGGTGAGCTGCTATATTTTTTGAAGGGAGTTTTTTTGCTGTAATATGTTCTCAGGTTCCTTGGATTTGCATGCGTTTTCAATTGATGAAACCTTGCTTAAGTGTTAAAAGTGTTCGATTTAAGCTGCATGTGCTAGCGTCCTTCTCAATATACTTCCTGGAAGCATCAAGATGGGAATAACCTTGCAGTTCGTTTTATCAGCACTGATTAACAACAAGCAAACTCTTGCGTTTATTTATATCGCCATCCAATTTCCTCTTTTTGCGTTTATTTGTAAGTGTATAAAAAAGAATCGTTCACATGTGCAATATTATCTCAAATTTCAAAGCGATAAAGTAACCATTAAAAGAGGTACATGTGACGTATTCGAAAACAATTTCTTGAGCACCGAATCACCTTCATTTACCATATTCGGTACTCAATAATTTCACAAGTGTGAGGTAGTTTGAAAAGCATTTCGGTCAAGTAGCTTAAAATAACACAGCTTCGCTACGATGCACATAAGGAAGTACATAATTGTACAGGAAGAAAGTGGAACGAGAGATGTCAACAGGCTTGAATAAAGTGCGCATGTGCATGTGGCAATACGACCGCCTTTTGCGCTGCTATAGAGAACCTTTTTCGCCTGCCGACATCCAACATTACCAGGTAGACGCCGATATGAACACAGATCGCTGGAACGAGCACGTTCTTGTTATGTGCAACAATCAGGTAGATCTCTCCTTGATTTGAGTATGACTGCAAAGTAATACACCTCTAACCCCTCTTCCCACCACCTCCCCACCCCCCCCCCCCCCCCCCCCCCCCCCCCCCACTTCTACATTACGTAACTTTTCTGTGGATTGGACTTGGTTCATGCCGGTTACATAGCACTTCTTTATTTCTTTTGCCTCTAATGTTTGAAGATACTTCGCTTTTAATCAACTACTTAGTCGTCTGACCTGAATAACTTGTTTAAGTCTTCAATTCTAATACTTATGTAGTTCATGATGGGCACGAGGATTGAATACAACTTCTGGCTACCGAATTAGAGTGAAGGACAGCAACGGTGATATACTTTTAACTGACAAAGATGGATTTTCTCTACAGCGCCCGCAATCTATCTACTTATTGCATGGCCCATTAAAACAAATTGTTGGCAAAGCATAGCACCGAGATAATTATGCTGGCAGAAAACTTTCGATTATAACGTTCTAACACTCGTTTATGAGTCATCTAAGAAGTACACCGGTGCATTTCATTAAACCTACTTCCGGCGTAGGAGTTTATCTGAGAATCCATTGAAATAGGTTTAGTCACTGGAGCTGTTTGCAGGCTTTTATAATGTACACTCGTATTGGAGGTGAGCTGCTAAACCAGAGTGAGATTGCACATCAGTTAAGCGAAGTAGTGCGTATGAGCGAAAATCGACCTGGAGGAACTGTGATTCCGATCGGAGGAGGGACGTGTGGTCATCGAGATGATGCAGCTGCGTTCTGGGCTATAATGAAGGAAGGTAAGGAGATAAATGCGAGATAAGGACGTTCATTGGTAAAGGAAAAGTGCAGATGATGCGCCAATGATTTTTAGAAGTGTGTGCACCAACAATAGTTTACGAAAATACCCCGAGGTGATCTTGAAATAAAGGAGTTAGTAGAATACCAACTTACTATTTGGTCTGCCCACAACTCCGAGGGCCTCAGATTCAGCTGTTTAAAAAACTTTTCTTTAGTATTTTATATATGTCGGAAGTGTCACTGAGTACTGCATGATCGGCTAACAGTTCCACTTTAATGATCGTCCGATGTGATCGAATCATGTGATAGTGTTTGACGTTTGACACATCTTCTTGAAGAAAAGTTGTCTGCTGTAGGTACAGGTGACGCTTCTGTTCTAATTTTATCTGTTTATGACTTGCAACTTGATCCAGAAGACTGTTTATTTTTTTTTAGAAAATGAAGCCCTGCATTTAATCAGGCCGTGCTTTTGAAATTTAAGAAATGAAGAGCCTCTTTTCATTTGGCGCAAGTGTCAGCTAAACTTTTTAGTGCAGCACGAATAACGTTCTAATTGAATGTCATGTTGATTTGAAAAGTGTCTTTTTCAGTGCAACAAAGTTTTTCTACAGCAAAAATGTGACCTTTCCGCAGCACCTTTCCGCTAATTATGGCTTGAAGTAATGAAGCAAAGGTAACATTTGCGGCAATTGCAGCTGAGTTAGTGACTGCTGCTGGAAATTGGATGCAATCAACTGTTTGTAAAGCATTCATATGCACAGCACAAAAAACATTATTTTTTTTTTTTACAAAGGAAGCCACTTTATTAGTGATCGTCAATGAATATTAGCATCATTGCGTCAAATGTTACGAAAAAAAAGCGCAACGAACCCACGCCACAACAACTTGGCATTTCTTGGATGATTTAAGGCGCCGGCCAGAAATCCTAAGCGCTTCATCCAAATAGTTTTGTTTTCGCTTTACAGTTTTGTTTAGGAAAGACCAGTTTCACGAAACTTGAAGAAAATGTTGGGACCCTGTTTTTGACCCTCCATCCTTGATTTGCCCCTTAAGGATCCGCAAATTTCTTCCCCTTCGAGGTCGGATCAGATGCCGCGTAATCTGGCATCACGACGAGGGGTTAAATTTTATTAAGCTCCAATAAAATCAGCAACAGTAAGGCGCAGGGATTAACACGACGGCAGAGAGGACGTGGCTGCGACAGAACTTTGGCTCGAACAGTGTTACCTCTGCGCCAACGAGCACTGGACACTCCTCACTCCTGAGCCACTTCGCGGCCCTACTAGAAGCATGCTGATTCCTGCAAGGAAATACGCTGTCCTTTTATAGACCCCGATCCTTGCCTCAGGGCATTTGTAGACAGTTCGCTCTGCCCAGTGATCATTACTCTGCGCTCTGCACAAATTCCCAGTTGATCAACAATTTACTGAATATTCCTTACAACCGTTGTTCGCAGCCTTGCCAGCGACATCTCAAACTTGGGTAGTGGAACCTATGGCACAAAAGAAATCGCTATCGAACGCTTACGCACCATCAAAAAACTGAACAAAGATCAAGTTATTCGATAGAAGAATGTGCATTTACTGCAGCAACTATGTATCGGAAAAGTTAGCTTACTTAATCATTCAACTATATGTGCGATAATATCAAAGAGTGCGTATAGTTCATAAATATAGCAATTAGTCTGTGTGAAAGTGATACAGAAATAAATAACTTTTGACGAAAATGTAAGACACTCGCGTTGTTTGCAGTCGGTGGCATATGGTTGTTTGCAAGCTGTGAGCAGTTTTTTTTAGCTGTTGTAAGTTGAGTAGCGCTGTTACCGTTTGTAAAGGCGACCGTCAATGCAGCTCGCGAATGCAACATCAGTGAGAGGTGAAAGAAATCGCACTTCAATGCGCATGTAATGTGGTGCATTTTTGCGATTATTTTGCAATCATCGTTTATTTCAGTACCAAAAAATGAGGAATCGTTATCATTGGTGCGATCGGCTGTATTCACGGTATGCATTGATCGTATCAGCGACCCGATTAAATGGAGAGACGATAGTGAATCAAATTCAGCGATTCGTGGGATGCACTTACTTCATGGTTTTGGCAGTAAGCGAATGGGTCTGAATAGATGGTATGACACCACAATACACGTGAGCCGTTACTTTTTTTCCTCCTATTCAAGAGATAATATGGGCGTACTCTCAGACTGATGAGATTTTCGCTTTATTTAGCCGAAAGGGGAATGAACCATCGCAGAAAACCGGAACTTGCTGGAAAGCTGTTAAAAAGCAACGAACTATTACACACGAGGAAGCGGAAATAAACTTTTATCTCAGAAGCACTTTTTTGTGAAAATGAACTGATTTTATAACTTAACCTATAACAGAATGAGTGGATTGTTAAATAAACGAATTGTAGTCATCATATTAAAGTTTTTTTCATAGTTTTGCTGTAGTTTCCCTAAATGAAGCAGTATGCATTCGATAAGAGATGAAATGTAATTGCTTGCAGTTGATAGTGTCTAACGATGGCACCAATGGCCTTTTGATAGAGCATTCAGTCGCTGAAGGTATTGTCATTATTAATATGGCTGAATATGTTCTTCGAGTTTCTGCACAAAATGCAAATCGCAAGATCGTAAGTTTTCATTTTGAGGCAACCTTGAATTGAACACCAACACTGAATTTTCTCACTTTTTAGCAGAATTTTCGCCTTTTTAGAAAATTCAAATTAATGCATCAGGGCAACTTTCAAATCGCATTATATTTCTTGCTAGACTCACATCAACTGGTACTAAGTTAGTAGCAATTAAGCAATGGTGAAAGTATGGTGCATTTAGGTGATTCCTCAATTTTCTCGTAGAGGTGGACGAAGACGAGCACTATCCTCTCTGTGTTAAGACTGAAAAGAACACATATCACGATCTAAAAGCAACAGCTGCTTCTCAAATCATTATAATTGCAGCACATTCTTCATGATTTTTGTTCTGCTTACAAATTCCTCTCACATCTATTAAACGATATACTTCAGACTGATGGTGTAAAACGGTTGTTGACGCCGAAGGCGCTCTCGTGGTATGTAGCTCCAGCAGCACAAACGCTTATTCTCAAACAAGCCGAAACATTCGACGAGTAAGTAAAGCTGAAGCTTATTGTGTCCTTCTTTTTTGTTCAGCAAAAGCCACATGTTGCAAAAATTAAACGGTTTGATCGAAATTCATGATTTGCGTGCCTAAGCCCAATTTGGATCAAAATTACGAGAAACATCCTCGCCACTCCCAGCTTGCTCATTTCAAAACTCAAATTTTCTGAAGCTATCACATTGGAAGTCGGCTAGGGTGAAAAGATTTGCAACATGGCACGCTGTAGGTAAGAGGTAGGACGCTTAGAAAGGCAAGCTTATTTTCTTAGAACTTTTTTTTACAAAGCATATGTCAGTAACTTCGCAACAGCTGTTCATACTCTTGGCTTATTACGAAAATATAGAAAGTAAGTCTCGGTACTCCATAACTTGTAAAATGTGAAGTGCAGACTACTTACTCGGTGTCCAATGTGGTTTTAACCTTGTTGGAAACTTAATTTCAAAATATTTGTATTTTTGTTGGTCTGTGGACGACAAAAAATCTGTTGTTTGGGGTGCCTCAGCCATAATCCCAGACTGTGATCAAATTTTCGGCACTCCACATTTTATCGTAATGTAGCAGTTATTTTCCAAAATAAGTTGAGAAAGGAACCTATTCACGAATCGTTTCTATAGCGCTAGCAATTGTCTCAAAAGGTATGAGTTTGTTGCAATGCACCAGTGATCACGAGGTTTGGTGTTAAGCGATCCGCAGGGCGTGCTTTCGTTCGCAAAATTGAGCAGCGTCTGTTTTTAGGGCCTCACTAAAACCTAGAGCCTCATAACTTCAGAAATTATAGAGTAATGGTCATGAAACATGTTGCAGTGATGTATGCTAGAAGGGTTCTTCCCATTGTGAAGACGGGCAACACTCTCTTTTTTGTAGTGCTTCTCCGCTGCTGTCATAAGCATAAACTGTTCACCAACTGAACACCCCACCCCTTTCCCCCCTCCCATCCCCAAAACGAAGGGGAGTCTGTGACAGACGCCGCTTACAGACTAGCAAGCGAATTGGAACTTCGGGTACTAGAATTCAAGGACTTTGGCAAAGAATTCATCAAATCTTGCTCGTTGAGCCCGGACGGTTTTGTGCAGCTCTCGATGCAACTCGCCTACTACAGGTTGTTTCACAAGCTTTTGTTTCGCAACTTGTGCAATGATTTCTAGTTGCACATTTCCTCGCAAATTTGGAACGCAACGATTCTTCAATTTCGTCAGAAGAAAATTCGAGAAAGTTTGTAAATCACACAAGCTTTCACTCTTTTAAAACTGTGAAGTACATTTGCGAGCGCAAGATTACTGTATCGAAGAAAAAACAGGTTGCACGGCCGATTGGTTTCAACATATGAAAGCGCCTCAATCCGGAGATTCTTTCATGGGCGAGTCGACAACATCAGAGCGGCAACACCTGAGGCATTACTCTGGGTCGAAACGATGATGAGCAGACGCAAATCTCTGGTTAGCAGCCTCATTCAACCATACAACCAACAATCGAACGTTTAATTTTCTTCTCCTTTCTCGCAAATGAAGCGAAGATATTTGAAAAAAAAAACTTTCTGGTGTATTATATGTTTTATCTGTCTGTTAATATGTGTGTGTGCGTATGTCAGCTTGTTTAATTCAAATCGTATGCTTAAGGATCTCTGCCATCAGTGTTTGTGCGCATAACACACCGTCTAATATATTGCAGAAGTATAGAGGAGAAAATGAGTCGGCCCTTTTTGATTGCCGATGTACCAGTGCATTGTTTTTCTCTGCGTATCTTTCAGCTGTCTGTCTCTACATTCACGCGCTAATCACTTTCGTGTTTAGGTGACATTCACACGGTAGGTGGAGGGCTTACCGACAAAAGCACTTGATCCACCCTACTGGGCGAAACTTTGCGGCTAAATAACTACTGGTAAGCACCGGTAAGTGGAAAACGTGGTACATGTACGGCGGATATTCTAAAGTGCACTTCACAACCGCGGCATATGACCAGCCACGAAAATCCTGAATTACTCCGGCAAGATCAAAATAACTGATTCTTTTTCAGGCTTTAAAGAAAAAGTTATTCGAAGAGGCGGCAAAAAAACAAGCTGTGATTACGCTAGAGGTATGATTTTTTTTCTCCTTGGAAAGACTGAAAAACACTACATATATCAACCCGCTATTGGAATCTGCATGAAAATTGTTGAACAAAAATTTTGCGAGAGCTGAAATGTCGAAAAGTAGAGAAAGGAACACTAGTGATACAATCCGAGAGAACAGGCTAACTGAAATCTACCTTCAAGGCAGTTTTCGAAAAAGCGTGTTTGGGTCCTTGGGCGTTTGAGTTTAAACTGTGATTCTTGATGAATTCAATTTTATCCTTAAAAAAAAGTGGTGAGAAGTAAACGACAAATAAATGCGATGAGTATGTACCAATTCCCGCTCACTTCGTGCAAATAGAAGCGGGTCTTTATCAGTCAACATAGCTACTGACCCATAAACTAGGCAGAAGAGATGGGAAATTCTAACAATTTTCTTGCTGCAGAACATTACCGGCTTTGGGATCGACAACCATCTTTGTGCATTGAACGTTTTGGCGGCAGAGCAAGTGAAGATGGGAAAGCTGCCGTGTTTGCCAGAGATTTTCACAGACCCCATTTGGACAGAAACGATGCGTTTCCCTCTTTCGACAAGCCAGGTGCACTGTCCATAATCTTTTTTGTCTCTTTCAGAATGTAGAAAATTGCAAAACTGAGACATGAATGTTTCCAAAGTTTACATGCTAATTAGTTTGTCATACTTAGAACCAGGAGCCACGGTGAGGATCAGCGAAACCTCTTCAGCAGGAGCTAACACTGTAGTATATGGGCGTGGCATAAGTTAGAGAGATTTTAGAGAGTTTTTAAGGTCAAGCATTAAGCTTTCAGTAGGGGCTAATGAAAAGTCAAAAAATGCAATTTACCACCGTAATAGTACAGCAGTCGTTTGTTGTAATCTATGCAGTATATTTTATTCATAACCTTGTTAATGCGACACTATCCAAGTATTAGTCTATCAGATATACTAATAGAAATTCAACCAGTTTCAAGGCCAGCAGCAGATAAAATTCTGCAGAAAACGTGAAAAAGCTCATAGGAATCTGATCGTTGGTTCAGGATGGTGGAGTCTTTGATGCTTTCGTAGTGGTTTGGTTATTGCTAATTTCTGGAATCATTTTTGCCCATTATCAGTTTTGTAATCAGTCATTTCGTAGAATGTCGACAGACGTTTCCAGATTCACCCTCTTGCTTTTTGAGTCATAAAATCCGTCAAGATATACTCTTTTACAAAGAAATTTGCCGTCGCAACTCAAGAGCCCTAATACCTGATTTTTATTCGGAGCTTTTTTTTTCAGGTTACGACAAGCTGGAAGAATACATACCTCTGCTATGGACCAGTTGTGAGAGATGGCTACGGCTGTTCGTACAATATTCAAGCGAATTCAATTATTTTTGCTCCGTCCGCACTTAAAAGTTGTCCAACAACAAACGTTGACAAGTTCAGAGGGGCCTTAGTTGAATCTTTGAGAGATATGAAAATGCTTGTGAGCTGAAAAGTATAAAACGGCTTCAGCAGGATGAAGGACTGCTTGAAAAACGGAGCTGGTAGTTTCAGAAAATGACTCGATTGCGTCACAGAAGTCGCTTTGAATCTAGCAAAATTTTTCAAACTTCTTTCTCTTTTATCAAGTTTTTCGCAAAGGAAGGCTTCGAGTGAAAAAAAGGAGCGAGTAAAAAGTGTAATAATTGTTTTGAGGCGGTCGTTTTGTTGGGGTGATGAAATTTTTTCCCCCAATGACTGCCTCAAGCTTACTTTTTTAAAGGTGAAGATCACTCGAGCTGCAGCAATAATCTTAGAGCTTATAAGCTTGACGTTTACGATATCTATGGAATGTACTGTACTTATTGTTCGTGCGCATAGTATCTTTCCATGTTTCCTTACCGACAGTTTGATTAGCCATTTTTATAACTTAAGTAGACACGTAGCGTCAAATATGTTCTTATGCGTGTTTAAATCGCTGATTATATTTCTGTGTCCCGTTCATAACTCATAAAGTGCAATATGGATTCAAGAAAACAGATGGAATTATTATTAGGAGTGTGAAACTATGCACTTTTTAAATGTTCCTTCTCTATCGTTAGGAATAGAAACGTGCTTAGCTGGAACGTTTGTGTCTTGATGTGTGATTGGTAGAGAAATAAAATTTCTGCGTATTTCTCGCTTGACACTAGTGTTCAGAGTTCTTTGTCATTCTTCCTTCATTCAGCACCCATCGGAGTCTCTGCTACGGGGGGGTCCCTGCTTGAACATCGCCATTGATTCCGATCCATTAAGACCACAGTCGCGAGGGCTATTGCAACTCAGAAATTGCTCATCTTCTCAGGGGATTTTCTGGAAGCAATCCTTTCCGGGGGCTTCCTTCCTTGTCTCTATGAAGGATAGATACTCGAGCTGAAAAATTCCTCAAGGTCGCAAGAACATAAGGGACCGCATGCGCCAGTGTGTTGGAATAAGCTACACTGAAGAGAAATGTGAAGCAAATCAGAGAAACAGCAGTTTTCTGCAAAACAGGATACAGTAATATAATAGACACAATCAAAAAGGGCAGCATAAACCGGTGCAGGCTGGAACCAGACGAACTCAAAGTGATTAATTTACCAAGACATTCGCAGAAAAAAAAGCGGTCAAACAAAGGAAGAGGGCTGGATGAAATTACAAATGAAGTGCTGAATTTGAGAAAAATCAAATCGTGCAAGAACTGCGCTCTCTTTCTAAACGCAACGTTCCAAGGGAAACTTGCAAATTTAGCTGCCATATATAAGGACTACGGCCTTGCGAAAGATGAGCCAAATCAAAGACCTCTATGGCAACTGCCGTGCTTGCTGAAATTTTTTGAACTTTATATCCACGTGCAACTTTATACCGCAACTGAGCAGATAATTCGATGTTTTCAGCATACGTTTTGCGAAAACCTTCCAGTAGAGAGTCATTTGATCGAAACATAGGCGGCATGAATCCCGCAAAAGAAAAACTGTATGGCGTACGTCGTTCAAACTGGTATCAAGAAGGGTCACGGCACAATCCACACATGCTCCTGCACTTAACGGAAAACACGTTTCAAATGAACGAAATCACCTCCACTTTTCAAGAACTAACCTGGCAGAATGCAAAATGAGGCCTGTATAAGCCACACAGTGGCTCGAGGAAATTCTCTTACTGTCGAAGCCCCATGAGGTGCCATCTCTTCCTTCCTTCCTGTTTACCTTTTACCTTTGTGGTCATGAAAAATGCCGCTTGCAGAGAAAGGTACCACTTACTTAACAAAAGAGCACAAGGGAATATATGCATCGAAAGAAACTTACGATGAGGAAATTTTAAAGCACGGATCAACTTTGCTTTGCAATGGCTTAGGTCTACTACAAATTGATGTAGCGCATCATGTGCAACAGTTTTTGCGCCACGATGGTCGACTTCTCAGGATGATTGATTCCAAATAGGATAGTGAGCATAACTCAGAGCGGTGCCTGGCATTTCGCATTCTAATATCACTGATGTACCTCTCAGAAGTTGCTCAAAAATTGCTAACGGAGCATTATGGTGGGATAGGATCCCCAATGGAAACTTCTCTGAATTGATTCTTATACTTGCCTGAAGCGGAACAGCAACTTAATTTACAAAATGGCTTATGTAGTGTAGGGATCTGTTCTCTCTGCTGAGGAGTTGGGCCAGACGCATTTCAAGCAACAATGCAACGGTGCTGTTCTAGATTTCGAACATTACAAAGCAGAAAAGAGATAGCAGCAAGGATTCAGGATTCTGAGCTAGTAAATTAATAATTTTGTTGAGGAAAGAAGATAGACAGCGTAATTGAGTAGTTTTATAAATGGCTCGTTGCGTGTCGGTCTTTCAACTCGAAAGTCGTGAGCAACCAAAAATGTTGTGAATATGGACTGAGAGATGAAGATCCTGAACCACCATTATTCACATTCTTCCAGCATATTGTTCATCCAACGCAAATGAACGAATCTTTAATGCGAATCGGTTAGCTCCATGTTGTACAGCTATGTCTGGCAAATAGACATGACATATCCTTGCTAAAATAAACATGATGGGACCATTCTTAGAACTCGCACATTTCTGTTTCCGAAGTAATGAGTATTACACTCTCTTCCCGCATTTTTTTGTATATGTGCATCTGCAAGTCAAATTTTAGCGCATGAAGGTTAATCAAGCCATCAGAACTTCTTCAACCCAGAAAGCTTCGAATTCTTGCTGGGAGACCCGAGGTCTAAAATCGAAGGAAAGGGCCATCCATAAGTAACGGACACGTGCATTGCCTTACAACTCTTCGCTTCAGCAGTTTCTGATCAGTGAGCGCGTGTGATAGCAGGAACAATTCTCACAGGCTCGCACTTCCTTGCCCACGGCGGCATGAAAGATTACACAAAGAGCTGTGCAGCAGCTGTTGTGTTTTAGCCAGCGCTTGCATTTCTTATATTTCTCGTTTGCAAACTATCTCCCCCGGCCTTTATGGAAGTAATGGAAGGAGGGAGACTTTGTCTTGGCTTAAACCAGTTTAACTGAGACATTTTTATGAGGTGGGGTGTGGGGATGGAAAAAATTATATTTTAACCAATTGAACTGAAGTTTGTTTTAGGTCTAGGAGAAAAAGATACAATTCAGATGAAGCTGTTCTTTCTTAACTCACGGGCTGTATGAAGAAAGTATTTTAAACTCGACGGTTCCACAGAATTGTGGCTGGTGGGGGCGAAAGAATCTAGCGACCGTCTATTGTAACTTTTCCTGCTGCAAGGTAGTGGGTATCATTATTCAAACTCCCGACCGTTAAAGCAAATAAGGTGTGCTGCTCGCACAATCAGGATTGTTGAGCAGGAGATCATTTTTGATTGACAATGGACTGACGTGCGACAAATCGACCGTTTCACCTGTAAGCTGTTTACTGTAGCCAAATCGTTTCAGCTATAGACTATCTTCACTTTTCTTTATCGACAATGCTGATAATGGTTTTTGAATTGTTGGTTGTTTCTGTCTAATGGTTAAGTGGAAGAATTTTCTAAAGCATCAGTTTATATCGAAGACTTGAAGCTTAAACGATTAGGATTCAGTTTTGTTTTCAAAAAATGAGAAGGAACACAGCTATTTTGACTCGTCTGTGATTTGCATGTTCAGGATGACCAATCAAAATAACAGTGCTCAATTTAGATATTACTCGTCTCCGGTAACAGAATCTACCGATCGGAGCAAGAGGTAACGCCAGAATAGAGCATGATGAAAGTGGGCTGATCATCACTTTGCAGACTATGTGAGTCACTGGGTGACACAGGAATGGAATCCTTGGTTTCTTTTGAATGTTGCGAACATTTTTACTGATCTGTAGCTTTATAGCGACAAATCACGCGATATAAATTCTGCTGTCGGAATAGTGCCAACAGTAGAGACATCCATAGCAAACAGCTGACACCAAAAGGGGGGCTTAGTGTGACGAACAAGCTTGCTGTTGGTTAACTCGGCGTAAGTGGCCAAGTCCACCTATGTCAGAAAAAAACCGGCATATTTTTTGTCCGGTGACAAAACATTTCAGGGACGAGGGGTCAGTGGTGGTTTATCGCTACTCAAACCTATTAGTAGAAATTTATGCATCAACCTTTCAAGGCTAGCATGTGGCATTGCTGGAACCAAAATCACATGCCAGTATAACCTCCGAATACACCTTTTTATTTCTGCGTCGATCTTTATCGGCCATACATCGCTACGGTTGCGACAGTCCCATCTGAAGATCTTAGCGGCGACCGTTCGATGCCGGTGATTCGCAATATTAAAACACGTCATGGACAATTTTCGGCTTGTGAAGTGTATTAGACGTCAAAATTTGAGTGGTCACGCTTCGCAACAGAATGACGATGGTCTTACTTCCCCCTTATCCTTTCTTCTGCGTTCGGCCCCCTCCTCTCCTTACCCATCGTTCACTTAAAAGTTCCTTTTTTGCAAAATTTTGCGGACGCAGCAGGAGCGCACCAGCAAAACGAGTCACATCGTGGTCCAACGTAATTCAGAGCTCGATGCAATTTTTGGTTATATTCTATTTCCTTGCATCCATTTTCGTTTTTAAATCGACTGAGGTATGTAGAAAATATCATTTCGTTGAGTGTATTTCGTGATCGGGCCTAATTTGGAATTTATATTCTTTCGCTATTCATTGGCTTTTTCTGCCTATCGTGGTGTAATATTTGAACATCAAGCTGCAACTATCAGAACAACATTGTCTTGTCCTGCCAGTATCGTCCTATTGGCTTCGGTTTGTTGATGCGTCTGCCACTCATCCGAGTTGTGATTTTCAGTGCGTTTCCATCAACTACATGATGCGTTACCGTAATTTTAAATTCGATCCAAATCTTCAGATGTCTGTTACATACGAACTAACTGAGCTGACTTCAAAACACCTATGTGGCGAATCGAATGTTGCTTGTCCAAGCCAATATATCTGAAGCTCAATTATATTTGGCCTTTTTCTGCTTAAATTTGACTAAATGCTGATAGATGGAAGTAATGTGCGGTGCTTTGATAGAGTCGTAGGAAGAAATCTCAAAATCTGTTTGCCGAAAGCATTTCTTTAGAGGATTTTAGCATAGAATGCGAGAAATAGATACATCCTATTTATGCAACTTACTAAAAGTGAGCAATGTTAACGGAATGTGAAATTCCATCTTTGATATATGAAGCAACGAACGACTACAATCTTTAGTCTCGAAGAATCTAAATATTCAAATAGACCGATCGAATTTCTGCGAATATTTACATCGAGCGAATAGAAGAAATTCTATTTCTATCTTTTGCAATTACCCCCAAGAGACGAATAAGTTCCGCAATTACGAAGAGAACGTATGAGCCTTCATTTCTTTGAGAAACTGACTGGTCAGTTGCGCTATCTGTCTAAGTTTCTTTTTTTTTCACCGATAATCGGTTGGCGATTATGAAGGCAATTCAGTTTATTATCCACTTCATAATAGTGCAGAATGCGACAATAATAGCAGGGGCAGAACAACGGAAATGAACTCAATCGGCTCCTCAACTATTCTATTGGAGCGTCATAAAGCATTTGCTACTCATTGAAACAATTACATCAAACTTCCCTGTTCTTATATGAAACGAGCGATAATCCAGCTCGTCCTCGTAGCGTCTTTTAACTACGTCCATAAAAAATTCTCCTAAGTCCTTTCAGTATTCACCGAACACAAAAGAAACCATCCAAGTGAGAGTGAGAGAAGCAAATATCAGGGCGCAAACTTCTCCCGCCCATGCTTTGGGCGCAGCGGTTGCAGTACCGCTGCAAGAAATTAAAACTCCGCGTCGCACTAAGAGTGCGGCGAGTCGACAAAACTGCGATCTGCATGTTTGCCATTGTGATTTGCCATGACATCTCGCGGTATCTGTAAATTACCTTCACCCATGAGCTACCTTCCGTATCCATGAAATGTAATTGAAGTATTAAGCGCAAGAGACAGCGATATACGCAAGAAATTAGTGGTTGATTTAACGCACTAGTTTGACTGAGTCACCTGGGATAACATATTGGGAAGTGTTTGCAGACAAAGATAATGTTTTGCAATGCTTCACATTAAAAAAAGAAAACCTTCACATCATTTTCCAGCACATCCTAGGTATAAAGGTACAGCCATCAATTTTGATTGACTGGCGCTTTTGCTGGCGATCCTCGATCTTGAAAGGGACAAAAAAGTAATGGCCAGGATCCCAAAGGGCGGCAATCTCGAGTAGCAAAGCGGTAAAAGAAGCTGTATAAAAGGGTACGGCAAGGGAGCAGTGTGCATCGATGTTAATGCCAACAATCGTGAACATCGCATCTCGCTGCAAAGACGGATAGCCATTTGTTTTGTGATTTTCAAGGTTATATTTGCTGCAATTGTATATTAAAATGCTTTTTATGACATTTAAAAAATAGTCTGTTGCTGACACTGGTTGTAGGCCATTGAAAGCTCCGAATGTATTCCCGGTATACTTGCAAGTCACTTCTCTGGCCGCTGTTACTTCGCAATGCAGATGCCGAATATCTAATACTCTAGCCAAGCATTTGTTTTCTTAAGCGTATGTACACCTATACATATATATCTATAGATGTATATATACATACAAGTGTATACATTATGCGTACACGCATATATATATATATATATATAATATACTTTTTATACTTGTTTCAATTGCTTTCTTCACAAAGCTCTGTTTTATCGTCGTATACACCGATGTAATTACGTGACTGTGAGCCTTAAACGTTTAAAGTGGCCGTGTGATTAGGATGTAGATGAGGAAAGCGTCACCAAGGCAGCCAGCGGGAAGGACGTAATGAACGAAGCGATCATCCAAAATCAAGACATTGAGCAAGAATTTCTACACCGATAAAGATCAGGTTAGCCTTTTAGTTTTATAACTTTTCATATTTTATTCCTTTCTTATATTTCTTTTCACATTTTCTTAATTCTCTCGCCAAACCCTCTTCTATATGTGTAATTAAATGGGTTTCTCCCAACATTCCAATCGTGTTTCATAGATAGCTTGCGCTTTTACTCTACTAATAATAACCGAATTGTTCCGCTGTTTCCATTTAAAACAATCTTCCAGTTAAATAATCTATCAGCCTCCCAAGTACATTCATGCGTACTATGCGCAATGGCACTTCATTTTCCGAACACTCTCCTAAAGTCGCTCACTGAGTCCCTTCATACCATATTGCCTCAAATAAGGCCACAGTGGGTCTTTTTTTGTGAAGTCTCGACAATGAGTTCATTTTTTATGATACGTGGTGACAAAATCTGCAAATAAGGTTCAACGATAAGCCTATAGACGGATGCTAGAGAATTCTTAAGGGAAAAGACAAAATTTTGGAAGCACGCTAATAAAGTTTGATTTAATAAACTGCCTTTAATAATTCAATATTCCTTGCCTTTTCTCAGCGAAGAATGAGATTCTGAAGAAATCATTAACTGCAACTGAGGAAGCTTTTTTTGAGAGAGAAAGAATTTTCACGGGATTTTGACCTGGGCTTCATTCGAAAAAACACGGCTTTACTTAGAGTGTTTGCAATGCCCAAATATGTGTACAGACTCCATTCTACATATTATTTATTAAATAATAGCTGATGATGCAATAATGAATACTTCGCATTCTTTTCTGAAAGTAAATGCTTGATAGCCTTCTTTAGCATATTGTTTCAACGGACTAATATATTACATGGCAATATTCATATCCTCAAAAATGCTCATTAGCGATTGCTGGCAATGACAGATATGTCTCGATAAATTATTTGAATAATACCAATGACTCATAGCAGTAAATATAAAACCAATGATAGTACCCCACAATGTGCTGTTGTTATCCTGTCGGTAACGTTCACATCTTATTTTGAAGTTAATGCAGGAATATTAACAGTGTGAAAAGATAAAGCAATATTGATTGCTCAACGAAAGTGTTACAGGGATCTCTTTATAGCTGCTTTCTTTATCGCTGCGTCTGAGCGGCGGGACTGTTGTTGACAATGTCGCTGACGATATTATTTTATTTCCCTGGGCAAAGTGCACTACAAGTTTATTTAGAGAGCTTCATCCAAAGCTGGTATAAGACGTGGATAAAAATTAAAGAAATTTGTTTGTTGAGCTGGTCAAGTGCATTTCATTCATGCCCATCATGGCAACGGTTAAATTCCTTGAGCACTGCAAACCTCAAAAGCACTGCTTTGTAAGTTGCACTAGGTGCATCTTCAAGTATTCACTAAAACTGCCTCTTCAAAGTGTCAGGCACTGATGAATCAGGTACACAATTGGATCCTCTGTTCACTGGCCGCCCTATAAATCTCCTTGTCCATCCTTTCAAGAATGAAGCCTTTTAAACCAATTTGAAAGGATCACAGCGCTGATTTCTGAGTGGAAAAGTATCAGCTCAGAGCACGCTTACTAGAGATTTTGTGCTCTGCTAACTCACTGCGAAGTGTACATCACCACCATCCTCTGCACGGACGAATGCAACCACTCATTATTGCGTATGTTCCTCTGTAAGATTGGCACCTAAGCATCAGTTGAAGAAGTTTACGTTTAGTAAACTGCGCACCTAGAATGGATGTCGGTGCTCGCAGTGGAAACATAGTTTAAGGAACACTCTTCGTCTCTTTCATCTATATAGTATCTCTAAAATGCCATTTGCTTCTTCTCCCAAGAGGCTCCTCTAGTGCCCCATTGCCATTTTGAAATTTTTTGCAGTCTTCTAATTTATCTCATTGCCTCAAAAAATCGAAGGCGATTACATCATAAGCGACAGTAGTCGACAACATGAAATTGCTTGCGAATTCTGGCTGGAAGAGCTCGCGGCTATTGCAAAAGATGCAAAAAACGTGATGGCAGTCATTTATCAAATTTGCTAATTTACGTAATGCTATCAGTTTGCTTATCAGGAAAGCTTTTTGCACTTCGCAAGGAGAGCGTTGTTGGCTTGACACATGTGGGATTTCGAGAAAGATTTGTTATTTCTTTTTTTCAAATGAGTTTCAACGATCTTTGATATTGGTCGTGTTTACGAAGTCGTTTCCATGGTTACCTCTAACCTGGAATGATCTCGCTTCTATAAATTGAATGACAACAACTAATCGTTTTGTTCATTTGAGAAATTAGAGATCGATAGTTCATGGGTCGAAGTAAAAACTTCTTCGGCGATTTTGATGTGCCTCTCCCTCCCCTCTCCCCTCCTCCCCC